>ML777099.1:796752-813467 GCA_009831015.1 Picea engelmannii
TTTACGTAAAATTAAAATTGAATCAAAGTGAAAAGTGACTCACCTCATTTCAGATGTCCAAATGTTCAACCCTTTGAAGAACCCAAAAAATAATTTTTGAAGACGACATAGAAGTCCAAAGAAACTACAGAGATTATTCTGGGTAAAAAAGGTAAAAACTACAAAGATTATTCCCGTTCAAAACCCTAGATATATAATCTTAGAAATAAAATATCTCTTAAAAAAAACAAAACAAATAAGTATTATTCTTGTTCAAAACCCTAGATATATAATCTTAGAAATTAAAATATTATTTGCGTTGAAAACCCTAGATATATAATCTTAAAAACAAAAAAAAACAAAAAAACAGAGAAGTATTATTCCCGTTCAAAACCGTAAGGATATAATTTCAAAACCGCAGAGATCTACCATGTAAAAAGTTAGTATAAAATTATAAAACTTATAAAAACGTATTAATATTAAAAACTTGTTTTAATTTATATTTTTCAGTTTTTAAAATTAATAAATCTTTATATTAATATCATGTAAAAATAGTATAATCATATCTTTTATGGTATATTATTAGGGAAACCAGGTTATCGTAAGTAAAAAAAAATAACTATTATTTGCTTTTAAAAAAATGTAGAATCTTAATATGTTATACATATATCTAAGCAGTGAATAAGATTTACTAGAAAATAACATAAAAATATGATGCAAGAGTAACATTCTAGAATTGAACATAACACAAGACATGGTTGTATTAGTCTAGCAGTGCTGCTAAGTTAGGTGCTTGTGGCACCCCTTTCTGAACTTGTTTTGTTGGCATGGGGTCCTCCTCAATTAAGATTGGATTAGAGGGGGTACACTCCATTCCTAGAGATCCATCAAGAGTTGTTGTGTTGACATTGTCACTGCCTTGGGGGTTATAAATTGTGATATTGTTATCAAAGATTGTTTTGAAAACTACTTCAAATTTCCTATACATTTGATCCAACTTGTGGATAATGTCCTATTGTTAGAGTCCTATTTCCTCCACAACTTGGGCAATGAAAGATTTATTGAGCCAATAGAGATTTGTTAGCCTGGATTTTTTTTTTGTATCTTTGGTTCTGGAAAACCTTGAATCAGAGATCCAACTCTTGTATTCTTCCTCAATTTATTATGTGGTCTTCCTTTTCCTCTTTTTCTTGACATAATTCTCCAGGTGTGCCATCCCCTCTAGGATCTCAAGAGAAAATCTAGAATGGAAATGCCCTGCTACCTTCATGGCATTTTTTCAGCTTGGGTTATGTACGAGGGAAGGCCTTGGGGAATAAGGCTTCTAGTTGTAAGTTTCTCCCTTCTGCGAGACTCTTTCCTACTAGACTCCAATTTTAACTCCGTGTTTTCCCTAGCCATACTCACATATCAACAAGGGATGGAGGTATCAAATTGTCAATGAGGCCAGTGGCTAAAATAAAAATTGACATAGGTGACAGGAGTAGGCAACTAAGATGAGATGCCACAATGGGGAGGGAGGGCCAACAAAATAAATTTAACTAGAGGAATGAGGCTCAATAGAAAAATCCCCCAATCGATGAAGGTAGTCCCAATTAGTTTAATGAAATGCCCAATCTTCAGAATGAGAACCATATAAATAGAACATGTAACCACTAAGCCATGAAACAGAGGAGGTTCCAAGAAACACCTAACCATAGGACTCAGAGGAGCATTGTCGAACCTAGGTCTCAAGACTGGTTTTCCTGCATAGCTTAATGTATAAGCTCTATGGGTGTCCACTTGCTTTGGAACTGTCCCAACCTTCTTGAGCTGAAATATCTGAGTGCCTCTTGCTTCCATGATGGCACATACCCTTAGTCCCATCATGAATTCAATTGTAAGCTTATATGCCAGACATACTCGTTTGGGCATGAAATCCCTCAACCTAACCCACACATTCACAGACCTAGCCCACACACCTACATAAGCGATGCATGCACACCTAACCTACACTTTCACATAAGCGACACACTCACAAACCTATTTAACACACTCATACACAGAAGCAACAAAATCTATGAGAATAAAATTATGACACTATAATTTGTTAAATGAAGATACTAGAAATTAGAATGCCAAGAGTGAGGTGGGTCGTGTTGGAAAAGAGACTTTCATCTTCTTAGGACAATAACTCATTCATATAGACTTAGATTTTGGCATACCATAGCTCATTGGAAATCCTGTAATTAGGAGAAAAACATGAGATGAAAAAGATATTCTAAAGTGATGCAACATGGATGTAAAATCAAATGCCAAAAGGACACAAAACTAGATGCTAACCTTAAGAAATGAATGTAAAAATTGGTGCTCATAGATGCAAAATAAAATATTAATCTCAATAAATGATACAAAAAACAATGCAATGAGATGTCGAAAAAGACACCAAAAAATCTATCGTGCATCTCATTTTCCAATTTGTACCAAAATTGATGCAAACAAATGTCACAAAAAAATAAAATATTATTGTAATACTTTATTAATGTTTAGTTAAGTAGGAAATAAAATGATAACCAAATATGACAACAACTTACCATGAAGAGGTGCACAAGATTGCAATAGAGAGCCTTCCCTAAGAATGAATGATAGCCTCTAAGAAACCAAACATCTTCACATAGACCTCTTTGGAACCAATTGAGCAAATAAAGATTTATGTAATGAGCATAAGATTGACTGGTTAAACCAATGAATCTAATTTATAATGATGTCAATAAACAATCTCCAAAACCTGACCTAGTATATGGAAATTAACAAGCTAGAGTTGAAAGTGATATGATAAGTCTAAAAGGAATTGTCGAAGATCAACAAAGTTGCTCCTATTATACAAATAAACTTAAAAAACCTCACCATGTGTTTTTCCACCCAGAGATAAAAAATATTGACAAGTGTAATATTTCCATAATAAAATATATTTGACTTACACACATGCTATAAAAGAAATAACAAAAAAGATTGCCAAAAAAAACTACCAAGTAGAAACTACAATCAATGAATTAGAAAGAGTGTTGAGCACTATGTGACTGAAAAGTCGATGAGATAAGCTGATATGAATTCGTCAAATAACCATTGAAATCTATATCCAATAATCAAGAAAACAAGCATAAACCCAACTTCGATTTCTCCAACAAATCTAAACAATTTATAATAGATTGACCGTATTAGTAGGAAGAAACAACTTAGATTAAAACATATCTCCATTATCTAGTCAATACATTCACTAGGGAATGCTCACACTTTAGAAAGGAAGCTTCCTCACAGGAGCATAAAAATATAGTAAAATAGTATTCACATATAATAGTGCTCCACACGCGTAGCCTTTGTAGATATAAAACACCTACAACTCTACTTCACTTCATGAATCGACATTGTAGATATAAACCACCTACAACTCTACTTTACTCTCCATGAATCGACATGGGAGAAAAGTTCTCACAAGTCCAAGGGATTACTCAATATGGATCTGGTGAATTAGAAAATACAGGAAGCATAGTGTAAAAAAATTAGTTATTTTTGGTTGAATCAATATTTATAAATTGTTTATATATATTAGATGTAACATATATAAGTAATATGTATATGAATGTCATTATATTAGTGAAGATTTATTTTAACTTTGGATTTATTATGTATTGAGAGGGATCAAATCTTTTAAGGTGTAAACCTTTTCTTAAGTTTTTTCAATGTAAAAAAAGTTTTCACCTAGAGAGACTTGATCCCTCTTTATGTATGATAGATCTAGAGTTAAAATGGATCTCTCTCTCTCTCTCTCTCTCTCTCTCTCTCTCTATATATATATATATATATATATATATATATATATATATGCCACATGTCAACTCTATGTTGAACATAGAAGGAATTACACATCTTCCTCATACTGAGCAAAGACACCATTAAAATGCTTTAACCATAAGAATTTTTTTACTTTCAACTACTTTATGGATATACATACATACATATTGATTTTTTTTTTTCTTATTGATAGTTTTCTAAATGCCATGTGTCAACTCCATGTTGAGCATGAAAGGAATTACACATCTCCCTCATACTTGGCTGTAGAAATTGTCTCTCAGTGCAATCATTATCTAAATGGGTTTCTCCTCCACAACCCTTCAACAAATTGAACTTTGATAAGACGTTAAAGGGAAATGAAGGATGATCTCTATCATCGAGGGTTATTTGAAATAGTGACAACTTTATTGTTTGTGGGATTATATTTATTATAGGAATCCAAACGAAAAATGTGGCATAAGGCATAACATATTTGAGTGATAGAATTAGACACTACCCTAGTTAATAAAGCTAATAAACAGGGAGGTATGGGTCCAAAAGTAAAGCTAATAAATAAACAAAGTTGTGAGAAGACGTTTGCCTTCATATATTGGATAAGTTGGCAAGGGAGTAATATGGAGGCATGGACCCAACATCAAGATTAAGATCACTTTGGTTGGTTGACAATGATGGTTGAGAAAATGCCATAATAATAAGGCTTATACAATTGGCTTTTAAAGCAATTTTGAGTTAGATAAAAAATTGTTCATGATGCCTCACTTCATCTGACAACTTGCCCAATATAGTCAGGTGATACAATTATGTTGAGCATGAAATGAAAGATAACATTCAAACAAAAAGAAAACATATTATACACGTTGCTTATCTTCTAAAGAGATAATCACTTTCTATTAATAGTTAGGTGATACACATTGTGTTGAGAATGAAATGAAAAATAATATTAACATAGGAAAATAACACAATGATATAGTGAAAACCAAATTATGTTGTTCAAAGAATGGTGAAAAACATTATATAGCTACAATAGCTAGAATGTTGGTAGTTATCTCTAAGAAGAAATGTGGTTGCCACACTCATTAGAAAAAATACCATAACAAGAGGTAGAAACTACCTTGTATCATAATGCCAAAATCCTATTAGACAAAATCCCTAAGATGCAAGAACCCTAATTCTAACATGAACTTAGGGTTGAGTGTGCTCATTGAGCTAGACACATATTAATACTTGTTAACAGGCTTCATAAACAATTTTGTATATTGTCTATTCTTTATTTTTTTAATACATTAGGGATAGGGATAGATAGTATTGCTATTCAAGTAAAATCCTCATTTTAATGATCATATATACATATTTTATATTTTGCATAGTAATAGTTATATTTTAATTTAAAGATTGGGCATAGTGACCATGCCCATCGAGCTTGATGTAACTCTAGAAAAAGAGGAAGTTTCTTGTCCTCGTGACTTTCCATCCTAAAAAACAAGTGAAGTGGAAGGAAAACACTTCTCTTCCCAAGCTTGTTTCTCTAAATGACATGAAGTCTTGAATACCACTTGGCAGATTGACTACCTAAAATAATACATTGGAAGAACACAACTAATTTTTAGATGATTTTCATAGAGACTAACTAAAATTGGCTACTGAACACTATGAGCTCAAGACTATTTCCCATTGAATTTCTCTTTCCTAACCTTCTTTCCTAGTTTTGCTTCCTCCCGTATTCAATGGACAACTGCGTGTTTGTTTAACAACAACGACAACATATGAAGTTCGCAGGTCTGTCTTTGGTAACTCATGTTACTTATTCAGTCTCCTCGTTAGTCATCAACTCATTTTCATCCCTCTTTGATTTCTCATATTCCTTTCCCGTGTCCTCCTCATTATGATCTTCCTGAGGTTTAACTTTTGCACTCACATTTGAATGCTTCAAAATTTTGAAGTGATTTGTCAAGGTTCAATATGGGGGTGGGGTAGGAACTTTATAATTAGCAAATGAAGACATACATTCCATGCACTTCCTTCTATTCACTATTTGTAATGGATGCACAAGGGTGAGATTGAGAGTGTTGGGATTTTTTTACAAATCTCTACTAAAATGGCCAATGATTGACATTACACTTTGAATGGGAGTTTCTCACAACCCAACTCTTGAATATGACATCATCCATATAGATTTAGTTGGATGGATTTTGATAACTCTTATCGAGTTTTACTTTTGTGCAAATCCATGCACAACAACACTCTTATGCCTTTGGGACAACTTTGTCCAAAAACCTTCCAATGTTGTCACCAATGACTTGGAAGGTGTAAGGTACTAGATATATTATATAAAGAAGAAACAAAAATATTACACAAGTACCAATGAAACATCAAAATAGAGAGAATAACACCAATAATGAATACCTTTATTGATGGAAATCCAAGTTCAATTGCCTCTTCGAGGGGACAACCTCCAGGAGAGAAAATCTCTAATACAATAATTCTCAAGACAAGACTTTCTCATGCCTTCTACTCCTAGAGGAAGATCTTTCTAGAAGAAAAAACTTCTATCAAGTATTCTTACATTAGACCTGTTCACATTATTATCTAGGCCTTATTTACTAATATTGGCCTTTATTACATAGAAAACATATTATTCTACCTATGTGAGGGGTTAGGGATGTTAGGTACCTAACATGCCCTCCCCCTTGAAAAATAGCCTTGTCCTCATGGCTTGAGGTGGGGAAACTGTTGCAGGATGGTAGTCGAATCCCATGTGGTATCTTATGGTGGTGTATCCTTCCATTGAACTAAAAATTCCTTGATTGTGCGCTGACAAATATGATGCCCGCGGTGGTCCAATACTGCCTAGGGCTGTAACCAAATGAAACCTTTTTTATCCAATTCAAGGATACTCGTTTGAGTATGGAACTTAGTTCCAATCACCTTCTTTAGGCACGAAACATGAAAACCATGATGGAGCTTAGAGTGACTAGTAAGCCATGGATCCCACTCTCTTGAGAATTGTATAAGGACTATAAAAATTGGGGGTGAGTTTCTGACAATGGTCATCTTTGAGTGAAGTTTTCTTATATGGTTGCAGACGAAGAAACACCTAGTCCCCTTCAACAAATTGACGTTCTTAATGATTTTGATATGCTTGTTGTTTCACGTGATTTTGATCCATGGACATATTTTATTTAAGGGTATGAAGAATGGCAACTCTAACTGTAAGTGTGTAGTCAATGTCTCAAACCTTAGAGACACCGGGCAAGTAGAATAGAACAAACGATGGATTTTGACCATAAACCGCTTCAAAGGGAGTCATACGAGTGGCAACATGGTAATATGTGTTGTACCACCATTTAGCTAGGGGTAACCATTGATCCCATTGAGTTTGTCTATTGGGTGCAAAACACTAAAAATAAGATTCCAAGCACTTGTTGAAATCTTTAGTTTGTCCATCAATCTGGGGATGATGTGTTGTACTGAGCTACAACTCGGTTCCTTGGAGCTTGAACATTTCCTGCCAAAAATTACTAGTGAAAGTGGGATCATGGTTGAAGACAATAGAGTGAGGCATGCCATGGAGTTTGAATATATTATCCATAAAAAAATTGAGCCACTGTATGTTAGAAAAATGGGTGTGCTTGTTTAACCATAGACAATATAGCAATATTGTCACCTAACCATAGGCACACAGGCCACCCCTGAGCACCTTAACCTTGAAAGATAGAATAATTTTGGTAGCAGATCAATAACCAACCAAGGCTAGTGCACCAAGCAAGGATAACCAAGGACCAAGAAAAAATTCCAAAGCGATAACCCAAGACAAGATCACTACTGTAGCAGTTGCAATTCTCTTTCACTCATGTGCACTTCTTGTCGTTATGCAATCGTGAGTGAATGAGTGACAAATGAGCTCTAGCGCCCTCTATTTATACTGTTCCATCTTAACTCACTGGGTTGACTTCTCTTCCTGGGGGATAATAACTCAATATTAATTATTCTATTAAGTCGACTTGTCTTCTAGGGTTATTATCCAAGGCTTTAGGGTTTCTCTTGCTTCCCGAAATATTCTAGTCTTGTCAAAGATTACAAGTGGAGGTTAATAACTCCCGCAACTACCATAATATCAACACTCCATCCTAGCTAGGGAGGTATTAAAGGCAATGGTATTGAGCACAAACATACCATTCAACTGATAGCATCATCATAGCCACACAACCTATCTCATGATCAAATCACGAGCACCATCATCACTATCCAACTAGATAGTCTCCATGGAAATCAAAACAATGTCATCTAATAGAACACAACTGTGTCTATTCATAGTGTTGAAATAATGTAATTGCAAAGAGTATTCTATTTATTATTGATGTATTATTCATTAGATCAATCCCCTTTTGTGGATTGATCATGTCGGGCATTGTAAATGACCAAATCCCATTTTGCGGATTGGTCAAACCCTAATTGTAATATGAAAAATGAGAAGTCGGCCCCCAAAATAAATTAAAGTGGTTCTAACCACCCGGAAAGAGAAGTCGACCCTTCTAGTGAAAAGACACTTCCTTTCAACACCTTCCAGATTGTATAAATAAGGGAGGCTAGTGCCTCATTTACACACTCACTCATTCGATCATCCAGAGCACAAGTTTGGAGCTGCAGTTAGAGAAGAAGGAAGAGAGAGAGGCACATTAATTGGGAGGGGAATTTCTGTAGTGTTTGGTTTATTGTCTTGGCATTGTATTGGCTATCTATATTAAGGAAGTTTTTGCTGGGTTTTCTTCCCCATGAGGGTTTCCTAGGATAAATGTTGTGTATCTTGTGATTGTGTTTCTCTCAGTGATCCTATCTATGCTATGGTTATCTAGCAAATTGAAAATAAACCTAATAATAGATTAAACCTTAACATGGTATCAGAGCTGAGCTAAAGAGAACATCTTTCATAGGAAAAAGAAAAACGTCACTATTGTCGTACAAGGAAATTAGGGATTTTTATTGAAGAGGAATTTCAACCCAAAAGTCATCTAGAAAAGTGTGCCCTAGCCCAAGGAACTCTTTGGCACATTCAACGCACCTTTTCAATGGATAGAACTCCCCCAAAGTGAAACCCTAGTTTTCACCAGTACCAGAAGTACCAGAAAACTAGAAGTACCAGGAAACCAAAAGTACCAGAAAACCAAAAGCACCAGTCCAGAAATCCACTGGTCAAGTTTGAAGGGGAAAATTTAGATTTTCTGAAATCTAACCACACTAGGCTACTTGCCTCAGCCAAGCACACCTCCTGGTAAGTTCAAAATTCAATTCTGAGCATTTTCATTTCTTGGTCATTTTCCAAGCTCCAAGTAAAAGATGTATGCAAGCACTAAGCTTGTTGACAAGCTAGAAGGTGTGGAAAAATTATGTGCCTAGAAGTATAGGATTGGACTCATTATTGAAGAGAATACCTAGCAATATTCATTAAATAAGATGTACCACAACCCGTCGATGTTGCAACTAAAGAAAAACACCAAAAGGACACAATTAGGGCCAAAAGAATCATTGCATATTCTATCAAAGATCACTTGATTCTTCAAGTGTCTTCAAAGAAGACTCCAAAAGAAATGTTTGATGCCCTAACCAGATTATATGAAGGAAAGAACATAAATCAGAAGATGAATCTAAGAACTCAACTCAAGAATACAAGGATGCAGAAACAATCCAGGAATATTTCTCCAGAATATCACAATTCAAAGAACGACTAGAAGCAATTGGAGATACTATAGATGAAGAGGAACTCATAATGACGACCCTTAATGGTATCAAAAGACCTTGGGATGCATTCATCCAAACTATTTGTGCCAGAAAGGAGAAACTACAATTTGACAACCTTTGGGAAGAATGTATTCAAGAAGAATCAAGAGTAGCTAACCAAGAATCTTTGCTATCAAGAGATGAAGATCAAGCCCTAGCTAATCACACTAAAGGAGGAAGAAAGAAGTATTACTTCCAGAAAGAAACTCATAAGGAGTCTCACCCCAAAAACAAATTCATACATAAACAATCTCAACCAAGTAGGTTCCAGAAGTTTCAGAAAGGACAAAGAAGAGAAAAATATTTCTCATCCTACCAATGTGACCATTGTGACAATATGGGACATATTGCGAAACATTGTCCAGCTAGACAAGAAGAATACAAGAGGAAAAAAAAAAGGCACCATGCCCATGCAATTGAATATGAAGAGCCACCCACAAATATGATAAAAGAACGAATTGAAGACTATGTCTTAATCTCTGCCCTCTCAGGATCAGTATCACCTGGTGAGGACACTTGGCTCATTGATAGTGGTGCTTCCAAGCACATGACAGGTCAAAGAGACATTCTCTCTTGCCTTTCAGAAAATAAGTTTTCTCATAAAGTTACACTTGGAGATGATTATCAATATCCTATCAAGGGAGAAGGAGAATCAAATTACAAGCTTAATTCAGGGACCCCAATGAAGATGAAGGATGTACTATATGTACCAGGTTTGACAAATAACTTACTCTCCATCTCAACTTTAGATAGTAAAGGCTTTAGAGTTTCCTTCATAGATGGAGAACTTCTTATGTGGGCCAAAGGAAAAACCATGAAAGAAGAAATTGTTCTTGGAAAAGAAGAAGGTGTCATGTATAAGCTAAAAGGTCACTTAGAAGAAGCCATGACCCACTCCATTGAGAATCCATGTGAACTTTGGCATAGAATATTAGCCCACATCAACTACAAGGCATTACCTTATGTAAGCAAGGAAGTCACAAGTCTACCAGAACTCAAGGTTGACCATGAAGGTGTGTGCAATGGGTGTGCACAAGGAAAGAACATCAAGAACCCTTTTCCGAAGAGAGACAGTACAAAAAAAGGAGTCCTAGATCTCATTCACTCATATGTGTGTGGCCTAATGCCATGATCCTCCATCAATGGGTATGTATACTATGTATCTTTTATTGATGACTATTCTCGTAAAACCTGGGTTTACTTTTTGAAATCAAAAGATGAAGTATTCAGTAAATTCAAGGAATTCAAAGACTTGATAGAGAATCTTTCTGAAAGAAAGATCAAGATACTCATGTCAGATAATGGAGGATAATACACCTCAAAAGAGTTTGTAAAATTTTGCAAATATGTCGGGATCAAGAGGGACCTCACCACTCCCTACAATCCTCAACAAAATGGTGTAGCAGAAAGAAAGAACATAACTATAATGGAAGCAGTGGATACCATGATCCATGATCAAGATGTTCCAATGTTCTTATCAACAGAAGAAACAAAAACAACAATATATGTACAAAATAGATTGTCCCATAGTGCACTTGGGTTCAAGACCCCTGAAGAGATGTTCTCCGGAAAGAAGATAGAAGTAATCCATCTCAAAATATTTGGCTGCCCAGTATTTGCACATATTCCAAAAGAGAAGAGAACCAAGTTGGACCCTTCAGGAAAGAAGGGAATATTTTTTAGATACTGTGAGGTCACCAAGGCATTCATAGTTTATATACCAGGTTACCATCATATTGAGATCAACAGGGATGTAACCTTTGATGAAGATGCATTACTTAAGAAATCAAGAAGATTCTAGCTTGAAGAAGTATATGAAGAGGAACCTGTAGCTCCTAGAGTTGCAGAACTAGTGAGGGAAGTCATAACTTCCCCTGATGAGGATATTCTAGAAGATCATGACATAGTAGAATCTCAAGAACCTCCCCATATGCCGATCTCCCACAAGAGAAAGCCAGTATGGGCAAGGGAACTTATTCAAGATGGAGAAAAGTATGGTGTCCCCGAAGGAACCATGAGACAAGTGAAGAAACCTAATCCATTCTCTAGTTATATGGCTTTGATGTGTGATCTATTAGAGAAGGATCCTACCTGCTTTGAAGAATCCATTCAGAAGAAAGAATGGGCAGATTCCATGACAAAAGAATATCAATCCACCATAAAGAATGATGTATGGGAAATAGTTCCCAGACCAAAGAGAAAGGATGTGGTATCTTCCAGATGGATTTTCAAAATAAAACATGTTGTTGATGGAAGTATTGGGAAATATAAAGAAAGTTTCGTTGCTCGTGGATTTTCTCAAAAGGAAGGCATTGATTATGAACAAACGTTTTCTCTTGTAGCCAGATACACTTCAATCAGAACCATCATAGCCCTTGTAGCTAAGATGAAGTGGAAGTTACATCAGATGGACATGAAAATTGTCGTCTTGAATGGTGTCATTGAAGAAGAAGTGTATATAGAACAACCTCAAGGATTTGAAGTTGAAAACAGGAAGACTCATGTGTGCAAGTTGAAGAAGGCTTTGTATGGATTGAAGCAAGCTCCTAGAGCTTGGTATGGAAGGATTGACAGTTTTCTGATGAGCTTGGGCTTTACCAATAATAAAGTTGATTCTAACCTTTACTTCAAGGTTATGAATGATGAGCTTGTTATATTATTATTGTATGTGGATGACTTATTCTTAACTAGAGAAGAAAATCTCATCACTGAATGTAAGAAGAAGCTCGCTGCATAATTTGAGATGAAATACCTTGGCCTAATGCACTATTTCTTAGGTCTTGAGGTCTGGCAAAGCCCAGAGAGGATATTCCTTAACCAAGGGAAGTATGCAGTTGAAATACTGAAGAGATTTGATATGTTGGAGTGAAAGTCCATGAATACACCCATGGAAACAAAGTTGAAGCTCCTGGTTGATACTTCATCAGAATTGATTGATGCTACACTATACAGACAAATCATTGGATCGTTGATGTATCCGACGAACACCGGGCCAGATATATGTTTTTCCGTGAACACCTTGAGTTAGTTTCTGGTAGAGCCCAGACGTGTTCACCTGGTTGTTGCAAAACATGTGATGATGTACCTTAAGGGTACATTAGATTGTGGTCTCAATTATGATGGATATCATGACTTCAGACTGAGTGGTTATACTGATTCAGATTGGTCTGGAAGTGTCTCTGACATGAAGATCACTTCAGGATGTTGTTTCAGTTTGGGCTCAGCCATGATCTCATGGCAGAGTAGGAAGCAATCAAGCATTCCTCTCAACACCACAGAAGAAGAATACATTGTTGCATGTTTTGCCAGTTGTGAAGCCATATGGCTTAGAAAGTTGTTGACATGTCTATTTGATATGGAGATGGAAGCAACCATGATCCTATGTGATAACTAGAGGTTCATAAAGATGACAAAGAACCTTGTGTTCCATGACAAGTCAAAACACATAGAGATCTGATATCATTACATCCGTGATATGGTGCAGATGGGAGCCATAAAGCTCCAGTATGTTAGCATGGATGAATAGGTTGTTGATGTGTTGACCAAGCCTCTATCTCGTGTAAAGTTTGAGCACTTTCGAGATAAGCTTGGTGTAGTCCGTAAGGACCTCCCTCGAAAGGGGGAGTATTGTTGTGTTTCCATCCTAGTGCTATGATTCTAGCATCATGTTGATGATGAGCCAACCTCGTGTTGTGATGATGTTCCAGCCTTGTGCTGTGATAATGATGTGCCAACCTCATGCTATGACGATGATGTGACAGCCTCATGCTGTGATGATGATGTGCCAACTTCGTGTTGTGATGATGTGTGCCAACCTCATGTTGTGATGATGTGTTTCCAGCCTCATGTTGTGATGATGTGTTGCTAGCCTCGTGCTGTGATGCCGACTTCGTGTTGATGATGTTGTGTTGCCAGTCTCGTACTGTGATGCCAAATTCGTGCTGATGATATTATGTAGCCAACTTCATGCTGTGATGCCAACTTCGTACTAAATATTCTCAGCCTAGTGTTGATGTTGATGATGCTCCAGCCTTTGTGTTGTGTTGTTGATGATATTGATGATGAGAAAAACTTCCGATGATTTATAGATACGCCAGTCAGTGTTCTAGATGATGTTGATGATGTTTCCCTCTCTATCACCTGATGCTATTGTAGAATACCCTTCTTGTTATGGGGGAGTGTTGAAATATTGTAACAACAAAGAGTATTCTATTTATTATTGATGTATTATTCATTAGATCAATCCCCTTTTGTGGATTGATCATCTCGGGTGTAAATGACCAAATCCCCTTTTGCGGATTGGTCAAACCCTAATTGTAATATGAAAAATGAGAAGTCAGCCCCTGAAATAAATTAAAGTGGTTCTAACCACCCAGAAAGAGAAGTCGGCCCTGCTAGTGAAAATACACTTACTTTCAGCACCTGCCAGAATGTATAAATAAAGGAGGCTAGCGCCTCATTTACAAAATCACTCATTCGATCAAGGTAAAGTGCACTAACCTTAAAGCTTTGAAAGTGTACAGGATAATCAGACTTACGAAACTCTGAAATCATCGGAGCCATCCGTTGTTAAGGAGGACACGTGGTGAGAGATCAACATTTCGCTAACTCGCAGAGTGGAAAGGTCAAATAATAGAGTTGTGAGAATTCGTGAACTGTGAACTCGCAAAAAGATCACAACCGTTGATCATTCCGAAATCATCGAGACCGTCCGTCGTCAAGGAGGACATGTGGTGAGAGATCAACATTTCATTGACTCGTGACTTAAATAAGTCAAAGGCAGAGTTACAAGGACTCACAAAACACTAAGTAACGATTTGATCATAGCCGTTGATCGAAGGAGGGAGTTGAACCATAGATCTGGTCTTGTCGGGAGTTCGCGACTCAGGAAATTAGAGGTAAGAGTTCTAAGAACTCGTGAAATGCGAAATCACGATTTGATCTGAGTCGTCCGATCAAGGGTAGATCTGGACCGTTGAGTGTCCAGGGAGACGATTTGAAAGTGTGAACTCGTGAAACGCGAAATCGCGAAGTGCTCGAAAGATTGGACCATGGTCATAGTGAAGGGTCACATCAGTGAAGGGGAATAGAGGGGCTAGCATGCACTAGGCTCCTGTCATGATTTTGGGAGTCGGGAGAGTCAGAGTTACTCGCATGTAAAGACCCGATACACAAAGCCACAACACGACTTTCGATTAGGCGACTGGTCACAACCTTGGCCACATAAAGGGAGGGGCTTAACTAGGAGAGCTAGCGCCTAAATATGTTGAAGCTTAAAGGCATTAAGGAGAAGGCTGCAGGTTCCATACAACCTATGCTCTAAGGGAAAGAGGGCCTGTTAAGTGGAATTGATATTCTTGAGGGGCCGAAGAGTCATTCAGACTCAGTTCCTTGATCGATCCTAGACCGAGAGGTCGCACAAACCTTAGGATAGAAGGGGGGGTCTGCATCAAGTGGTATCAGAGCTGATTTTCGTTTGTAGATTTCAGGCGAAGAATATAAAGGAGATAAAGGAGACAAAAGAACTCGACGTTGTACTCTGTGTGTGATAGACAATCAACACAATTCCACCAAGGAGACGAGGGGAGCCACATTTATCCAATCGTGTTGTAGAAAGAAAGATGCGAGAACTTCATGCAAGGCTGGAAGTGATGGAAGCAACGTAGAGAAGAGCACCTGATTCTAGAGATGTCAACGATACAGAGAGTGAAGATGTAGAAGCCGAAGAAGTTGTAGGGGAACACATTGCCGAAGAATGCTTGCTAAGAGAAATTGTTAGATTGGGAGCTAGAGCCAAGATAGAGGTCCCGATGTATGAAGGAAATTTGGATGCTGAAGAACTGCTGGATTGGATAAGGTCCATGGAAAAATATTTCAATTATGAAGATGTCGATTGGGAGAAAAGGGTGAGACATGTTGTCACCAGGATTAAAGGACATGCAACATTGTGGTGGGATGAACTGCAGGTTGAGAGGCGAACTAGAGGAAAACATAAGATAAAGAATTGGGATAGAATGGTAGCCAAGATGAAGGGTAAATTCATGCCCAAATATTATTAGATTCAATCTGTTTAGGAAGCTGCAGAGCCTGAGACATAAGGGTATGACAATCAAAGAATACACAGAGGAGTTCTACAAGTTGAACATTAGAGTTGGACAAAGAGTGTGGGACGAAGAAAAATTTTCCAGGTATATGAATGGCCTGAGGTACGCAATCTAGGATGAGCTCAGAATGATGTCGGTAAGGACAGTGGAGGATGCTTATTATTTTGCGCTGAAGGTAGAAGAGAAGTTGGCTGAAAAACAAAGTCAGCGAGGTAGAGGTAAAATCACAGCCCCGAACAAAGGCAAGGGAGTTTCCCATGACAAGGTGCATAATTCCAAAGACGAGCCTGAAACTCCATACAGTCACTCGGAAAGAGGAGGAAGTTCCCGAGGAAGACAGGGTGGTGGAAGAAACTCTTCTAGAGGAAGAGGCAGAGGGGGAATAAGGTGTTATGCCTGTGGAAAGACATGGCACATGTCTTGGGAATTGCCTGAGAAGAATAAAGAAGGAGGAGAAGCTCACATTTCAGAAGCACAAAGAGGGAATGTTGAAGCAGAAGGAGCATAGGATGGAACATCCCTGATGATGAGAAAGGTTTTCTTAAAACTAGAGGCAAAAGTTAAAAATCCAGTACAGAGGAACAGTTTATTCAGGACAGCTTGCAAGACTAAAGACAAAGTATGCAAGGTGATAATTGACAGTGGGAGAACTAATAACTTAGTATCCACGGAGATGGTGGAGAAATTGGAGCTGGAGACAACTGCACACCCAGAGCCATATAAAGTCTCATGGGCCATAAAGGACACCAGGTAATGGTTACTAAATAATGTTTGGTTTAATTTAAGATAGGAGGATATAGAGATGAAATTGTGTGTGATGTAATTCCCATGGATGTATGCCATATTTTGTTGGGAAGACCATGAGAGTTTGACGGGAATTTCATGTAACATCCCGCTCTAGCGCACTGACAAAACTTATTCTTTGAGGACACTTGCTCGCAAGTGATCTGGATTTTTATGATGATAAAACTTTTTCCTTCATTATGATGCGTTAAGTTAGATGACAGGATGTTTTTACTACTTTGA
>ML777099.1:814026-831147 GCA_009831015.1 Picea engelmannii
TGATGAGACAACCTAGATGACCCTAAGACCTTAACGCCTGATAAAATTCTTAAAACGACTCCCCTAATGAATTGTCGCCTAGTTAAATCTAAACCGAAATTTAAAACATCTCAAAGATAAAATTCTGATAAGCCCTAAGAAAATATCCTACCAAAATAAACGCAAAGGCGTAAACTAAAACCCTCCAATGTGTTAGTTAAAGTCTTCTTAAATTAAGGGGGGGGTAAAGTAATGAGGGAGATAAATTAATTGAAACCCATGGTTTTTAAATGATAAGAAAAAATAAACTAATTAAAGTGTGGGAGTATAAAAGTTAGGATTTTAGAAATACAATGAAAGGTTTTATGAGTGCTTTTATCTTTTTTGGGTTTTATATAAATATAAAAAAAAAAAAAAAATAGAAATNAAAAAAAAAAAAAAAAAAAAAAAAATAGAAATGAGGAAACTTGTAATAAAGGAAACTTAATAATGGAAAGTAGGAGACCTAGGGTAAAAAGATAAAAGGAATCAACAATTAAGGAATTACTAAAAATTAGCAACTTCATTTTAGGAAAGTTATTAAAAGCATGAGAGGGGATCTAGGAACCCTAGGAGTAATTTAAGGAGTGATTTTTGGGGGAGTGACGGAATTGAGTCTTTTAATTATTAAAAATAAATTAATTTTTGGAGAACCATAGGGATGAGTGACACTTGGACGGCAGAGAATGTTTAGAGGTTTGTCATTAAAAATTAATTAATTAATGATTTAAGGAAGTAGGTGGGTCTCAAATTTCTATAAAAGAAGGGGAAAGGAAGGAAGAAGGGGATGAACGGTTAGCGTAACGTTACACTGCCAAATTGTGGCTTGACGGATTGATGTGAGGAGTTGGGTTATCTCAACTGTGTTGGAGTGGTAGCTCAGTCGTGGAGGCGAGCTGAGAAGCTAGTCTTATCTCTGGTTCTTGTGTGGCCCCTTTGCGGCTCGGGGGGCTAAGGGGGAAGCAGAGTACCCCTAGCGTTTGGTTGGGAGGTACCGGTGAGCCTTCTACGGTCGACGAGCGGGACGCGGCACGGAGCATGGGACGCGGAACGGAGCGCGGGACGTCTTCCAACGCGGGCGAGTGGCAACGGTATGATTTTATATCTGGCAAAATTGTTTAGAAATGGTTAGTGTTAAATTGTTTCTAGCGATTCGTCTTTATTAATGGTTACTGAAAAAAAAAGAAGGATTGTTTATCTCTAGAATACCTCCATTAATTCATTTTTACCTCTGCAAATTGTTTATCATCTGGCAAATCAATTTAACCTGGCATTTCAATTTATCTTCTGTCAAATTGTTATCTTCTGGCAATGCGTTTGGGGCGTTTGGGTCTGCGTTGTAAAGGGTTTAATGATCTGTGTTTTCCATTTGTTTTTGGGGCGTTTTGCCACTGTGTATTGGGACAGTTATGAGCTGCGTGTTTTTCATTTGTTTTTGGCGTTTTTGCCACTGTATAGTGGGACAGTGATGAGCTGCGTTATTCATTTTGTTTTGGGCGTTTTTGGCATGCATTGTAGATATTGGGTGTTATGATATGGGTTTCAAATGTGTTAATGACCTGCATTTTACTTTGTTCTATGGGCGTCTCTTCCAGACTGAACATCTTCACATCTCGTTTTATTTATTGGGGGTCTGGGTAACGCAAAACGAATTGCTTCTGAAAGCATGTCTGAACCTCTTCACTTTTCGTTTTATTTATTGGGCAATTTTGCAAATGTTAGTTGGGCGTTTTTATTTTATGCAGTGGGCAATTGTTTTATGGGTTATTAGATCCCTGCGTCCTATCTTTGCATTAAACCGTTATTTCACCTCTGTGTTGCTAATATCCTTGCGCCTTATTCGTTTGCGTGTGATCATACCTCTGTCAGCGTTTCAAAAGCCCATACCTGCGCATTCAAATGCCCATACCTCTGTCAACGTTTTCAATGCCCATACCTCTGTGTGCGTTTTTACTGTGTTATTGGGCCTTATTGATGTGCGCAGTTTGTCGTTGTGTATTTGGGCGCTTTATTGATTTACCGTGGGCGTTTGGGCGTTTCGTCTTGTGGGCGATTTTGTTGATATGCGTGTGTATCTCTGGATTATGGGTTAATAGTTTCCCTGCGCCATACCTCTGCCAACGATTTTAACTGAGGCGTTTCCACCTTTAGGTTTTTCTGTGGTCTGGGAATGCGAGCAGAGAGTGGTGATGGCCCTTGCTATATTTATCATTTCTATTCCTGAACCTCACGCTTTTACAGCTGTGCGATATAAATTGCCCTTTTAATGTTAATTATTATTTAGGATCATGAATTTGTCATTGATAAATAAATCTGGCATACCAATGGTAGAAGCATGGAATGTAATGTACGTTGCTGTAATATGAAAGGGAAAACTTTTAGATTAGGATGTTTTCTACTATTACAGGTGACAAATTTGCCGGAAAAAAAAAAGGAATTAAACTTTGCAGTCACAACGTTTATGGTATGTTGCTGGCCTGCCACCGGTTGCTATTCAATTGACAAATATACTCAATACCAGAAATACTCACTAACACATATATTACATGCAGGTAAGAGATATTCGATTATATTACTATAATGCATGTACAATTCGTGTCATATATATTTAATGTGAATTGTTAAAATAAGTAAAGGGATATTTAATTGAATTATTAAAATATGCAAAAGGAGATTATTGAATTGTCAAACATGTAGAAGAATAATTATTTGAATTTTCTATTCATTATGAATTGTCAACTTATCTAAGGGACAATTATAACGACAATATGGAAAGATGATGTTTATATATATACGAGTCTTCAATATATATATATCATCATTTTAGATGTAATTGTTTTTAAATAGGGGCATTTAAACTAATGGATAGTAGGTATAATGTTCTTTTAATTATGGTTATATTTACACATGGCGTTGAATATCGTTGTTGTTAGGTAATTACGTTTCGATTATGATGTCATATGGTTATTCTTCAAGTCTGATGTTATTTATTATTATGAGGTTATTTTACGCGTTGACATAATGTTGGTATTTTTAGATATGATGTTATCTTAAACATGATGATCGTTATTTTTAACATGGTGTTATTCATAATATTATGATTTATATAAACATGAGTTTATTCTGATAAGTATTTACACGCATGAGGTCATTAATATTGAGGTTATTATAAATAGGAGGTTAAATATGAGGTTACTTATGGCATTGCCAGGAAATTTATGATTCTAGATGACATCGAATAGTGAGCTCCTCATGAATATTTAGAAACGTTTTTATCTTGCAAGGTCATTATAATTGTGTGGATGTAACATATAAGAGGTATTGTAATTGTAGAATCTTGGTCCGGATAGGTGATATAAGTGAAGGATGGTTAATATTTCATGACAGGGTTTTTGTAATTGTTATTGTTGTTAATAATATATATGGCGCAATAACTGGACTTGCATACAATAAATTACTCTGAGTTAGTAAAGTAGGGTGTTTGTTCTTTTAAACCATGTTGAACTTGGGTGTTCATTGTCGGAGTCCTTCTTGTCGTGCGCCATATGTAAAGGAGGTAGTCGTCCTTCTTGTTTATGATGCACTTGAGAGTTTTTAGTTGGTTGCTTGGTCGGTTGTGTCGGGCGGGATATAGTCACCCCCTGGTAGCCTTAGGAGACACGTCTGTGTGTGTGATTTTTCTGTGTAAAGAATCCAGTGCCGTATCAAGAGTCTCGGGCCCTTTAAAGGCAAGGTTTCCACTCTTGCGACACACCTGACAGAGGTTACTAGTTTCTGCCTGAGCAGTCGGCCAGGACCCTGTCTAATCTTCTTTCGAGAAGACATAAGACTAAAAGCCCTGCTTTTCTGTGTAGAAATAGTAAACTCTACCATTGGATTCATCCTTCTGTAACTGTGTTGTGCTTAACACCTGGTGTCGTTTTCTGCTTACAACTGCTAGTTGCACGCCTTATGTCTTGGGGCATTTGTTGCTTGTTGTGACGGTGATATGTCGGAGTCGTCTTGTTGTGTCCGTCTTGCTTGCGTCTTGTTCTAGGTCGGGATACTAGTTTCTGCCTGAGCAGTCGGCCAGGAGCCTGTCTAATCTTCTTTCGAGAAGACATAAGACTAAACGCCTTGCTTTCCTGTGCAGAAATAGTAACCCTAACACCCTGGAGTCTTCCCTCAGTGTTCTTACTGTGCACCCCCAGTATGTCTTAATGCTGCGTTATGCACCTTATGTCTGTGATCGTATATTGTTGCAGTTACTCGTTGTGTGCCTTCAGTTTTGCCTTGTCGTGGTTGCATCTTGTTGGTTGTCGAGTGGCATCGTATAGTTAAGTGTGTTGTTACTCCTACACGCGCGCACACACCTTAAACAAAAAAACAAAATTCACCTGTTCTCCGAGTTTTGTCGTAACGAGGAGGTCGTTACATTTCATTCATGATGGGAGGAAGAATACATACACCTTGGAGAAGAATGGTAGGACATACATGTTGCTGCCAATAGAGGAGAAGAAAGTGAAAGGGGAAGCCAACACAAGCATACTTCTCATGACTGGGAAGGAACTCCTGAAAGAATTTAAGAAAGAACAGGAAATGCAGTTTGTTGTGGTGAGGAAACCCAGAGTCATCCTTACTAGTACTTCGATGGATGATTTGCTTGAAGAAGTTCAAGAATTGTTGGAAAATTTTTGCGACACAATGGTGGATGAGCTGCCTAACTCATTACCACCCATCAGAAGTATCATCCATCATATTGATTTGATACCAGGAAAAAGTCACCCAAACAAAGAGGCATACAGATTGACACCTCGAGAGAATGAGGAGGTAAAGAACCAGGTCCATGATTTTTTAGACAAGGGTTTGGTCAGAGAGAGCTTGAGTCCATGCACAGTGCCAACTTTGTTGAGTCCAAAGAAAGATGGAGGATGGAGAATGTGTACAGACTCGAGAGCCATAAACAAGATCACTATCATGTATATATTCCCTTTGCCAACAATAGATGATTTGATGGACTGTTTAAGTGGGGAAAATTTATTTTCTACGATCGATTTGAAAAGTGTATATCACCAGATCAGAATGAGAGAAGGTGATGAGTGGAAGACAAACTTTAATACAAATGAAGGTTTGTATGAGTGGCTTGTTATTCCATTTAGATTAACCAATGCCTCGAGTAATTTTATGAGGTTGATGAATGAAATACTAAAATATTTCATTGGCAAGTTCATGGTGGTGTATCTAGATGATATACTGATATTTAGCAAGACTAAAGAGGATCATTTAAGGAACTTTACACTGGTGATGATGAGACTACAATAGGAGAAGTTGTTGATAAACCTGAAGAAGTCCTCTTTTATGAATACATAACTCATCTACTTGGGTTTTGTGATCTCTTCAAATGAACTAAAGATGGATCCAGAGAAGGTGAAAGAAATCAAAGAATGGCCATTTCCAAGGAGAATGTTTGAGGTAAGAAGCTTCTATGGATTAGCGAGTTTCTATAGGAAGTTCATCAGATATTTCAGTGGAATTTATGCACCAATGATGGATACAGTGAAGAAGAGGCACGAGTATTTTAAATGGATAGAGGGGGATGAGAAGAGATTCAAAACACTGAAGGAGAAAGTAACGGAGCGACCAATTCTGGGCTTACCAAATTTTGAGAAGACGTTTCAGGTAAGGTGTGATGCAAGTGGCGTTACGATTGGAGGAGTTTTGACCTAGGACAATAGACCTGTTGCTTACTTCAGTGAGAAGATGAATGAGACTAAGAGAAAATACTCCACCTATGACAAAGAGATTTATGCCATAATCCAAGATCTGAATAAATGGAGACATTACCTTGTCCCACAATAATTTGTCTTGTATAGTGATAACCAAGCTTTACAATTCATAACTAGACAAGAAAAATTGAATCAGAGGCATGCGAAGTGGATTGCGTATATGCATAATTTTACTTTTGTCATAAAACATATTGTTGGGAATGATAACAAATTTGTTGATGCATTGAGCAGGAGATGTTTGACTCTGCAGGAATTTCAGTTAAAGACCTTAGGGTTTGAACACCTTGAGGAAATGTACAGTGATGATCCAGACTTCAAGGAAGCATAAAAAGCATGCGCGAATCCTGTGCTGAGAGATAGGATCCAGTGGACAAAGCATATGATTCAAGAGGGATTGTTGTTCAAAGGAAATCAATTATGCATACCAAAATTCTCAATGAGGGATAACCTTCTGAAGGAAAAACATAGTGGAGGATTGGCTGGACATTTTGGCCATGATAAGACATTTGCGTAGTTGAGCAGTTCATACTATTGTCGAGGTATGATAATAGATGTAATACAATTTGTGAACAGATGCAGAATCTGCCAACATGCAAAAGGTAAAAGACAGAACAATAGATTGTATCAACCATTGCCCATACCAGAGAGGCCTTGGGATGCAATAAACATGGATTTTGTGTTGGGACTGCCAAGAACACAAAGAGTATGTGATTCCATATTTGTGGTGGTGGATAGATTTTCAAAGATGACACACTTTATCCCATGTCAGAAGACCAGTGATGCAACACATGTTGCAAACCTATTTTTCAAGGAAGTTGTGAGACTTCACGGCCTACCCAGAAGCATTGTCTCGGACAGAGACACGGAATTTGTTGGTCATTTTTGGAAAACACTATGGAAGAAGTTGGGGATAGATTTGTCCTTCAGCTCGGCTTATAACCCTCAGACAAATGGGCAGACTGAGGTGGTAATCAAAAGTTTGGGAAACTTATTGAGGAGTCTCGTCACTGAGCACCATAATCAATGGGATCAGATTCTGCCACAAGAAGAACTTGCATACAACAACTCACTAAACAGGAGCATTGGGAAGATCCCGTTCCAAATATTGTATGGAATGCAACCCAGGGGAGTATCTGAGTTGAGAGACTTCGAACAGAGTGAGATCAGAAGCACTGGACCAGAAGATTTTGTTGTAGAAATGTAGAATCTCCATAGCCAGATCAGGGGGCAGTTGCAAAATTATATCCAAGAGTACAAACGCAGAGCTGATCAACATTGCAAATAACTCCAATTTGAAATAGGAGATCAGGTTCTAGCACATATCAGGAAGGAAAGGTTCCCTAGGGGGACATATAACAAGCTAAAGATGAAGAAGATAGGACCATGTAATATCTTGAGGATGTTTGATGAAAACACCTATGAGATTGAGCTACCAGATGATGTGGGCATATCACCCATCATCAACGTCTCAGACCTGTATCCTTACAGGAAGGATGACACAGAGGGATCAATAGATCAAGGGAAGACTCAGTGGGAGAAATAAATTCCTATAGCAAAAAACCCACAGATGGAAAAGGTCGTTGATCAGAGGATTGGTAAGAATACCAAGAGGAAGACCTATTTTGAATATCTGGTCAAGTGGAAGGGACACCCAATAGAAAATTTCAGTTGGGAAAGTGAAGTTGATATCCAGAAGCATGGAAAGTCGGTACAGGATCTCATGGACAGGAGTCCATGAATTTTTGTCTAGGGGAGTATGATGTAGGAGCATCATCGACAAGTACACATGGTAGGACAACTCAGCTCCTGAGAGCCAATCCAGAGTCTCGAACGCTAGCCAATACTACAAATATTTTGAAGTGATAGAAAACAAAAGAGGAAAGATCACACGCATGGAGAAAAAATGAGCACGCGTGACTTGGGAGATTAACCCTAGTCTCAATGTAACCGCAATTAGATAACAATTATTTTGTTTCTTTTGTATAACGAGAGATTTTGTATGCCCAAAAGGAGGGTTACGAGAATTATGAGCAAGTAGGAACTTTTGGACAGTCGTTGTTGCTTTGATTTTAGATGTAACCGTTTTATTGATTTTGAATGAAGATAACAGAGGAAAATTGATCCAATGTATGGTGTGAATATTGTTTACAATTTCCCTGTTGTCGTTGTTAATCTTTTCGAGAATGAATGAATCTTGCTACAAGTGCATGTAGCTTTGATATGCTTGTATAAATTTTAAAATCACTTTTCTTCGTGAGCCGGTGCAAGGTGTGCACACAGTCCGCAATGAGTGCGTTGACAGGGTCTATTTCGACTCGTAAAGCTCAAGAGAAATAGTGTAATATTTCCTTTGCAAGGAGTGCAAAGTGACTGCTCCAAGAAGTGCACAGTCGTCACAAGAACTCAACCAGTGTAAAGATCTGTTGCAAAGAGTGCACGGGTTTGGAATTCGATGAAGAGTTGAAGCGACTCCATAAAGAAGTCGAAGGATGAGAGCAAAGGAATGTCAGGAGGGCGAGAAAGAATTCTTTTCAAGTATCTTTGGATCTGAGTTTGATGAATTTCCCTGAAAATCAAGAAGTGCTTGGGAGATCGAAATCTTTAAGGAGATCAAGCTCAGGAGGGGTAAAACTTTCCAAGAAGTGTGAATCTGATCCAAGAAGCAGCCTCGCAGGAAGGATAAAGGTCGAAGCCTTTAAATCTTTCAAAAAATCTTCTAAGTTAGAAGAAGGCATAATCTCAAGGGAAAAGATTTGGATCGCTCGATCAACGTCCAGACAACAAGGAGCGAGCGGAAAGGAAAAGATCTCAGTTGTTCGATCTAAGTGCAAAGAAAATATCTCAGCCATTCGATCTGAGAGCCAGAGAAAGGATATTAGTCGTTTGATCTACGCGCAAAAGGATCGTAGCCATTTGATCAAGGTAAAGTTCACTAACATTAAAGCTTTGAAAGTGTACATGAGATTCAGACTTACGAAACTCTGAAATCATCGGAGTCTTCCGTTTTCAAGGAGGACATGTGGTGAGAGATCAAAATTTCGCTGACTCACAGAGTGGAAAGGTCAAAGAGTAGAGTTGTGAGAATTCACGAAGTGCGAACTCTCGAAAAGATCACAGTCGTTGATCGTTCTGAAATCATCGAGACCGTCTATCGTCAAGGACGACACGTGGCGAGAGATCAACATTTCGTTGACTCTAAAGAAGTCAAAGGCAGAGTTACAAGGACTCACAAAACGTGAAGTCACGATTTGATCACAGCTGTTGATCGAAGGAGGGAGATGAACCATAGATCTGGTCTTGTCGGGAGTTCGTGACTCAGGGAATTAGAGGTAAGACTTTTGAGAACTTGCGAAATGTGAAATCATGATTTGATCTAAGCCATCAGATCAAGGGGAGATCTAGACTGTTGAGTGTCCAGGGAGACGATTCGCAAGTGCGAACTCGCGAAACACGAAATCGCTAAGTGCTTGAAATATTGTCCCATGGTCATAGTGAAGAGTCACATCGGTGAAGGGGAATAAAGGGCCTAGCATGCGCTAGGCTCCTGTCGATATTTCAGGATTCGGGAGAATCAGAGTGACTCGCATGTAAAGACCCGATACACGAAGCTGTGACACGCCTTGCAATTAGGTGACTGGTCACTTCCTTGGCCACATAAAGGGAGGGGCTTAACCAGGAGAGCTTGTGCCTAAATACATTGAAGCTTAAAGGCGTTAAGGAGAAGGCCGCAGGTTCCATACAACCTGCACTTTAAGGGAAAGAGGGATTGTTAAGTGGAATTGAGGTTCTTGAGGGGCCGAAGAGTCAGTCAAACTCACTTCCTTGATCGATCCTAGACTGAGAGATCACACAACCCTTAGGATAGAAGGGGGGGTCTGCATCAAGAAGAAAGAGAGAGAGGCACATTACTTGGGAGAGGAATTTTTGTAGTGTTTGGTTTATTGTCTTGGCATTGTATTGGCTATCTATATTAAGGAAGTTTTTGTTTGGTTTTCTTCCCCATGAGGGTTTCCTAGGATAAATGTTGTGTATCTTGTGATTGTGTTTCTCTCAGTGATCCTATCTATGCTATGGTTATGATCTAGTAAATTGAAAAGAAACCTAATAATATCTTAAACCTTAACACATAGTAGTACACAACTACTATCTAGTGGTACACAACCATTCTTAGTAGCACACTGCTACTAACCAGTGACACACAGTCACTATCAGTGGATCACATCCACCACAGTAGCATACAACTACTTTCTAGGGACATACAATATATACAACAATCATATCATCTACATAAACAATATCATGATAAAAACTGAGTCATCTGGGCCATTCTTCCACTCACATATGTGAGATCTGGAAGAGCATATGCCCTTAGAAAGTAAAATATCAGCCATGGGCTATATAGACTATTATTCCCAATCATAGAAGAATAATTGTCCCTGATTTATGAGCCTGGACCATTCACATAAATGGTTCATTTCTCTGGCACTAATCATAGTGAAACCTCAAGAGAATGAGTCTGCCCTAGGGAATGCTTGTCCCTGATTGCTGAACCTTGACCATTCACCTAACTGGGCCATTCCTCTGGCACTAATCATAGTGCAACCTATAGAGAATGAGTCTTCCCTAGGGAATGACTATCCAGACCATTTCCTAAGGAAATGAATTTCCTCCACCAACCTCCAAAATAGACCATTCTTCGAACTACTCACAACTGTGAACTTTGAAGGAATGACTGCATGGCAAGGAAAAAAATTCTACTTGACCACTACTCAGAGTAACCGCCAAGAAGAATGATTGTCCTAGACCATTCCCCCACACTGGCCATGAGGGGAATAATTTTCTATGGTACATCAACTATCTATGAAACCATTTTCATTACAAAAATGACTTTCCAATATGGACCAGTTTCCGAACTGTAAAATGCATGTCTGTTAGAAATCTCGAACCACTTTTCGGACTGGAAAGGAACTACCCAAACTGAACCATTTTCCAAACTAGAAAATAACTACCCATGAATCAATAATATATATCAGTGCTCCCTCCCAATATGGGGAGCCATCTCTTCCCTTTCAACTAAGGGATTTATCTCCATGAGCCCCATCTTGTCCCTTAAGTACGAAAACTTTATCCTGGACAAAGGATTTTTCAAAATAGCTGCTACCTACTCATCTGTGGAGATATACTGGATTTTCAATTCTCCTTCCTAGACTTTATCACGAATAAAGTAGTATTTTATCTCAATATGTTTCGATCGGTCATGACACACTGGGTTTTTTGATAGCCTTATACAACTTTGATTGTCACAGTATATTATGGTCGAATCTGGTCCCTAATCAAATAATCCAGAAATCAGCCTCCTCAACCATACTTCTTCGGTACATGTCTCACATGCTGCGATACATTCTTCTTCTATTGTGCCGAGTGCAACAGACTTATGTTTCCTGCTGGCCCATGATATCATAGCAGAGCCCAAACTGAAACAAATCCCTGAAGTACTCATTTTTTCTTTTGCACTCCCTGCACAATCTGAATCCGTGAATCCGTGAAGTTGTATATCACTAGATGAGGTGTATCTTAAACCATATTTTAGCGTCCCACAAATATATCTTAGAACATGCTTTGCAATTATCCAATGCTCATGTCTGGGTTCCACCTGGAACTAGCTTAAAGTGTTTACATCAAAGCAAATATCTGGTCGAGTATTCACTAGATACATCAATGACCCATTCAATTTACGATATAGGGATGGGTCTACTGGATCCAAATATGAGTCTCTTACTTTTCTTATATCTGTGTTCATAGGAGTGGCCATGGATTTGAAATCCATCATTCTAAATTTCTAAAGAATCTTCACTGCATACTTTCCTTGTTCAAGGAATATTTCACCATGCTTCTGCCATACTTCTAGTCCCAAGTAATAGTGCATGAGACCAAGATATTTCATATCGAACTCAGAAGATAATTCCTTCTTACACTAGGTGACGAGATACTTTGGACCTATCAAGAATAAGTCATCGACATATAACAGTAGAATCACAAGTGCATTATTCACAACCTTGTAGTAGAGATTTAGATCTGCATGACTCTTAGGGAAACCAAGTCTTATTAAGTAACTGTTAATTTTGGCATACCAAGCTCTTAGAGCTTGCTTGAGTCCATACAGGGATTTATTTAATATGCAAACATGAGTGTCTTTGGAATGTACTTCAAAACCTTCAGGTTGTTCAATATATACTTCTTCTTCAATTGCTCCATTGAGAAAAGTTGTCTTTACATCCATCTGATGTAGACTCCATCCCATGGAAGAAGCAAGAGACATAATGGCTCTAATAGAAGTATATCTGGAAATAGGAGAAAATGTTTCGTCATAATCTTCTCCATTCTTCTGGGAGAAAACTCTATCTATGAACCTTGCCTTGTATTTTTCCACGCTTATGTCTACTGCATGTTTGATCCTATAGACCCATTTTGAAGTTACAACTAGTTTTTCCCTGGGTCTAGGCATGATTTCCCACATGTCATTTTTCATGATAGACCAGTATTCTTCTATCATCGCTTCTTTCCACTGGTTCTTTTGAGTTGCTTCTTCAAATGTGGTGGGTTCTCCATATATAAGTTGTTTCATACATGCTGCATAGATGGAGAATATTTTGGGATTTTTTCTTTCTCTAAAGGTGCCACTTGGAGCTTTGATTCCTTTTTCTTCTTGTGGAGTAGCTTCAAGCCAAGATGAACATTTTATAGTTTTTGGTAAAATGAATGATTCAATAGGCTCACATGGTTGCATTGGATGATCAAGTTGTTTTGGTTCTTCATTATGACTTTCTAGAAGACAAGTGATTTCCTCTTTAGGTTCTTCATATTCTTCTTCTTCCATGGATTCTTCTATAGATTTCCTGAAAGCCATCTTCTCATTGAAGTTTACGTCTCTGCTGACTTCAATCTTATGTTGTTCTAGAATATATATTTTGTAGGGTTTGGATGATTCACTATATCCAACACATATGCCCTTCTTTCCTGAGGGTTCTAGATTATTCCTTTTATCCTTGGGGATATGAATGTAAACGAGGCACCCAAAGATTCTTAAGTGTTCCACATTGGGTTTATTTCCTGAGAAGGCTTCTTCTGGAGTCATATATATTGGAAAACTGAGAGGGGGGGAGGGTGAATCAGTTGTTACTGTGCTTAAACAATTATATCCATTTTAAAACTCATCACAGAACACTCAATGATGATCACAATAAATAAGAAATAGAGTATTCAACATCAATCACACACATGTATAATGCAGAGACATATATTCCTGAGGAAACCCATAAAGGGTGAAAACCTCTTCTTCTTTATATGATAATTATTTTCTGTACATTATCATTCTTATGATCACCGACCCATAATGAGGCTACCACCTCTGTTTTGCAAGCTGCTACTTGTTGAGAGCACCAACTCTCTGGTTTCTCTAGCACCCACTAGAAGGAAGCACCAATTCCCTGAGTGTTCTAGCACCAACTGAATGGAAGCACCTGTTAGAATATAGAAGATGGTGTGCTCATTTTACCATTGACGATACCATCATCACCCAACCATAGGCCGAAGCCACCCTTCGAGCACCTTAACCTTGACTGAGAATTCCTTCGGAAGTAAACCCTAGGCTAGATAGCCAAACAAAGGGGTAGCGCACCTTTCCCCAAGGATAGCGCATCACAAAAATCTGATCAGATAGTCCAAACACTCGCCAATAGATAGTCCAAGCCAACACTGAAAATAGTTGTTGCTACAGCTGCACCTGCAATCCTCCTCCACATGTGCACACCAAACTGGGAACTGCAATTCTGCGATGCTATCAAATGAGAACTGACACCCTGTATTTATACTGGTTCTGCCAGATTTGTTGGGGCCGACTTCTCCATGGTTTCTCTTGCTTCCCGAAGTCTTCTATTCTCGTCAGGTTCACATGTTGGAGGTAAATACCTCATGCAGCTACCATAATATTAATGCTCCCTCCTAGCTAGAGAGGTATTTACAGGTAATGGACTTGAGCACAAAACATACCATTTACCCGGTAGCATCAATATAGTCATCTAGACTATTTCATGACTAGATCATGAGCATCACCATCACCATCAGCTGCATCATCTCTTGAAACCATACTTCATCTGAGTAATTAGACATGATGCTGGATAAGTCAATCACACCATAGAGTGATACAAGAGGAGCAAGAGCTCTGAACTGTTTTCCGCCTGGAAAATCTTTGTTCATAATTCATCTGAATGATCATTATCTCCAATAAACTGCTAATAGTTTTCAAGGCAATTTGAACAAGGATAGAACACACCTGTGTCTATTCATAGTAGTATATAACTACAATTTCGTGGTTCACTACCACACCAAGTAACACACAAGTAGTTGATCAACAATGTAATGGTTGCGAACAGTGTAACATATCCACCACAATAGTCCTTATCTACTGTCATGCAGTCTTCATAACAAACATCTGATAGCAACCTGCATAGAAACAATGTTATGATATATACTAAATTATTTGGGTCAATATTTCACTCACATCTGTGAGCTCTGAAAGAATATCTACCTCGCGAACAGTGGAGCACATCCACCATAGTAGTCTATATCTATTGTCTTCATAACAATCATCTGATAGCAACCTGCACAGAAAGATATTGTTAAAGATAAATTGAATCATCTGGGCCAATATTTCACTCACATTTGTGAGATATGAAAGAATATCTGCCCTCATCAGCAATGGGTTATCTACCCTATTATTCACAAGCAAGGAAGAAGGATTATTTATGATTTCTGAGCCTGGACCATTTCTCACCCTGGGCCATTATTCCTACACTGATTAAAGTGCACCCTGGACAGAATGTATAAACCCTAAGAAATGTTTGGACCATTCCTCACCCTGGGCCATTTCTCCTACACTAATTAAAGTTCACCCTGGAGAGAATGTATAAACCCTAAGGAATGACTGTCCCTGATTGCTGAGCCTGGACTATTCCCCACCCTGGGCCATTCCTCCTACACTTATCAAAGTGCACCTTGGAGAGAATGTATAACCCTAAGGAATAATTATCCAGACCATTCCCCACCCTGGGCCATTCCTCCTACACTTATTAAAGTGCACCCTGGAGAGAATGTGTAACCCTAAGGAATGTTTGTCCTGCATCAACCTCCAAAACATACCATTCTTCGAAACTTCTCACAACTGTGAACTTCGAAAGAATGACTGCCTGACGAGGTGGATCATTCTACTTGACCACTACTCAGAGTGACTGCCAAGGAGAATGACTGTCCTAGACCACTCCCCATGTTAACTACAATGGGAATTCATTGTCTATGATACATCAACAATCAATTTGCCTCCCATGTTAACTAAAATGGGAAGTCACTGTCCATCAGAAATCTCAATCCACTTTCCGAACAGGAAAGCATCTGTCCAAGATGGACTATTTTTCAATTTTTAAAGGTGAATGTCTTCAATAATGTTTTCAGTGCTCCCTCCTAACTTGGAGAGTTATTTCTTCCTTTTTCAATAAGAAGGAAGTTGTTTCCATGAGCTCTGGCTTGAGTACACAAACTCTTTCATATTGGATAGAGGCTTTACCAAAATTTATGCTTATCTGCTCATCTGTGGAGATACGTATTGGAGAATCATTTTCTCCTTTTTGCAATTTATCATGGATAATGTAATTCTTGATTTCAAATCTATTTTAGTCTGGAAAACTGTGAAGGCTTCATGTAGATCTGAACAATAGAGTATGTCATAGTTGGAAGGCTGGAACATATCCGTGTGGCACTTCTTATGTCATCATGGGATCTGATCTACTGAGTAGTCATCTTGATGTTATAGGAAATCTTCACCACGCTTCTGTTGTGCACTGGAGGTTCTCCACCAAGTTGTCTTCTTCTTATCTGCATACAAGAGTCTCTTTTTGGTATGCCTCAAAGTCTTGAAATTGTTCTTCATACGCTCTTTATTCAATTTGTCTGGAGAACATTCTTTGCATTTATCTGATGTAGAACTCCGACTCATGGATGTTGAAGATGATATAATGACTCATGCAGAGATATGTCTGGTGTATAGGAACAAGTAATCATCGTAGTCTTCTCCCTTCATATGGGAGAACCTCTGGTTCTAGATCTCGTAATGCTTTCATTCAGAAGTCTTTCATACACCGTTCTTCATCACGACTTTCAGTTCTTCTACTTGATTGATTTTAGTGAGTTCATATCAGGCTGGTAATCTTGTGATTCTTGATACAGTGACTGGTTGTTCTGGTTTCTCTTCCTTTCTTGGAATCTTCATGTCCTTCTTCATGTTTTTCTTTAGCTCTTAGGTCCATGGAGTTTCTTATGGATTCCATGCCCTGGAGATTCCACTTCTTCCTTTCATCATAGGATCACAGATCTGGATGGACAATCATGAATTCTTTAAGGCTTCTGAGGAAGTCTTATTCTACGGTTGAATTGAACACGTGTTGTCTTTCATGACTTCTACCATGGATATATACCTTTCATCATCTTCAATGGATCACAGGATTAGCTCCCTCCTAACCCTTGCTTTATGTAAGAGTTCATATAATCGGCTCCCTCCATCTGATAGAGTCCATACTTCCATCTGCATCCTTATTGTCTTTTGCAATATATAATTGGTTCTTCTATCTGACAGAGTCCACGCTTTCGTCTTGTTGTCTTCTACAAAACGTCATAAGTCTTTTTCTGACTTATTTCTGTCTTTGCTTCTTCTAAGTTTCTTCATGATTGATTCAGCTTAATAGCTTCCACATGATTTGTATCTCATCTTTTCATGGGTATCATCTGATGATATCTCTTTTCATATTGTTTGTTCTTTCATAGGTATAGTTCCTTTTGGAACACATTATTTTCCAAGAGATAGATATACAAGATATGTACAAAGACGATGCAAGCAAGATATGTACAAGAAATAAGAAGAGTGTTGTTACCTTTTAGTAGAAGAAGTCTCTTCCATCCTGCTTAGTCTTCTTTGTAGGTTCCTTTTCTTCGGCAATCGATGCTTCGTGTTTCTCCTTCCTTTTCTTTAGCTCGGGACACTAATTCCTGTAGTGACTGTACTTTTGACAGTTGAAGCACGATATTTCTGAAATGTCTTTTCTTTGTTTTGGCTTCCTCCTTGAATTGAACTTTCTTTTGTCCCTGAAGTTCTTGAATCTTGCTGTGAAGGCTTGATCATCGTACTTATTTTGGGGTTTCTCTTTTGCATTGATCCTTCATTCTTCTGGAGCACAACAAGTCCAAAGTTCTTCAAATGTCGGGTACTCCTTCCTTGTGTTCATGCTTGTGG
>ML777099.1:832583-859355 GCA_009831015.1 Picea engelmannii
AGTATATTATTATTATTTATGGCCGACTTCTTCTCTTGGAGGCTAATAACCTAATATAAATTATCTTCTTGAGTCGACAAGGCTTCTAGGGTTATTAGCCAACTCATTAGGGTTTCTCTTGCTTCCTGGAGTCTTCTATTCTCATCAGGTTCACACGTTGGAGGTAAATACCTCCCGCAGCTACCATAATATTAACAACACCAACTTCCAGTCATACAAGCACCGACCTATATATTAGAGAACTAATGTTCTCCCTTGCACCACCCTGCCACCCTGGTTTCTCTGGCTGCAACCAGATGGAAGCTACAAATCCCTTTGTTCAAGCACCTACTTGAAACTCTAAGGAAAACAATCCTCCCTAGCACCTCCCTTCCACCCTAAAATATGAAACTTTGATATCAGTAAATTTATCACAGTGATACAATATTTATCAATGGCTTACCGGTCTCATCATTGTTCTGCTACACTTCTCTTCTCTGCCTACATCATTGTATTCCTACACACATTCCTTACGCTTTCTATTCTTCTTCCTTTTATGCTTTGTGCGCCATGTCCCTTCTATGCACCATTCCTCTTCTATGCATTTCAGCTGCTACACCCTGCCTCCTTCTACACGCATGAATAACTCTCAACAACAGCCTGCATAACACACTCTTAAAAGTTGCAGCTCCAATCTCTTCTTTTTTCTCCATTTTTATAGTCTCTGTGCACCTTGTGCATGCTACATGCACTATCTTTTCACAGCTCCACTGAGATTCACTTAAGGCTATGCATGCCGATCTCACGCTAAGTCCTCTGCTAGTTTATCCTTGCAAGGCTTCATTCTCTTTGGAAGTTCCTCCCTGTTTGTTCAACATGTATGCCCATTTATTTTGAGCTTCTTTTCTTTTCTTGGAAGTAACAGTCTTCGACCCATTTCCATCTGTCAGTCAACTCTATGATGAGTCTACACTCTACTGGAAATTTCCTCGAGACACTTCGCCTTCTCTGGCGATCACCCTTAAGTCTCTTCGAATTCTTTGGCAGAAACCATCAATGGTATCTAACAGTTACACAGAGGCTCTTCGGCTCCTCTGGTAGCCACCCTACAACTCCTCAAATTCTCTGGCAGATGCAATCACTTTGTTATGGAAGTTACTGAGAGAAACTCCATGCCTTCATGCGTTTTGGCGCCTTCTCTCTTCTTGAAGAAAACTTCACAGTGGGCGCTAGCTCTTCTGGCTAAGCCCCTTCCTTTCAGGTGACCTCTGGCAGTGACCAAATGCCTATTCATAATGCGCTTTTCTGACTCACGTTTCAGGGATCTGGGGATGAGGCATCTCGACTGTCCAAGTTGCGATCTCTGAAATGGAGCTTAGCTGCATGCTAGCTCTTCCCTTAAACCTTCGATGATGTGACCAATGACTATGACCACAACCCTATTCAAAAAGGCATTTCGCGATTTCGCATTTCGGGTTTTCTCTCGTGAGTCTCCTTGACTCCACATATTGCAAACCCCAAAATGGAGACTAGCTATGCTAGCTCCTTCCTTCACATTCCCATGATGATGACCAAGCACTTATCCATAAAGGGATTTCGCAATTCGCAACTCGCGAATTTTTCCGTGAGTCTCCTTGACTCCTCCACTTCCGGTACCTGAAATGGAGCCTAGATACGCTAGCTCCTTCCCCTCACATAACCACCGACGGTGACCACGGCCTATGCCAAAAAGGCATTTTTCATTTCGGCATTCTTGTGATGAAGGGTCTCGACACTCCAAGTTGCAATCGCTGAAACTCCAAAATGGAGCCAGATTAATGGTTCACGCTTTCTCTTGATCAACGACTCAGATTGAATCTTTGTTTTGTGTTTTTCGATTTCGAAAATATTGTGGTGAGACTTCACAACTCTCCATATCACAATTTCCGAAATGGAGCTTAGCTGTTAGTGCCTTCCTCCAACTCTTGATGATGTGACCAATACCTATGACCACTTGCTAATCATTTGAGCTCTTTTCTCTTCAGATCAACGGTCCACATTCTGTGGTGATCGGACGACTATCCACCACCCTGCAACTTCAAATTTTGGGACTTAGGGGGAGTGTTGATACTAAAAATCCCAAAAATGAACTCTCGGAAGGACGTGTCGTGACCCGAGCAACTGCCACGTGTCACTCAAATTTGAAATATTCACATACTTGAAACATCAAATCACCTTGACACTTGTCCTTGTATGATTGTGCCACGTGTCCTTGCTGACATAGGCTGCCACCTGACCTTTTTGACTTGGTCTGTCATGAACTACCTCCTGTATCTCACGGCCTAGATTAGTCCTCAATCCAACAGCTAATATTATGTCATGATTTTTCATATCACGAGTTCGAGAGGTGAGGGAAACTCCTCCATTTGACTTTCTAGTCAGCGAAATGATGATCTTTCACCACGTGTCCTTCTTGGATTGATGGTCCAGATTTTTCCTCGATTCGACAGCTCATATCTTTTTGCAATTTCACGTATCGCGAGTTGGAAGGTTAGGCCTCTCCTTCCTTTGACCTTTCAGTCAACGAAATGATGAAATTTAGCCACATGTCCTTCTTAGATCAATGGTCCAGATTTCTCCTTGATTCGATGGCTCAGACCTTTTCGCAACTTCGCATATCGCGAGTTGGAAGGTTAGAGCACTTCCTTCCTTTGAATTTTTAGTCAGTGAAATGTTGATATGTGACCACATGTCCTGCCCAAAGATGGTCAGTCCTCCTTCTTTCGAGATTTTGTAAGCCCGCTTCTCCTTTCACTTTAAAGAATGTGCAGGTTCTTCTGGATCCAACGATGGTCAGACCCCATGCTTGGATCTAATGCCTGAGATCTGTCCTCCATATGTGCGCTCCTCCTATCTTAATTCAGATCTGACGATCATCAAGAATTCTGAATGGGATTCAACGAGCATTTTTGCTTCTCCTCCCGAGATTCTCCTTCCTATGTGTTCTTGCCATCAATGACAAGCACATTGTTCCTGTGAACATGCTAAAAATATCCCCCCTTTGGCATTGATGGAAACCCTGAAAGGATGCACTATTCTTCTTAGACCTCGCTCTCCAACCGTAGCATCCAGTCATGCTATTCTTCTCCCCCTTTGACATCAATTTCAAAGTGAAAAAAAAAAAACACGCTCCCCCTGAGTTGTTGCAGTAATTTTTCATAGGTATCAGATATTCAACCAACACAAAATCCCCCTAACATGATGGATTCTCTTAGATTTGAGATGGGATGACACCCAGCTTCTGACGGAGATATTCAAATGGTGTCTTGGCTAGGGGTTTAGTAAAGATGTCTGCAATTTGTTCTGTGGTTGGAATGTATTGAACCCGAACAATCTGATTAGAAAATGGTATTTTATGGGAATATGCTTGGTCTTGGAGTGGAATACAGGATTCTTGGACACACTTATGGCACTAGTGTTATTACAATGAATTGGGATCCGTGCAGTATCTTTTACCTCCAAGTCTACAAGTGTCTGAATCATCCATAATACCTGAGTGCAACAAGTAGCAACAACAATGTATTCTAACTCTATAGTTGATAAGGAAATGGAACCTTTCTTTTTGCTCAACCACACTACTAAAGAATCACCTAAGAAGAATGCACCTCCACTCGTGCTTTTCCTTTCATCCATGCAATTAGCCCAATCAACATCTGAGTAGACTGATAATTGAAAATTAGGATTCTTAGGATACCATAGGCCATAGTTCATTGTTTCTTTCAAATATCTAAATATCCTTTTAACAACTAGMAAATGACTCTATTTAGGTGCAGACTGATATCTTCCTACCATTCCAACAACATGCATTATGTCTGGACGAGATGTTGTGATGTACAACAGGTTGCCTATCATTGACCTATATGAACTTTGATCAACATCAGGTGAGTCATCATCCTTGCTTAATTTGCATCCAATAACCATAGTTGTGCCCACAGGTTTAGAATCTTCCATTTGAAACCTTTTCAACATTTCTCTTAGATATTTTTCTTGAGAAATGAACATTCCTTTAGACCTCTGAGTAATTTGCAGACCAAGAAATAATGACAGTTCACCTATCATAGACATTTCAAACTCATACTCCATGACAGAAGCAAACCATTGTACCAATGAATCCTTATTACATCCGAAGATGATGTCATCTACATAGACCAACACGATGAGCAAATCATTACCCTTTGTTTTGATATATAGATTGTTGTCGATTGTTCCTCTCTTGAACCCTTTTTCTTGGAGATACGTATCTAGTCTGTGATACCAGGCACGAGGGGCTTGTTTTAACCCATATAAAGCTTTCTTCAGCTTGCATACAAAGTCAGTGTTATCAGACAGTTTGAAACCCTCTGGTTGTTCCATATAGACTTCTTCATTTAAATATCCATTTAGAAAAGATGATTTGACATCCATTTGATAGACTTTAAACATTTTATGACAAGCATAGGCAAGAAATATTTTGATAGCTTCTAATCTTGCTATGGGCGCAAATGTTTCATCAAAATCCAGTCCTTCTATTTGAGCATAGCCTTTACAGACCAATCTTGCTTTGTTCCTGACAACTTGTCCCTGCTCATTCAACTTATTCTTAAAGATCCATTTGGAACTAATGATAGTTTTACCTTCAGGTCTAGGATCCATCTCCCACGTATTGTTTTTCTCAATCTAATCAAGTTCATCATTCATTTCTTTAACCCAATGGTCATCTTTTCTAGATTCATTAAAATTATTGGGTTCCATCATGGATATGAAGTCTATATGTGATTGTTCAGTGTTTTTTATTATCTTTCTCCTGGTTTGTACACCTTTGTCTTTTTCACCAATTATCTGACTTGCAGGATGATTCTTTTGAGTGATTCTGGAGGAGGAATTTGAAGTTGTCTGAATATTTGCATCTTCATCTAGATCAGAATATTCTTGTTTTGATTCTTGGACCTGTTCAGCTTCAACTTCATCTATATCCTTTGTTGTTGATTCAGTATTGTTCACCTCTCTTTCTGGGATTCCTTCATCAACTTTTATGTCAATACAGTCAACCAATCTATGCAGCCTCTTATTATAGCATCTGTATCCTTTACTGTTTGTAGCATACCCTAAGAAGATGCCTTCATCAACCCTATCATCATACTTGTCAAGGTTCTCATCATTATTCTTTATGTAACACTTACTCCCAAAGACTTTGAAGTGTTTGATTGAAGCAGGTCTCCCATACCACATTTCATAAGGTGTCTTGTCGATGTGTGGTCTGAGGTGAGCTTTATTAAGAACATGGACTGTTGTGTGTATTTCTTCTACCCAGTAGGTTTGACCAATGTTCTTCTCATTCATCATTGACCTGGCCATTTGTTGCACTGATATGTTTTTCCTCTCAACTACTCCATTTTGTTGTGGAGTTCTTGGGATTGTTTATTCTCTCTTGATCCCATGTTCATCACATAATTCCTTGAACTCACTTGACATAAATTCACCTCCTCTATCTGATATTACTACCTTTAACCTCTTTCCTATTTGATTCTCAGTTAAAGCCTTAAATATTTTAAATTTCTCAAATGCTTCAACTTTTTCCTTGAGAAAGGAAACCCAAGTAAGTCTGGAGTAATCATCAATGATCAGCATGAAGTAGTTTTGTTTCCCTATGTCTTCCTATATTGATGGTCCACATAAATCCATATGAACTAGTTGGAGTGGTTTCTCTGTTGAAGTAGAGTTCTTGGATTTAAACTGTGTCCTGGTAAGCTTTCCTACTTGGCAGGGTTTACACACAGAATCTTGTGGCTTTGATATTCTTGGAAGATATTTTACTACCTCAATATTTTTGAGCTTGATTAAGTGATCAAAGTTTAGATGTCCAAGTCTCCTATGCCATAACCATCTCTCATCATGTTTTCTTAGATGACATTGTTCTCTATCTTCTTTCAGCACATATACATTATTTTTTGTCCTTATGCCTTTAGCCACCACTTGTCCTGAGTTTACAAACTTAATCTTGCAGTCCTTGGAAGTGAACACCACTTCACATCATCTGTCACACATTTGAATTACACTGAGTAGATTATGTTTCAGCCCATCTACAAGCAGAACATCTTGGGCTTTTCCTTTTCCATTACTTAAACTCACCATCCCTTTACCATTGATTTTACCTGGAGCATCATTTCAAAAGCTTACGTTTCCTGATTTTCTTTCACTTAGAGATAGAAACTTACCTTTGTCTCCCATCATATGTTTGGAGAATCCACTGTATATATACCAAGGGTTATTTTGTATTTGAGCTGACAACACTAATCCACAGTTGTCACTTTCTCTCTTCTTCCAAACCTTGACATTTTTAGGGATTCAAATCTGGTTCATAGTTCTTTAAGCGACAGTCAACATCTTTATGTCCAAAATTATGACAGATGTGACATTCGGATTCGTTGAATAAGGGATCATAACGATTGTTATGCTTAACCTATGTCCTTTTCCCACTCATCAAGTGATTTGCAGTCTGTGATGGTTTGTTACTTGGTTGTCTCATTCTTTGTTTTGGCAGATACCTATACCTTAAATGTCTTGATTGCTCATATCTAAGTTTTAAAGATCAGTTTACAACTTTGTGACCAAAATTAGAACAGAAAAAACATTATCCATAGAAAAAACCTTGGTACCTGGAAAATGGTTGTCTTCTTTGAGAAGGTCGATTTCTTTGAGTAGAGAGTGTATTATTTCTCCGATCTACAATTTCAATTCTGGTACCTTTTTCTTTACTCCTCCTGGGCAGCTGATTATCTTCTTTTGTTTCTACAGGTTTGTTGTTGTCATATGTTGTAGATTTGACAAACTTGATGGGTTCATTGTTACTTGGTTTACCACTGCTTGATCCCTCTTCATAACCCAGACCTGTTTTCATCTTTGAGTTCCTTTGTTGATTCATAATGGTGGCCAATCCTTCTGAGACTTTGATACTTGACAGATTCTGATGATACACGGCTTGAAACTTCTCCAGCTCTTTCCTAGTTTTCACTACTTCTTCTTTGAGAGCTTCACATCTTGCCTTCTTTTCTGATAACTGTTGTTTCAGAATGTCTTCGATTTTCTTTGCCTCTTCTAATTCCACTTTTAGCAGGGCAAAGTCTTCATCAGGTTCTTTACTGCCTTTCTTGAACTGTATCAACAATTGTTTTTTCTTTCTTGTCTTAATTCTGAGTCTGCCAAGCTCTTCTAGTGCACTGATCAGTTCTCCTTCCAGGTCAACCACAACTTCTTCTTCATTAGCATCACTTCCTGTGATTTTATTATCATAATCCTCTTTGGCCATAAGCATGAAGTCATTTAGTTTATCTTCAATAGAAAAGTCACTATCTTCATTATCTAAAGGATCATTATCATTGTTTACACAAACGAATTTTCTTCTTAAAATTATTCTCTTTAAAGAAATTTTTGTGTTTGTGCTTCTCCTCATCATCATATGTCTGATCCTTTATTTTGTGAGGACATTTATTTGCAAAATGACCTATCTTACCATAGTTGAAACATTTGAAAGGCAGTTTACCTTTGTATTTTCCTGATCCCTTCTTCAGTCTTCTCACATATTTTGATTCAATTTCATCAGGCTCAGAATCCTCATTCGTGTATGCTTTAAATGATCCTTCTTTGGAGGTGGGTTTATCTTTAACTATTCTCATTTCATATGAATTCAACGTTCCTAGAAGTTGATCAAATGCTAAGGCTTTTAAATCATTAAGTTCTTCTATAACAGAGACCTTCGGGTTGAACCTATCTAGTAGAGATCTCAAAATTTTCTGAACTAAGGAGGGTTCCTCAATTTTTTCACCAAGTGATTTCATTGCATTTACTAGTTCTTCAACTCTTAGAAAGTAATTTCCAACAATTTCATCCTCTTTCATCTTCATCTATTCAAATTGTACTCTGTAGGTTTGAAGCTTGACATCCTTTACCTTCTCGTTACCTTCATAACTGCTAATGAGTTTGTCCCACATTTCTTTGGCAGTTTCTAAGAGCATAACTTTTACAAATTATACTTCTGCAAACCCACTCAGGATAGAATTCATAGCCTTAGCATTGAAGTTGAATTCTAGCTTGTCATCCTTATTAGCTAGTACAACTAGCTTTACATAACCAGTATCTACCACATCCCAGACATCTGCACCTAAATCCATTATGTAGGTTCTCATTCTAACTTTCCAGAAGGCAAATTTTGTTCCATTGAACAAAGGGGCCTTATTCGTTGAAGTTACTTCATGGCTTGACATGTTTAAGCTCTAGGATCTACCCTTAGATAAAAGGGGACTGCTGTGATACCAATTGTTGGACAACTGAGAGGGGGGGGTGAATCAGTTGTTACTGTTCTTAAACAATTATATCCATTTTTAAACTCATTACAGAACACTCAATGATGATCACAATAAATAAGCAATAGAGTATTCAACATCAATCACACACATGTATGATGTAGAGACAGATATTCCTGAGGAAACCCATAAAGGGTGAAAACCTCTTCTTCTTTATATGATAATTATTTTCTGTACATTATCATTCTTATGATCATCGACTCATAATGAGGCTACCATCTCTATTTTGCAAACTGCTACTTGCTGAGAGCACCAACTCTCTGGTTTCTCTAGCACCCACTAGAAGGAAGCACCAACTGGATGGAATCACAAACTTCCAGTCATACAGGCACCGACTTGTATGTCAGAGAAACAATGTTCTCCCTCGCACCACCCTGCCACCCTGGTTTCTCTGGCTGCAACCAGATGGAAGCTACAACTCCCTGTGTTCAAGCACCTACTTGAAAATCTGAGGACAACAGTCCTCCCTAACACCTCCTTTCCACCCTAAAATATGAAACTTTGCTATCAGTAAATTTATCACAGTGATACAATATTTATCAATGGATTACCAGTCTCATCACTGTTCTGCTACACTAGTCTACTCTGCCTACATCACTGTCTTCCTGCACACATTCCTTGCACTTTATGTTATTCTTCCTTTTATGCTCTGTGCGCCATGTCCCTTCTATGCACCATTCCTCTTTTGTGCATTTCAGCTACTACACCCTGCCTCCTTCTACATGCATGAATCACTCTCAACAACAGCCTGCATAACAAACTCTTAAAAACTGCACCGCCAATCTCTTCTTTGTTCTCCATTTTTATAGTCTCTGTGCACCTTGTGCATGTTGCATGCGCTATCTTTTCACAACTCCACTAAGATTAACTTCGAGATGTGCATGTCGATATCACACTAAGTCCTCTGCCAGTTTATCCTCGCAAGGCTTCATTCTCTCCGACAGTTCCTCCCTATTTGTTCAACATGTATGCCCATTTATTCTGAGCTTCTTTTCTTTTCCTGGCAGTAACAGTCTTTGACCCATTTCCATCTTTCAGTCAACTCTATGATGAGTCTACACTCTACTGGAAGTTGCCTCGAGACACTTCTCCTTCTCTGGCAATCACCCTTAAGTCTCTTCGAATTCTCTGGTAGAAACCATCAGTGGTCTCTAACAGATACACTGAGGCTCTTCGGCTCCTCTAGCAACCACCCTACAGCTCCTCAAATTCTCTGGCAAATGCAATCACTTCGTTATGGAAGTTACTGAGAGAAACTCCATGCGTTCATGCATTTTGGCGCCTTCTCTCTTCCTAAATAAAACTTCACAGTGGGCGCTAGCTCTTCTTGCTAAGCCCCTTCCTTTAAGGTGACCTCTGGTGGTGACCAAACACTTATTCATAAGGCGCTTTTGCGACTCGCGTTTCGGGGATCTAGGGATGAGGCATCTTGACTCTCCAAGTCGCGATCTTCGAAATGGAGCTTAGCTGCATGCTAGCTCCTCCCTTAAACCTTCAATGATGTGACCAATGGCTGTGACCACAACCCTATTCAACAAGGCATTTCATGATTTAGCATTTCGGGTTTTCTCTCATGAGTCTCCTTGAATCCTCATATTGCAAACCCCGAAATGGAGACTAGCTATGTTAGCGCCTTCCTTCACATGCCCATGACAATGACCAAGCACTTATCCATAAAGGGATTTCGTAATTCGCAACTCACAAATTTTTCCATGAGTCTTCTTGAGTCCTCCACTTCCGGTACCCGAAATGGAGCCTAGCTATGCTAGCTCCTTCCCCTCACATAACCACCGACGGTGACCATGGCCTACGCCAAAAATGCATTTCACATTTCGTCATTACTGTGATGAAGGGTCTTGACACTCCAAGTTGTGATCGTCGAAACTCCGAAATAGAGCCAGATTAACGATTCATGCTTTCTCTTGATCAACGACTCAGATTGAATCGTTGTTTCATGTTTTGCGATTTCAACAATATTGTGGTGAGACTTCATGACTCTCCATATCGTGATTTCTGAAATGGAGCTTAGTTGTTAGCGCCTTCCTCCAACTCTCGATGATGTGACCACTACCTATGACCACTCGCTAATCATTTGAGAGCTTTTCTCTTCAGATAACGGGTCCACATTCCGTGGTGATCGGACGACTATCCACCACCCCACAACTTCATCTTTCGAAACTTAAGGGGAGTGTTGATACTAAAACTCCTGGAATGACGTCACTCGATGGCACATCATGACCCAAGCGGTTGCCACATGTCACTTAGATTTGAAATATTCACGTACTTGAAACATCAAATCACCTTAACACTTGTCCTTGTATGATTGTGCCACGTGTCCTTGATGACATAGGCTTCCACCTGTCCTTTCTGACATGGTCTATCATGAACTACCGCCTAGATCTGATGGCCTATATTAGTCCTCGATCCAACGAATGAGATTATGTCGCGATTTTTCATATCACGAGTTTGAGAGGTGAGGGCACCTCCTCCCTTTGACTTTCCAGTCAGAAAAATGATGATCTTTCACCACATGTCCTTCTTGGATCGACGGTCCAGATTTCTCCTCGATCCGATGGCTCAGATCTTTTCAAAATTTTGTGTATCGCGAGTTGGAAGGTTAGGCCTCTCCTTCCTTTGACCTTTCAGTCAACGAAATGCTGAACTTTAGCCACATGTCCTTGGATCAACGGTGCAGATTTCTCCTCGCTCCGATGGCTCACATCTTTTCGCAACTTTGCATATCGCAAGTTGGAAGGTTAGAGCGCTTCCTTCCTTTGAATTTCCAGTCAGTTAAATGTTGACCTGTGACCACATGTCCTGCCCGAAGATGGATTGTCCTCCTCCTTTCGAGATTTTTTAAGCCCGCTTCTCCTTGCACTTTAAAGAACATGCAGGTTCTCCTAGATCCAACGATGGTCATACCCCACGCTCGGATCTAATGCTCGATATTTTTCCTCCATATGTGTGCTCCTCCTCTCTTAATTCAGATATGATGGTCATCGGGAATTCTGAATGGGATCCAATGATCATTGTCGCTTCTCCTCCCAAGCTTCTCCTTCCTGTGTGTTCTTGCCATCAATGACAAGCACATTTTTCCTGTGAACATGCCAACAATATCCTTCAATATGCAGTGGGGAATTCTATTTTGAACACATATTATTGTCATTCCTGCTTCTCCCCATAAATACATGGATAAAACTTGATCATTCATTAGTGCCTTCATGGTTTCCTCAATGGATCTATTCTTCCTTTCTACTAAACCATTTTGTTGAGGATTATGAGGAACGGTTAGCTCCCTCCTAATCCCCGTTGATTTGCAAATGGAAAAAAATTCCTTGGATGTGTATTCTCCTCCATTATCTGTTCTCAAAGTATTGATTTTCTTGCTTGTGAGGTTTTCTATTTCTAGTTTGAATTCTTGAAACTTGTTGAAAACTTCATCCTTTGTTTTCAAGAGATATAACCAAGTCTTTCTTGAGTAATCATCTATGAAGGTTACATAATAAAGAGAGATATTTGACTGGCATCGGACTGCAAGCATCTGAATGTATTAGATCTAGGATTTCCTTAGATCTATTATTGATACTTGAGAATGGCTTCTTAACATTTTTACCAAGTGCACATCCTATGCAGATTCCTTCATGTGTAGATTGTAGTTCTGGTATTCCTTCAACCATTTTATCGAGGAAAGGTAATGCTTGATAGTTAAGATGAGCATACCTTCTATGCCAAAGTTCACTGGGATTGACTTCATCATGTACAAGAGCTTCATCATTACATTGTAGTAGTTTGTATAATCTTCCTTCACGAGTTCCAATAACTCTAACATTCTCTATGTTGGACTTTCTAGACCAAGATAATACTTCACCATCTAGAAAGGCTATTCTATTTCCTTTGTATTCTAGGAAAGATATAGATACAATATTATTTTCTAAACCAGGTACATATAATACATTACTCAAATGAACATTGTTACCTGATTTCAATTTGATGGAGGCTTGACCAATTCGTTTGACTGGATAGGTGTTCTTGTCTCCAAGTTCTACCTTGTAGGATATCTTATTTTCATTCAAACTGGAGAGTCTGACCTGGTCTCCTATCATATGCTTGGAAGCTCCACTTTCAATTATCCACATGTCATCTTCAAGGGTTCCTGTAAGAGATGAATAATGTAGATGCTTTGTCTTTTCATTCATGAATTATGTTGACTGATAGCTGATCAAACTTTGACTTTGACTAGTCTAACATTGAATTTGACTCAAAATCTCAACCTTGACGTGTTTTCCTTCTGAGAATGCCAATAGGTGCGCTAGACTAAGGTGAACTATAACATCCTCTCCTTGAGTAATGTGTTCCATCATAAGGTGTTGGGAAAGATGTTTTAGGGTTTGCAGCTGCACCTGCTAGTAACCCTAGGCAATGCTTCAATAATTACACCTACTAGAAACCCTAGTGGTAGTTCTTCAATGAGCTTGATAATCTTATTCTTTTGCTTCCTTCTAGTGGTTAGACTGATTGAAGGAGGTTTGGGCCCATAACTTGTTAGAAAAATGGGTGTGCTCGTTTAACCATAAACAATATAGCAATATTGTCAACCAACCATAGGCACAAAGGCCACCCCTGATCACCTTAACCTTGACAGATAGAATAATTCTGGTATTATATCAATATCTAACCAAGGCTAGAGCACCAAGCAAGGATAACCAAAGACCAAGCAGAAATTTCAAACGATAACCCAATACAAGATCACTAGTGCAACAGTTGCAGTTCTCCTTCACTCATGCGAACTTCTTGTCCTTATGCAGTCATGAGTGAGTGAGTGACAAATGAGCTCTAGAGCCCTCTATTTATACTTCTCCATCTTAACTAACTGAGTTGACTTCTCTTCCCGGGGGCTAATAACTCAATATTAATTATTCTATTAAGCCGAATTTTCTTCTAGGGTTATTATCCAAGGCTTTAGGGTTTCTCTTGCTTCCTAGAATATTCTAGTATCGTCAAAGGTTATAAGTGGAGGTTAATACCTCCAACAACTACCATAATATCAACAATGTAGATGTTGTGAATGAGTGTTGGAGGGCAGAGAAATGAGAATATTTGGAAAGGAAATCCACTACAACCATGATGACATACTTACTTCTCGATTTGGGTAAGCTAACAATGATGTCCATAGAAATATCTGTCCATATAGCAGGTGGGAAAGGGAGAAATTGGAGTGTGCCTAGAGTTTTGTCTATTTTTCCCTTATTGTCTCGACAAGTATCACATTCGGCCACAAAGGTGTGAATGTCTTGTTTGAGGCCTTCCCCCAAAAAAGAGCATTTGACCCGTTCATAGGTTTGTTGAAAGCATGGATGCCCAACTATGGGTGAAGCATGAAGTTCTAAGAGCACGATGGATTTAAGGTGAGATTGTTTTCTTAAATACAAACTAACTTTTTAGCGAATCTCCTCATTGTGCCAAGAGTATCCCAGAGAATTCTGAGGATATTTTTTCAATTGTTGGATTAGATGAGAAATTTTGGGATCTTGCAACCATTCCCAACGAACAACTTGTAACCAATTTGCAACAATGAATGAGAGGGAATATATGGATCCTTCATCTTCATATTTTCTTGAAATAGCATCAACAACCGCATTTTGCTTTCCCTTCTTGTGAATGATCTCATAATCATAACCAAACATCTTGGTTACCCATTTATGTTTCTCCAGGGAGGGAATTCTTTGTTCTAGAAAGTACTTGAGGCTACAATGATCAATTTTAATTTGGAAATGTTGCCCCAATAGGCAAGGACATCAGAGATCCACTGCATGCACAATAGACAACATTTCATTTTCACAGGTATATTGGCCGAAATGGCACTTCGAAAGTTGTTTACTAGTGAAAGCCAAAGGTTTTCCATCTTGCATGAGGATTTCCCTAATGCTTTTCCCTGAAGCATCACATTCTAGTACAAAAGTCTTGGTGAATTCGGGCAGTTCCAGAACATGAGTCATCCACATAGCCTCTTTCAAGTCTTTGAAGGATTGATTATCTGCGGTACTCCAACTGAAATCATTATTTTTAAGGAGAGTTGTGAGAGGAGCTGCAATTTTACCATAATTATGAACAAACTTGCAATAATATCCTATTAAACCCATGAAACCACACAAGATTTTAAGAGTTTTAGGATGGGGCCAATCCTTCATAGCTTCAATTTTCTTAGGATCCACACGTACACCATCCTTACCTACAATATGACTGAGTTACTCAACTTCAAAAGCTCCAAAAGCATATTTAGATTGTAGATGTAGAACCCGATCCACATGGATGAGATGGGGTTTCCAAGTTTTACTATAGATGAGAATATCATCAAAGAAAACTAAAACAAAATGATGGAGGAAAGGATGAAATATATGATTCATGAGACTTTGAAAAGTAGAAGGGGCATTACACAAGACAAAGGGCATGACCAATAAATCATAGTGACCCTCATGAGTGTGAAAGGAAGTTTTGGGAGTATCTTCCTCTTTCATATAGATCTAGTGGTAGCCAGAACATAGATCGAGTTTGGTAAAGTATTGAGCCCCACTCAATTAATATAAAATGTCATCAATGACAGGAATGGGGAATTTGTCTTTGATTATAATTTTTTGAGGGTGCGAAAATCAAGATATATGCACCATGTTCCCTCTTTCTTGAGTACCATGACTACATGAGAAGAATAAGGGCTAATACTAGGGAGGATGACACCCACCTCTAGAAATTCCTTAACAATTTTCTCAATTTAAATTTTTTGGGCAAAGGAATGGCGATAAGGGCAAACACTGGGAGGAAGGTTTCCAGGGACTAGGGGAATGGAATGATCATGGGTGTCGCGGGAAGGGGGATGTCCTTGGGGAGTATGAAAAACATATTGGTGTTGGGACAAAAAATATTGGAGGTCAGGATGCATAATAGGTGAGGGGGTCTCAACTGCTTGAATGGAAAGGAGCTGGGAAATAATTCTAGAATGATATTTTTTTATTATCTTCTCCATTCTGTGGGAATTGATGATCTCAAGGGAGCCTGTTTCGATTCCCTGGAACTTATAATGTTGTCCCTCCTATTGAAATCGCATGGTTAAATCCTTAAAATCCATGGTGATGGGGTCGAGTGTGCTTAACCATTCAACACCAAGAACAATTTCACAACTGCCGACGTCGATAGAAAACATATGATATTTCAGGTGATAGTGACCAATTTGTAGGCACACATTTTCACAATGCTCCCCATATTTCATGGAACCACCATTTGTAATCATGATTTGAAAATCATTTATGATGTTGATATAGCACAGGATCTCTTGAGAAATGTGACGATGAATAACATTATGGGTGCTACCACTGTCAACTAGGATAATTCCCTTCTTATTCTTTATGTAGTTAATTAGCTTGAGGGTTTGTGGAGCAGAAAAACCAGTGAGGGTGTTCAACAAGATCAATGGTTCAATTTATGGTGGATCAGAGGGTGGGGTAGGATCATCTGCTTGGGGAATCTCTTCAACAAGGGAAAAATTGGTATATTCATCAGAAACATCCTTAGATATGGCCATAAAAATATTTTGTTCCTTACACTTGTGCCTCGGAAAATATTTTTCATCACAATTATAGCAAAGATCCTTAAGTTGGAATTCAACATTTATGCCCGTGTTAATTTTTGGATATTGACAGGAGTGGTAGGAGGGGTCGGATTAGTGGGTATGGGGAGAGGAATAAAGAAGTGTTTTCTGGTTTGGGAAGAGACGACCTGTTTTGCTTCCTTGTCTTGTTTAGTATCTTCCAACCAAGTTTGGAGGCGAGCCATTAGGACCCAGGATAAGATTTCATCATTCAATTCATTGATAAAACATTCCCTGAAGAAGGCATTTGACATGTCCTTCGTTCTAAAATCCAAGCGCTCAAAGGAAGTGATAACTTCTTCCATTGTGCCACACTATTTCAACTTGGTCAAATGACCCAAATGGTGTGTGTCGGTGTCGAAGCATTCATAGAGATTGGCAACAAATTGTATCCAAGAAACATACTCTTGGAGGTCATTTTTACGCCATTGCCACCATTGCCAACATTCCATATCCAAATAGAGAACAATGTAATGGATTTTTTCAAACTCATCACTAATGTCGTGCAAGGAGAAATAATGTTCCATTTAAGTGACCCAACCCGTGGGATCCGAGCCATCAAATTTGTTCACCTCCACTCTAGGAAGATCCAATTCACGATGAAGGTGGTTGGAATGAAAAGCATGGGAATTGGAGGAATCAACATCTTTTGGGTTATAAGGTTGTTCATATGAGTTAGGGCCTCTGGGAGGATTCATTAGTTTAATGATCTTAGAAACAAAGGATTCAAGCTAGCAATCCATGTGTGCACTGATTCCTTCCATTTTGGCCTTTATGGAGGAATGAATGGAGGAATTGATGGTGGACATATTGGCATTAATTTGTTTCATTTCATTCTGGGTCTTGGAGACCTCATATGACAGGGAATTGAGGTAGTGTTCAAGTTCTTGGTTGTAGTTTTAGTTCATGGTGAAGGGAAACGACATGAATGGGGTTGGTGGGTCTGCATAGAAAGGGGTTAGTGGTGAAGGGGACCACTAAAATAGGTACAAAGAGATGAATTCAATGGAATATGTGGAAAATAAGTGTGTCGGGAAGGGTGGGTGGGTCCATGGAAAAAAGGCTTACAAGTGACAGGTACCATTGTGATCAGGGTGAAGAGAGATTCCAATGGGATAGCTCCTGAATAAGGGTGTTGGTAGGACCACTATATATATATATATATAATATATGTATATAATTAATTTTTTACTCTTGTGGAGTTATACCCTGGGCTGAAGAATACTATAGTGACATAATGCCCAAATTGTTAAAAGGGAAAATTGTGTAGGAATTTTATAACTAGGATGTAGGAGTTAGGGTTGCCCAGCAAAATTTCCCTCCTGTTCCTTTTTTGTTTTGTTCTATTACCAAGGGTTAGGGTTTTTAGGGTTCCTACAAACAAGGGTTTACCATATGTTATAACTCTTTGATATACGTGCATGGTCGAATAATAGTACTCGACCCAAAATCTCAGGGCACCAACTAAGGAGACTTGAACATACCCTTAGCCATACTCCCCAATTACCCAGGTACTAGAGAGTACTTCTTGAGTGTTGTTCCCAGTGTCACTATAGTAGTCAGGCGAACGATCGACTGATTTAGAGATGGTTTTAGGAGACCTTGGGGACTCCCAATACATCTCATGGTACATGGGAGTGATGGTTTTGTACAAATTATGTCTGATGTGGTACTACTGGAAGGGGTACCAACAAGAGTTACATAGGTTTCCAACAAGGTGAAACGTGCATTTCGAGTAACCCGTGAAACCGTCTTTATTTCTTGTGTGTAGTCTTCCCCAGTTGTAGTTTTATCCATTGAACGACAGATCTACGTGCTTTAAAGACACCAACAATACACATCTCTACTTAGAAAAAAAATCCCCACAATTTCTAAAAAGGAAAGTGCTCTGGTACCACTTGTAAGGTACCGGATATATTATATAAAGTAGGAACATAAATATTATGACATTTACCAGTGGAACAACAAAATATAGAAAATAATAACACCAGCAATGCTACCTTTACTGATAGAAATCCAAGTTCACTTGCCTCTTCAAGGGTCAAGCCTCCAGTAGAGAAGATCTTTATTACAATAATTCTCAATAGAAGACTTTCTAGAACATTCTAGAGGAAGGTCTTTCTAGAACAAAAAAATTATATCAAGTCTTCTTACATTAGACTTGTTCACATTATTATCTAGGCCTTATTTACTAATGTCGACCTTTATTACATAGCAAACATATTATTCTACCTACATGATGGGTTAAGGAGGTTAGGTTCCTAATAGAAGGCTGAGTTAGAAGACATGGAAGGAAAACCCATAGTGGGATTGATTTGGGGAAGTCTTGTTTGGTGTTGAAGTCAAGTGTCTATTGATTCAAATAAATTTCTCAAGAGTCCAAAAAGTAAGGGTCACTTCCAAAGTCAAATATATGTCCTTCAACTCGAACATAAATGTAATCCCATCCATAGAGGAATAATGTTAATGATCCTTTCATAAAAGAGAGTTAATATTCTTTGAGCCATGATTCTAAAACTTTGTGATTTGATCACATAAATGTAATACCATCCATAGAGGAATAATTTTAATGATCATTTCATCAAAGAGAATCAATATTCTTTGAACCATGACTCTAAAACTTTGTGATTCAACTACTACCCCCATAAACTTGTTGATCAATGCCTTCTTTTAAAAAAAAGGGCCTTACTCTTAGGGGACATGGTAATGGTGTTTATTTCAAAAATATCTAAAAGCTTATTCATGGAAGACTAGTTTTTTTGTTTACATAGGACACCCCGTTTGGAAGCCTTCTCCATGAGAACCTATAAAGCTACAACCTCTCTTTCAAATATTTACTCATTATCCTCAAAATTACAATGCATGGACATTGCAACAAAGGAAACAACATTCGTTTTCTTGCATTATTCTAATATGATCATATATACACATTATCAATGGATATAAAATAATTTATCTTATCTTATAAATATGTAATTTGTAATAATCATGTTGAAGTTGTGATGCTCAGAAAAAGGGTAAAAACGTAAAATGTTTAGATTATATCTGTGTTTTATATCACAAAATCCCTATTGACCTCATTGTGAAACCTATTATCCAAATTTGATAGTTTAGGAAATTTTCCTTTGCCACTTATCCTATGTGTTGATACTCTATACAATGCCCCATCTTCCGATCCGTTCTAATAGGATTTCATCCTCACAACATTCTCATCTTGTCCTTATCGTATTTCAACTTTACAACATGCTCAAATTGTTATAAATACAGTTTCCTTCGAATTTGTCTTTTAATGGGTGAAACTAGAGCCATATCTGGAGTGAGAGCCATGTATCTATCCAGTTTCTCCAGAGGAAAATCCATTTCAATTTATCTAAAGCCATGAACGAATCTATGAGTTGTAGTACTGGTATATTTATTGTTGTAGCTTCCATCATGCTCCCAACGATTAAAATTTGTGTTTCTATGTGTAAGGTCTCCCACGACACCCACTAAGAGTGTGCATTCCTTGTGTAACATCCCCACTATAATCCCTAGTTTAATTAATGCTTAATGTAGATATAATATGTGGCCACGACCAAGTGATGTATATGAAAATTGTATTTCTTAATTTTAATAAATAAAATGTGATGACAACTACTAAGGGGATATGGACAGAGATTGGGGATGAATTAATCCACAAGAAATGAGAGGGTCTATGAGAATATCTAAGAGAGGGGTCCAAGGAGGAATTACCCATGTCTATTAATTCCACCCACATTCTTGAATTTTATTATCATTATGTATTAAACTTTATTTTTTGATAATCATTGAATCCATGTAAGAGGGTGGGTGTGAGAAGTCACATCCCATAGTTATTTGGACATGGGGGTTCAATACAACCAACTTGGGGAAGTGTGTGAGTCAAGCAAGCAAGCCAAAGGAGAGAAATTTGTATGGGCAACTACAACAGTTTTAGACATTCAGTTTTTGGGCATGTAAAACAAGTGGAGAGCATAAAAGAGAGCTTGGAGATGGAGCATCCTGGAGTGTTTTTGGAGTGTTTTGGAGTTGAATATTGAAGATCCAGATTATTAGGACTGAAGAGTGGACTCTTGTGTGAGTTGCACTGTAACAATTGTTAGAAAACTGAGGGGGGGGGAGGGGGGGTGAATCAGTTGTCACTGTGCTTAAACAATTATGCCCATTTTAAACTCATTACAGAACACTCAATGATGATCACAATAATTCAAGGAAGTAAACAATAGAGTATTCAACATCAATCACACACATGAAGTATACAGAAACAGATATTCCTGAGGAAACCCATAAAGGGAGAAAACCTCTTCTTCTTAGAATGAAAGCACCTATAAAGGGAGAAAACCTCTTCTTAGTGGAGCCTAACAACGCTAGCTCCTTCCCCTATATTCCGCTGATGTAACCTTGGGAGATGATATCATGCGACCACGTGATTGCAGGTGCGTCCAAAGGTGGTTTGAATCAAACTACTTTTTGCCCTGCAATTTACCTCGAGCCTCCATGTGTCCTTTCTCCAAAACTGTGGTTTCGATTGTGGCCTGCTAAAAAAAAAAAAGACTCGAGCATGTTCTGGCCCCGCAATTGAGCATGACCGTTGATCTCCAATCCCTTGGCGATACCACTCGATCAACGACTGTTATCTACCTTCCTTTCCTCCTTCCACGCGTGCTCCCAGATCTCCACAATCTGTCGACACGTAGCTTCCTTCCAAATCAACGACTACGACTGATTCTGACCTTTCGATCTTCGGGAGTTTCAACTCTCAAATATGGCTTTTCCCATATGACAATCTTCCAGAGTAGAAGATCTATTGACACTGTTATCGCTCAGTTTGTAGTTTAGGTCAAGTAGCTGAAGGATAAGGATCAAACTGGTGAAACAGGGACCTACCCCACCCAATGTCACCACAATGGGGAGGTCCTTTCTATTTATGGTGGCTAAGCCCAAGGGAGACGTCCCTGGCAATCTGGGGTTTTGAAAGGAAAAGGCTTAAAGGATTAAGGCTAGTTTCCCCTTCACAGATTACTGCCAAGAAGATAGTCAAATGAAGAAAAACCACAGAAAAGAGGCACCTGCTTGCGAGTCAAGACAACAATGACACTAGTACATGCAATAGTGGTTAACACTTCATTAATTAATGACTATCAGTATCTAATGTATATGAGCATAAACAACAGTAAATATTGACGAAGTCAATGTTTGCAATAATAACAATGGCATATAATATCACTTGTCAATGAACACTGGAATAATATAGCATCTAATGAAAATAATCAATCTTTGAATTAATCAATGCATTAAATATCATTAACTGCTCATATATAACAGAGTGTCGCGTCAATCTCCTAAGGATGATGTCATCTTTTATTAGGGTTAGTGTAATAGACAAAGAAAGCCAACGTTTTGCAAATTAGCCAAGGAAAATTACCAATGTATCAATGTCTATCGTTGGATGACCAAGCCACAGTATTTTCTATCAACAAAAGCTTAATAAAGGCATGACGTCATCATTTTCTGCTATGTTAGAAGATGTTAGGGTTAGTTAGGGTTTCAAATTTGAGAGTTTTGAAAGATTGTTTTTTGCACAACAAGCTCAACGTTGTAGAGAAAAACCAGTGCATTAGGGTATTATGGAGTCAAAAGTAAGGGCAAGATCTCGGGAGGATCAAAATCTAAAGACTAGAGAGTTAGGTTCTATGGTGTTGCAATGGCAGGGCCCTAGAATCAAAACCCTAAGGGAAGGAGGCTCATTCCGGTGTTGCTTAAGAAAAGCCTCATGCTCCTTCCTCTTTCTTTAAATATTCTTGGCAAAACGGCTAGCTTTGAAGTACAAGTCTAAGGGAGAAAAGTGTTGTGGGAGCAAGGATCTTCAAACCCTAAAAGTTAAAACCCTAGGTGTAGAGTCAACTAGGCCTAGGACGTCACCTTTATTCAACCTATACTTAAATGCTAACTCAGAAAAAGGATGATTAGTGTAGCAACGGCTAGGCTATATCCTCCTTAATCAATGGCTAAAACAAGTTTCTCAAGCATGTGGACATATAGCAAGGACCTACTTGTGTGCTTGCTACCTAGGGTTTCAAGATTAAGCAATATAATAGCAATGCAATAGTAAATGTAAGAGATTAAACCTACAACCATTCATTCAAGAAGTTTTGCATGAAAAATACACTTACAGATCATGAAGAATGCTCATCAAACCCTAGTTGTAAACCTTCCAATGAGAGAAACACCATGAAAATGCCAAGAAGAATCCTCCACAAGAGTTGCGCCTCACTTCCAAGAGAAAAAATACCAAGACAAAGACTAAAAGTAGATCTCTCACAAGAGAGTGAGTTATGTTATTTTTAAAATGAGAGGAAACGTCCTCTATTTATACCAATCAATGACCTTTTAATTAAATTTTAGGTCATTAAAACAGCCGACAAGGCTGACAATAAGACTTACACTATTTTGACATTAATTGCCAGAAAATGTCATAAAATGAGCTAAAAAGGGGGACGTCAAGCCCTTCTAAGGGAGACGTTGGCCCTTTTTGGGAAAGCACAGCATCCAGAAAACCAAATGTTGGCCCTTCTAGGGCTCCTCCAAGCTGCCACACGTGCCAAATGGCCTCAGCACCCTGCCACATGCTCCAGATAACGTCTAGCTCTCTCGGGTGACGTCCTGTCTGTCAGAAGCAAACGTCCCATCTGCAGTGGGTGATCCTTGGTGGAACGTCCTTCTTTCTTCTCATGCAATGGCTCATCACAACATTGTCTTGTCTCTGCCATCCCAACAACCAGCTGATGGGCTCTTCAACCCCATGGAGGTTCGAGCTAATCATATCCCCATGTGTACCAACCCATTGGTACCTATACGTCAGGTATGGTCCTGCACATAAAAAACTACGCCCTCCATGGGCTCATCAGTCCTCGGGATCATAGCAATGTCAATCATATTTCATCATTAAATTTATCAAATACATGCATAAAATCCCTAGCATATCCTCTAAGAGCTCAAAGACATTACACATATCTACTATACAAACTTGAAGAAACAAATAGAATAACCTATTGGGCTAATATCCACAAGAAAAGGAAAGTTTCCACAGAGGATTATTTAAGCCATGTTCATGAAGTGATATGTTCTAGGGATGTCCAGTCATAGTATGACCAGGGGTAGGTGTTGTCCGTGGGTGCCTTTGTAGGAGGTGAGTTGTACCCGTCATGGATGCACTTTTTCCAAGCCCCTTTTATTGCCTTTATTTTTATTTATTTCTTTTCTCTCTTTTTACTTCAAGGTCTGACCAGAGGACACTTCCTTGGCGTGGTGACCAGAGCTGACAGTGTTACCCACTGGTATTTTCGCAGAAATGATAAGGCTGGCTCGTGATGAGACCCCCTTTCCCTTGGCCATGCAACCAAAGGTCACTTCCCTAGCGTGGTGACCAGATGATGGCAATGTCATACTGCTAGATACCTATGAACATAATGGGTCGGCTCGTGATGAGACCTCCCATCCTCTTGGTTAGGTCTTGTTTTATCATTTTTCTTAGGGTCCCTTTTGTTTCTTATCGAGAGGCCTTTTATTGCCTTCTCGAGGATCCCTAGGCGAAGCATCTCTAGGTTTCATTTCCTATGGATTTTATCTTTTACCAGCTACTTTTACCCCCTGGGCCTTTAGCCCCTTCTTCCCACAGGACAAAGTGTAACCCTCAAAGGTCATCCTAATGGTCGGACTAGGGGAGTGGGATGGATGTACGGGGGATAAGATGTAAAATGATAGAATGGTGGGAGCGGACGATGGATCAGCAAATCCCCCCTGGTGGCTAACCAAAACCCATGAATACAAGCTTGCTAGGTCACCCCGTTAATCCCCCCAACAATGTTTAAGTGGATTAGTGTAAGATCCAAGCAGATATCAGAAATGTAAGGAACCCAATGCATATATAAGAAGGTTATAACGATCAAACATGACACATACCATGATACCTTGGACCAATTACCTCATGGAGCAAGAGTCCTCTCTGATGCAAGTCCAAGTCGATGGTGATGGAAGTTGCTGCTGCTAACAGGACAAGTCTGGCGAAGAAGAAGAAGGATGGGCCCTCCAGGGCCATGCTCAGGTCAATCCTTCTCTCCGTACTTCATGTCCAGGACCTGTGGGCCTTGAGACATGATCTCCTAGTTATCCCTAGAGATCGGGGATAACAGACACCTATCTCCCTGAATCTACGATCAGGATCTCTTCCGCGAGTCCGACCTTCGGGACTTTCAATTCTCAAAGTCTTGTTTCTTCCATACATCAATCTTCTGGAGTCGATGATTTGCAGACACTTGTCCGAACAGATCAGACGGTTAACACTTATCCTTTCACTTCTTAATCCATCAGCTAGGACTTAATTAAGCATTGTGATGGATGGCCACTATTTACTTAGACACTTCAACTATTCTACTTATGCTATCCTTCCACTGTATTTTGATCAACGATTGAGAATGCATTTTGGCTCTCCGGCTCTCCAGGCTTCGGGGATTTCAAATCTCAAACTAAATTCTTGAAGTGAGATTTTTCCAGAGCGTAACATCCTCACATATTTATACCCGAAACGAATGACGTTTGTTGGATCAAGATCTTAGATCAACGGCTCGATCTTTCTGCGATGCAGCTTTGCTTTGGATTAAATCCAACAACTCTTCATCTTTGTTTATGCTATCCTTGCATTTAATTTGATATGACGGCTAATGGAAATTCGGTTGATCAAGATCTCAGATATCATCCCTTTCTTATCCTGTCCTTCCACTTAGGGTGATCCAACAGTCATCGCATTTTCTCCAGATCCGATGGTCCTTATTCATTTCAGATTTTCGGGCTTTGGGTAATTCAACTTTCAAGTTGCCAATTATTTCGAAGTGAGATTCCCCAAACAGTAAACTCCTCACAACTTTTGACGTGAACCAAATGTTGTTCATCAATCATTTTCTTAGATCGATGGATCGATCTATCTTCAGTGTTTCTCTTCTAGCTTATCATGTCCTTCCACTTAAAAGTGATTCAATGGTCATGAAGACACTTGAAGAAGATCAACAAACAAGGATGGGTGCGGAACCACAACTTGCGAGTGATTTAACTTGTCACCAAAACTCCAATTTGAAGTTGTGCACTATTGGTGAGTCAACCACAATTGTCGATCTTCGAGGCTATAAGATCTGACAGTCCTAACTAATTACGGGATTGGAAATAACACGATATTTAATTCTCCTTTTGATCTCTACAATCTATCCCTTTCATTGATCTGGTGATTGCGCATCCAACGGTCACGAATTAATCCGACTTAATCTTATCGTTTGTTAGATCAACCACAATCGTCAATATTTGGGTTTATGAGATCTGATGATCTAGACCAATTGCGGAATTAGAACTAGCGAGTTGTTTAATTATTCTTTCGCTCTCTGCAATTCATCCATGTTGTTGATCTGGCTTGCAGATCCGATGGTCATGATCCTCCAACGGTCCTCAATCCCACGGTCACTCATATGACCGACGTCCATAATATTAGACAATCAACATGATCAATTTCTTGATCAGACGGCTTCTAAGGCTTCTCACCCTGAGCTTATGCTTTTCCTTCTGAGATTTGATCTTTGCATATTGTTTGCTTCTCCTCCTGAGCTTATTCTTTTCCTGTTCTCCATCGTCGTTTTTCTTCTTTCCATCAATAACAAGCACACTCTTCCTATAAAAACATGCCAACAATCTCCCCCTTTAGCATTGATGGAAACCCTGAAAGGCTGCACTATTCTGCTTAGACCTCCAACTGCAGCATCCATACCACACATTTTCCCCCCCTTTGACATCAATGTCAAAGAAAACATGTTCCCCCTAAGTTGTTGCAGTACATTTTCGGAGGTATCAGATATTCAACCAACACACACTCCCCCTGACAGGATGGACTCTATTAGGTGAGAGAATGGATGACACCCATCTTTTGACAAAGATATTCAAATGGTGTCATGGCTAGGGGTTTAGTAAAGATGTCTACAATTTGTTCTGTGGAAGGAATATAATTCAGCTGAACAACTCTGTTTTTACCCTGATCTTTGAGAAAATGATACTTTATTGGTATATGATTCATTTTTGAATGGAGAAAGGGATTCTTTGAGACACTAATGGCACTGGTGTTATCACAGTGAAGTGGAATGGGATCAACATAAGCTACCTTCAAATATGCAAGAGTTTGTATCATCGATAAGATCTGAGTGCAACAGGTAGCAGCAACTGTAATGTCCCCAAGGCCGAGCCCTTTATAAACCTGATGTATGAAACGAATTGTAAATATGTTCTATAGGCTGGTGAGCCAAGTTTTGAATAAGCTGTAGGCTTATGAGTTTTGTTAGGCCAGGGAGCCTAAGTGATGAAGGCCAGGAGCCTGTTGATGTACTTGTATGTATGCAGGTCAATTAATAAAATATAAACACCGCCAGCGCAGACCGTCCACGATGAAAGAGTGATGGGGGACTGAGCGTCCACAGAATGGGCAAGGAACTAGGGGTTGGAAGGTGGGAAAGGGGCTGAGTGTGGAGCCTAGGGGCTAAGCCTAGGAGGCTTAGGCCTGGAATAATATTTTATTATTATTCCTAAAAAAAAAAAATCCATGTGCACATTATTTTTAACCTAAGTCCTTGGAAAGGGCCCGTGATTTCCCAAGTGGTGGGAGAGGGGCGTACGGATGGAACACATGGAGTTCCCAGGGTGACAAGTGTCAACCCTGGTGCATGCAAA
>ML777099.1:859462-896745 GCA_009831015.1 Picea engelmannii
TCTGTTTATGTATCATGTTTTCCGCTGTGTAAATGAATTTGATGTTGAATGCTATGGTTTGCTTAATTGCAGGAGTGAATTATATATTTTACTCTGAGATTTAAATGTGTTTAATTCTGGTTAAATGCATGTGGTTATAATTCATGTATCAATTATGTAAACATTCGTGTATAAAATGGTAATTGAGGGGTTTGAGTGAACCTGGGTAGTGATTTGGTACACTACAAATTGGTATGTGTACAAAAGGGGACACTACAGCAACAATGTACTTTGCCTCTGTAGTTGATAATGAAATAGATCCCTGCTTCTTACTAAGCCATGCTACTAACGAATCACCTAAGAAGAATGTGTCTCCACTGGTTCTCTTTCTCTCATCCAAACAGTTTTCCCAATCAACATCTGAATATGCAGTTAATTGAAAATTATGATTTCTAGGATATCAAAGACCATAAGTCATTGTACCCTTCAAATATTTGAATATCCTCTTGACAAGTGCTAAATGACTTTGTTTAGGAGCAGACTGATAATGACCTACCATTCCAACAACTTGCATTATATCAGGACAGGATGTTGTGATGTACATAAGACTTCCTATCATTGATTGATATGTTCTTTGATCAACATCAGGTGAAATATTATTTTTACTGAGCTTGCAACCAACCACCATAGGTGTGCTCAAAGGTATTGAAAATTCCATCTGAAACCTCTTTAATATCTCTTTCAAATACTTTTATTGAGAGATAAATATCCCTACAAAACTCTGATTGATTCGTAAACCAAGAAAATATGATAGTTCTCCTATCATAGACATATCAAACTCAGTCTGCATTGAATTAGCAAACCACTGAACTGAAGGGTCATTAGTGCGTCCAAAAATAATGTCATCTACATAAACCAAAACAACTAATAAATCATCACCTTCAGACTTAATGTATAGATTACTGTCAATAGTACCTTTCTTGAACCCTTTGTCCTATAGAAATTTGGTCCAGTCTATAATACCATGCTTGTGGTGCCTGTTTCAATCCATATAATGCCTTTTTCAACTTACAGACATAGTCAGAATTATCTGTCAGTGAAAATCCTTCAGGTTTCTCCACATATACATCTTCTTCTAGATCTCCATTAAGAAATGTTGACTTAACATCCATCTAATATACTTTAAAGTTCTTATGACATGCATAGGAAAGAAATATTCTAATGGATTCCAATCTTTCCACTGGTGCAAAGGTTTCATAAAAATCTTGTCCTTCAACTTATGCATACCCCTTATAGACCAATCTGGCTTTATTCCTAACAATTTGTCCTTGTTCATTCATTTTGTTCTTAAACACCCATTTGGAGCCAATTACATTCTTATTTGTAGGTCTAGGAACAAGCTCCCAAGTATTGTTCTTCTCAATCTGATCCAGTTCCTCATTCATTGATTTTAACCAATTTACATCTTTACTGGATTCATTCAAGTTCTTGGGTTCCACCATGGATATGAAGGCTATATGTGATTGCTCGGTGTCTTTGATTATCCTTCTCCTGGTTTGTACACCTTTGTCTTTCACACCAATTATCTGACTTGCAGGATGATTCTTTTGAGTAATTCTGGAGGAAGGATTTGATGATGTCTGTTGATTTGAGTATGCCTAAGTATTTGTATCTTCATCTGACTCAAAGTCTTCTTTTTCTGATTCTTGGACCTGTTCATCTTTAGCTTCAGCTGTGTCCTCTGTAGCAGACTCAATATTTCTCACCTCTCTTACTGGGACTCCTTCATCAACGTTTAAATCAATGAAATCAACTAATTTATACAATCTTTTATTAAAGCATCTATATCCTTTACTATTGGTAGAATATCCTAAGAAGATGCCTTCATCAACCCTATCATCATACTTTCCAAGGTTTTCATTATTATTCTTTATGTAGCACTTACTCCCAAAGACATTGAAGTGTTTGATTGATGCAGGTATTCCATACCACCATTCATAAGGTGTCTTGTCACTGTGTGGTCTAAGGTGGGATTTGTTAAGAATATGGATTACTGTGTGTATTGCTTCTACCCATTAGGTTTGACCAATGTTCTTCTCATTCATCATTGACCTGGCCATTTGCTGAACTGTTATGTTTTGCCTCTCAACTACTCCATTTTGTTGTGGAGTTTGTGAGATTGTTTATTCTCTCTTGATCCCATGTTTATCACAGAATTCCTTGAAATCACTTGACATAAATTCTCCTCCTCTGTCTGATCTTACTGCCTTTAACCTGTTGCCTGTTTGATTCTCAGTTAAAGCCTTAAATATTTTAAATTTCTCAAATGCTTCATCTTTTTCTTTGAGAAAAGAAACCCAAGTGAGTCTGGAGTAATCATCATTGATCAGCATGAATTACTTTTCCTTCCTTGTTCCTTCCTGTCTTGATGGTCCACATAAATCCATATGAACTAATTGGAGTGGTTTCTCTGTTGAAGTAGAGCTCTTGGACTTAAACTGTGTCCTGGTTAGATTTCCTACTTAGTAGGGTTTATACACAGAATCTTGTGGCTTTGATATTCTTGGAAGATCTTTTATTGCCTCAAGATTTTTGAGCTTGATTAAGTGGTCAAAGTTTAGATGTCCAAGTCTCCTATTCCATAACCAACTTTCATCATGTTTTCTTAGATGACACTCTTCTCTATCTTCTTTCAACACATATACATTATTATATACCCTTATGCCTTTAGCCACCACTTGTCTTAAGTTTACAAACTTTATCTTACTATCTTTGGAAGTGAACACCACTTCACATCCTCTATCACACATTTGACTTACACTGAGCAAATTATGTTTTAGCCCATCTACAAGCAGAACATCCTGGGCTTTTCCTTTACCATTACTCAAACTCACCATCCCTTTACCCTTGATTTTACATGGTTCATCATTTCCAAAGTTCACATTTCATGTTTTTCTTTTACTTATAGACAAAAAATTATCCTTGTCTCCAGTCATGTGCTTGGAACATCCATTGTCTATATACCAGGGGTCTTTTTGTTTTTGAGCTGAAAGTAATAAACCACATTTTTCACTATATTTTTGTTTCCATGTGTTGACATTTATAGCTAAGGGTTTTATCCTTGGATATGCTTTGTAATTCTTCAGATGGCAGTTTGCAGCTTTGTGGCCGAAGTTATGACATATATAACATTCGAGCTCATTGTTCAATAGTTCAAAGTGATTGGTGAAACTTTCTCTACTCATTGGTTGTTTAGTTCTATGTTGCAAAGATTGTTTATTTCTTGATCTCCTCAGTTGCATGTCTCTAAACTTAATTTGACAATTTGCAATCTTATGACCAAAATTAGAGCAGTAAAAACAATAACCATGGAAGAAATCTTGGTACCTGAAGGATGGCCTTATTCTCAACATGTGTTTCTCCATCTTCTGATATCTTTGTTTTTTATTATGGATCATCTTGTCTTTATTATCTTTTGGTGGCAGAGTACTCACATGGTCTAATTGTCTGTTGACTCAGAACTTGATCATATTTACTAGCTCTTTGCTTTTTGTCTGTTTGTTGCTTGAACCAATTACATAGCCTAAACCAATATTCAACAAAGGAGATCTCTTTTTGCTTAGAATGTCGTTTATTTCTGCTGAGGCTTTAATGCTTGGAAGATTTTGGAGATACAATGCTTTAAACTTCTCCATCTCTTTTCTGGTTTTTACTACCTATTGTTCCAAGACTTCACATCTTTCCTTCTTCTCTGATAACTGTTGTTTCGGAATTTCCCCTATTTTATTTGCCTCTTCTAATTCCACTTTTAGCAGGGAAAAGTCTTCATCAGGTTTTTTATTGTCTTTCTCGAACTGTAACAACAATTGTTTTTTATTTTTCTTCTTAAATATGAGTGTAGCTATTTCTTCTATGGCACTGATCAGTTCTCCTTCCAAGTCAACCACGGCTTCTTCATCATTAACATCACTTCCTATTCTTTTATTATCATAATCCTCTTTGGCCATAAGCATAAATTCATTAACCTTATCTTCACAAGCAAAATCACTATTTGTGTCTCCTAAAGAGTCATCATTGTTTACACATAAACTTTTCTTTTTACCAAATCTCTTGGATTTGTACTTCTCTTCACCTTCAGCGTTCTGGTCCTTCTTCTTGTGTGGACACTTAGATGAAAAGTGACCTATCTTTCCACAGTTAAAACATTTGAAGGGAAAATTGCCTTGGTACTTTCATGATCCTTTATTTAGTCTTCTCACAAATTTCGCTTCAATTTCATTAGGCTCAGAATCCTCATTCTTATCTTATTTAAATGATGCTTCTCTAGAGGTGGGTTTATCTTTACCTATCCTCATTTCATAAGTAGTCATACTTCCTAGGAGTTGGTCAATAGACAAAACTTTTATATCATTAAGTTCTTATATAGCAGAGACCTTTGGGTTGAACCTATCTAGCAGAGATCTCAAATTTTTTTGAACTAAAGCGACTTCCTCAATTTTTTCACCAAGTCCTTTCATTGCATTCACTGGTTCTTCGACTCTCAGAAAGTACTTCCCAACAATTTCATCCTCTTTCATATTTAGTTGTTCAAACTGTAATCTGTAGGTTTGAATCTTGGCATCCTTTACCTTCTCATTACCTTCATAACTGCTAATGCGTTTGTCCCACATTTCTTTGGCAGATTCTAAGTGCATAACTTTTACAAATTCTGCTTTTGCAAGCCCACTCAGAATAGCATTCATAGCCTTAGCATTGAAGTTGAATTCTAGCTTGTCATCCTTAGAAGCTAGTACAACTGGCTTCACATAACCAGTCTCTACCACATCCCATACATCTTCACCTAAAGCCATTATGTACGTTATCATCCTAACTTTACAAAAGGCAAAGTTTGTTCCATTGAACAGGGGGGGCTTATTGGTTGAAGTTCCTTCATGGATAGTCATGTTTAAGCTCTAGGATATACCCTTAGATAAAAGGAAACCACTCTGATACCAATTGTTATACAACTGAGAGGGGGGGGGTGAATCAGTTGTCACTGTGCTTAAACAATTATGCCCATTTTAAACTCATTACAGAACACTCAATGATGATCACAATAATTCAGGGAAGTAAACAATAGAGTATTCAACATCAATCACACACATGAAGTATACAGAAACAGATAATCCTGAGGAAACCCATAAAGGGATAAAACCTATTCTTCTTAGAATGATAGGCAATCTTTTATGTTATGTACATCATCTATCTTTGACCACCAACTAAATGTGAGGATACCACCTCTGTTTTACAAGATGCAACTTGCTGAGAGCACCAATTCTCTGGTTTCTCTAGCACCCACTAGAAGGAAGCACCAACTCCATGAGTGTTTCAACACCAACTGGATGGAAGCACCAACTTCCCGAGTGTTCTAGCACCAACTGGATGGAAGCACCAACTTCCAGTCACACAGGCACCAACCTGTATAACATAGAACAATGGTTCTCCCTTGCACCATCCTACCACCCTGGTTTTTCTGGTTGCAACTAGATGGAAGCTACAACTCCCTGTGTTCAAGCACCCACTTGAAACTCTGAGGACAATATTCCTCCCTAACACCACCCTACCACCCTAAAATATAAATCTTTGCTTGCTGGAATTTATTACAGTGATACAATATTTATCAATGGCTTACTAGTCTCATCACTGTTCTGCTACACCGCTCTGCTTTGCATGCATCGGTGTCTTCTTGCTCGCATCTTCTTGCGCTTAATTTCTCGTACAATCTATTGTTTTCACCATTTCTTCTATGTCCAACTTATGTTCTTCATCTCTGCATTTTCTACCTCAGTTCATTTCTTACAGTTCAACTACTTTTTACAGAGAAACAACAACCTTCCTCTGTCATGGCATCTTTATTTTATTCATGCCCTCATCATCCGTTACTCTCTGAATCTCCAACGCCCATGTTGAGAATCTCATAATGCTCAAGAGCCATGATTCCAACACCTCGGAACAATGATTCAGTTAGTGTAACTGAATCATAATTGATCAAGAAACCATGAAGTGAAACAACAACCCTTCGATCAGATTTCGTTTGATCAACATTGTTGGATTATACACATAGATGATTTTTTATTTTTTTTCAATGCATAACCTCTGATATGGAGCCTAGCAATGCTAGCTCCTTCCCCTATCTTTCGTTGATGTGACCTTGGGTGATGATATCATGTGACCACACAATTGTGAGCATGTCCAAAGGTGGTTTTAATCAAACTACTTTTCTCCTCGCAATTTACCTCGAGCCTCCACGTGTCCTTTCTCTAAAACTATGGTTTTGATTGCAGCCTACTCAAGAAAAATTAAGACTCGAGCATGTTCTGGACCTACAATTGAGCATGACCATTGATCTCCAATCCCTTGGCGATGCCACTCGATCAACATGTGTTATTTACCTTCCTTTCCTCCTTCCACGCGTGATCCTAGATCTCCACGATCCGTTGACACGTAGCTTCCTTCCAAATCAATGGCTACGATTGGTTTTGACCTTCCAGTCTTTAAGAGTTTCAACTCTCAAATATCTCTTTTCCCATATGGCAATATTCCGGAGTGGAATATCTAGTAAGACCTGTCTCCCTGATTCTACGATCAGGATCTCCTCTGCGAATCTGGACTTTGAGACTTTCAATTCTCAAACTCTCGTTTCTTTCGTACGTCAATCTTCTGGAGTCGATGATTTGCAGACACCTGTCTGAACAGATCGGACGGTTTACACTTATCCTTTCATTGCTTAATCCGTCGGCTAGGACTTAATCAAGCATTGTGATGGATGGCCACCATTTACTTCGGCACTTCGTCTATTCTACTTACCCTATCTTTCCATTGTATTTTGATCAACGACTGAGAATGCATTTCGACTCTTCGACTCTCTGGGCTTCAGGGATTTCAAATCTCAAACTGAATTCTTGAAGTGAGATTTTTCTGGAGCGTAACCTCCTCACATATTTAGACCTGAAATGAATGGTGTTCATTGGATCAAGATCTTAGATCAACGGCTTGATCTGTCTGCAATGCATCTTTGCTTTGGATTAAATCCAACAAATCTCCATCTTTTCTTATACTATCCTTCCATTTAATTCGATCCGACGACTGACAAAAATTCGGGTGATCAATATCTCGGATCTCAGCCCTTGCTTATCCCATCCTTCCACTTAAGGTGATCCAACAGTCATCTCATTTTCTTCAGATCCGATGGTCCTTATTCATTTCGTATTTTCGGGCATCGGGTAATTCGACTTTCAAGTTGTCAATTCTTCTGAAGTGAGATTCCCCGAACAGTAACCTCCTCATAACTTTTGACGTGAACCAAATGTTTTTCATCGATCATGTTCTTAGATCGATGGCTCGATATATCTTTGGTGTTGCTCTTCTAGCTTATCCTGTCCTTCCACTTAAAAGTGATCCAACGGTTGCGAAGACACTCGAAGCAGATAAACGATCAAGGATGGTTGCGGAACCACAACTTGAGAGTGATTTAACTCGTCACCAAAAATCTGCAATTTGATGTTGTGTTTTGTTGGTGTGTCAACCACATTCACCGATCTTCGAGGCTATAAGATCTAACGGTCCTGACTAATTGCGGGATTGGAAATAGCACGATATTCGATATTTAATTATCCTTTTGATATATGCAATCTATCCCTGTCGTTGATCTGGCGATTGCGCATATGACGGTCATGACTTAATCCGACTTAATCTGATCATTTGTTAGATCAACCACAATCGTCGATATTTGGGTTTATGAGATCTGACGATCTAGACCAATTGCGGGATTAGAACTAGAGAGTTGTTTAATTCTTATTTCTCTCTCCGCAATTCATCCATGTCGTTGATATGGCTTGTAGATCTGATGTTCACAATCCTCCAACAGTCCTCAAGCCCACGGTCACTCATATGACCGACGTCCGTAATATTAGACAATCATCACAGACAATTTCTTGATTGGATGGTTGTTGAGGCTTCTCACCCTGAGCTTATGCTTTTCCTTCCAAAATTTGATCTCTGCATACTGTTCTCTTCTCCTCTCGAGCTTATTCTTTTCCTGTTCGCCATCGTCTCTTTTGTTCTTCCCATCAATGATAAGGACAATCTTCCTATAAAAACTTGCCAACAACAACAAGTGTTTGTTGTTGTTGCTAGTAGTTTTTTTGGCAGTGACTTCTCTTGAGTTCCCAACAGAGAGATTCTTATTTACCTGTGCCAGAGAGACCTTGATAAATGAATGGGATGCTTGAGGGACTGAGATCAGTGAAGGGGTACATTCCTTGGGTTGGGCAGATCGAGAGGAAGAGAGCTGGCGGAAAATCAGGATAGTTGTAGGAGAATATCAGTGGTTTATGAGATTTCTGAGTTGTGAGTGGATAGTGAGAGACCACTTTGTTTTGTGCATTGCTAACCTCAGCTCATGGGTGACTTGTTGTTGAGATTTGGAACAACAATTCTATGGTTGGGTGGAATGTCCATCCCAAGCAGTTAGTTGCAAACTGTTTATAAAAGATAAGTGTCTGATCTTGTTTCTGTTTGCATGATGAATTTATCTGGTGTGCATTAACTCTGTAAATGAGAATGATTTATATTTTGTTGGAATGAACTATTTACTGTATTCATGGTATAATTTTAGCATGTTGTAGATGAATCTAATTAATGGTATCAGACATTAGTTAAATCTGGTTGTAATTCGTAGTTGGAAGCTACAAGAAATTAATTAGTTAGCATAAATTTGAATTTACAAGTTTTATGCACATAATGGACCTTAGTTGAGTTGGGGACATTAAATTATGGTATCAAAACTTCAGGTTCAACATCGAGATTGTATGGGCCAAAAATTAGTGTGAATTGGTGAAATTCTCTATTATAGATTTCAGTGGGAAAATACAGTGGAAAATTACAGAGAAATCCCCAAATTTGTGGGAAAAAATTGAGTTTAAGTGACTCAGATCTATTTAAGAGATTACATGGAGTAAATGTGTAGATTTAAAATTTGACTTGGAAGGTCCAAAATCACGTTTTAGTGGCCATTGTGGGAGAAGGGCAGAGTTTGGTGAATAAACAACTGAGATCGTGTTTGATCTCGATATCAATGCCCGGATTCACTTTAATAAATTTAAAAATTTACAAGGTTTCAACTATTTATAAAGTTGAATAGATCAATGACCATGATTCATTTTCGGCCATTTGGAAAATAGATCAAATTGACAACTGAGAATCATTTTTGGGTATTTTGAAAATGGATCAAATCAATGGTCTGGATAAATTTTTGGTTGTTTTAAGGTTGGATTCGATCGATGACCAAGATCAGTTTGAATAATAGATCGATGACCTAGATTAATCGAAGATTAGTTGAAAATTTTCCAAGCATTAGGGTTGGCTAAAGGAAATCGCCGATGGTCAGGTCAGTCAGATTGACGAAGTGTTTGTTTTCCAACAAAAATCGTCTATGACCAACGATTGATGTTCGGGTTGGCCAGATTGGTGAAGTGCTCGATTGCCAAAGGGAATCATCGACGGTCGACGAATGATGGTTGGATCAATCGGATTGGCGAAGTGTTTGGTCGCCAACGAGAATCTTCAATAACTGATGGGTTGATGGTTGAGTGTCGATCGATTCGATGAAGTGTTTCGATCGAACAAGAGAAATTGTTGATGGCCTATGGGTCGGTAGTTGGGTGTCATCCGATTCAACGAGGTGTTTGGGTCGTCCAAGGGAAATGGAAGATGGTTGATGAAGGAAAGAGGGTGATGATGTTCCATGCCATGTCAAAATCCACATGTGTCATGCCATATCAACCCAATGCCATGTTATAGTCTATATGTCATGCCATGTCAGCAGTTTCCATGTCAACCAATAAATGGCCAATGACCGATGGACGGGTTGATCAAATTGGAGAAGTGTTTTGTCAGTCAACATGGATCGTTGATGGACGATGGTCGTCGATCGGGTCGGTTGATTCACAAATGTGTTGCAAGTGGTTTCCAAGATAATTCTATGATGGTCGATGGCTGATGATCAGGCATCAAGGAGATTCGTGATCAAGTTTGGTTTACCAAAGAGAATCGTCGATCAACTGATCATCGATGGAGCTCTAATCAACGATTTATTTTTTCTTATGTTTTCGATCGACGGTGGAGATTGATCCGCGGGGTTTGGAAAGGTTTATAGGATTGAAGGCTCAGATTTTACCCGATTTGAGATCAACGATTCAGATTTAAAAGACTGTTACAACAATAAAACAATCAGTTTTATATGAAAATTTCTGAATATTTCATATTTTTGAAGGTCATTAACTTGTGGGGCGATTTTGAGTCCCTAAATGATGTTTTTAGCCAATAAAAACCCACGATAATAGAGTGTATGAAGGTAGACTATATGTTTATATCTCAAATAAAACAACTTGGAGAGAGTTATCCAATGAGCTACTCTGGGTGCAAAACAAAGCTCGTATGAGAAAGTTACAACCAAAACAACTAAGGTAAAAATTCAACGCCAAGTTTACTTCTGAAGGGCATAAGTCCTTGCTCAGATGTACGTTTGGGGCATTGCAGTAGTATATGGAAATCTTGTGAACCATAGAAGACAACCATGGATCCATATTTAGAATCTGGGTATGTAAAATGTGCAAGAAGAGAAAGAAGACATACATGGACAAATTGGGAAAAATAGTCAAAACTTCTCCAGACCATAACTTTCATATTGGAGCTTGGATTTGAGAAAATGAATAGTTGGAAATATCTTGAGAAGGAGAATATATCTATCCACCCAAAAAATTTATTTGGGCACTAAAATTTCTCAGAAAGTGATAAAAAATATTTTGTAAATGAGTGGAAATTGCAACTTGTAAATGTTGTAACATTTCACTCAAAACTCATAATGAGACATGAATACAATCATTGGAAAGTTGTTTTAGAGAGGAATGCATATAAGGAATCATATTTTGAATTGTTCCATTGTGTTATTCATAAATTGATGAGAAGAATGACCTTTATTCTAATTGATGAAATGTTTTATGTATGCGTGTTCTAACAATAATTATTACATGCACATTTCTTGTAGAATTAGAGGTATAGGAAAACAACTTTGGTTATATGAAGATTGGAGTTATGGATGATGCCCAAGGATCTTACAACCATGAGGAAGATATCATAGGTCTTCATGTCAACATGGAAAATGCTAAGACACAATCCAATGGAAGGAGAGGAAGGCATGAGCCTGTGACTCTGAGAAACCTGCATAGAGAAGTGCAGAGCTGTAGAGAAGATAATGAAAGGAATATGAAAGCTCAGAAGAGATACTTCAAAGTCTGAATATGTTACACAAGAAAAAAAAACTTTAGCACCAAGAAAGAAACTAGTGCTAGACAAGTGTTAGCATCTAGATCCCATAGCAAAAGGGATGATCATGGGAATGATAGACAATCAAGAAGCATGAGAAGACACCATCATTCTCCAAGGCAATGCACCAGAAGAAATCATGCAAGTTCAGGGCCAGAGAGTAGCCCAAGTGTGTCTCCTATCAAGAGATAGAGAAGAAGGTCCGAGGTAGATATATTACAAGGTTAACCTGGGAATATTAAGCCACCAACTTTCAATGGTGAGAATAGGAAAGGGGAAGAGGTCAAGGCCTGGTTGTTGGAAATGAAGAAATATTTCCAGCTACATGATTACCCCTCAAGGATAGAAGAAAGAATTGCAACCTACCACTTGCAAGGAAAGGAAACCATGTGGTGGGATAAAATTAAGCAAGTCAAGCACCTTGATCAGAAGAGGATCTCATGGAGGCAATTCAAAGAATATTTCCAAGATAAATATGTGTTTGAGCATTATTATGAAAGAAAGATGAAAGAGTTCTTTGAACTCAAGTTGGGAAGCATGACAATTGATTAATATGAGAAGAGTTTATTTGAATTGTTGAAGTGCATTGACTTCATAAATGATGAAAACAACAAAATACAAAGGTTTCTAAGCGGGTTACCCTCCTACAGTGACAAGATACAATATGATAACCCCAAGACTTTGGAGGAATCCATAAGGATAGCAAAGCATCTTTATGAGCAAAATAGAGGAAGGCCAGTTTTACAAAAATCTTGGAATGACAATATGAAGGGTAAGAAGGATCAAAGATAGAAAGGTTTTAAACCTCCATTTTTCAAGAACAAAACCCAAGAAAATTAGAAAGGTCATTCAACCCAAAACTACCACAAGACTGTGGATTCATTTGGGAAAGGCCAAGGCAACAACCTGTACAATGTTGGGGATGTGAGGAAAATCACTTATATGGGGATTTCTCTCACAAAGGAGAAATAATGAGGATTGTCCACAACATTCAGGAGTCTGAAACAATTGAAGACATGGGATGAAACATAACAAGGATTTATGCAGCGTTGGACAACAAACAAGCATAATATCAATCCCCCGTGACTGAAGTGGAAGGTAAGATTGATAACCAACCCATAACAATTTTAATTGATTCTGGAGCTACCCATAGTTACATAAACTCTAACATTGTTGAGAGATTTCAGTTGCAAAGGAGTAAGCATAATAAATCTTGGTTAGTTCATTTAGCCATAAGGGATAATAGGAAAAACAATGAGTTGGTTAAATATTGTCCAATAGACATGGATGGACTTAGTACAAAGGTAAATGTGAACATCATGTCGTTGGGTTCATATGATTGTCTAATTGACATGGATTGGTTGGAGAAACACCATTCTATACTAGACTATTACAACAAGATAATCATATTCCTTGATGAAGAAGGGAAGCAAGGCAAGGTTCAAGGCATTCCAAGAGTTGTAGCTGTTAGAGAAATTTCAACTATGCAGTTGAAAAAGAGCTTCAAGAAGGGATGTCACATTTTTGCAGCCCATATGGAAGAATTATCCAAAGATAAAGTGGCAAGTATTGAAGACCATCTAGTCTTAAGGTATTTTGAAGATGTTTTTAAGGAGATCCCAAGACTGCCACCAAAGAAAGACATTGATTTCTCTATTGATTTGGTGCTAAGAGCTACCCCAATGTCTAAGACACCATACATAATGGGTACACCAGAGTTGAAGAAGTTGCAGATGTGGCTTGAAGAATTGTTAGGAAGGGGTATATATTCCCAAGTGTGTCACCTTGGGGTGCCCCATTTATTTTTGTGAAGATAAAATATGGAACCTTAAGGTTGCGTATTGATTTCAGATAGCTAAATAAGGTCACCATAAAGATCAAATACCCTTTGCCAAGAATTGATGATTTATTTGATTAGTTGAAAGGTGCAATGATATTTTCCAAGATCGACTTGAGATTAGGTTATCATCAAGTGATGATAAAGGAATAGGACATCAAAATTAAAACACTTAGGACAATATATGGGCATTATGAATTCACGGTAGTACCATTTGGACTATTAAATGCCCCAACTGGTTTTATGTTCCTAATGAATGGAGTGTTTAGGGAATACGTGGAAAATTTTGTGATTGTGTTCCTATATGATGGACTCATCTATTCTAAGTTAAAAGAGGAACATGAACAACATTTAAGAATGATGTTGCAAGTTTTAAGAGAGTAAAAATTGTATGCTAAGCTAATTGAGTGCATATTTTATCAAAAGAAGATTCTCTACTTGGGACATATAATTTCAACAGAAGGGACATCAGTGGATATTGAGAATATAGAGACCATTAGAGGATGGCCAACACTAAGAAATGTCACATAGGTCAGATCATTTATGGGTCTTGTTGGTTATTACCAAAGATTCATAAAAGGATTCTCAAAGATTGCAAGCCCAATCATTTCTTTGCAAAAGAAGAGAGTGAAATTTGAATGTACTCTCAAATGTGAAGAGAGATTTTAGTAGTTGAAAAACATTTTGACAAGTGCACCAATATTGAATATTGTAGATCTGGATGAATATTTTTTGGTGTGCATCGATGCATGCAAGGAAGGGCTCGGTGGATTTCTCATACAAAAATATCATCTGGTATACTATGAGTCTAGAAAATTAAAAGAGTATGAGAGAAATTATGCTACACACGACTTGGAATTAGAAACAATTGTACATGCACTAAAAATGTAGAGAAATTACCTCACGGGGAAAAAATTTGAGCTAAGGACAAACCATTGTGGTTTGAAACATTTGTTTGGATAGCCAACATTAAATTCTAGACAAACTAGATGGCTTGAATTTCTTAGTGAGTACGACTTTGAAATTAAGCATATAAAAGGAAAATAAAATCAAGTGGTCGATGCACTTAGAAGGAGATCTCATAAAGTGCATGTTTCAACCATCAACATGTACAAGACTGATCTGAAATTTTTTTTATTGTAGCAACATCAACACTACTTGAGAATAAAAGAAACATTATAGAAAGACAATTTTTAGCAGAAATTTATTTTTTATGAGTTGAAAGAAGATGGAATTCTCATGTACAAAGATAGTATATGTGTTGAATTCCAATAAGATGAAAAATGTAGTGTTGAAGGAAATGCACAATGTGCCATATGTTGGGCACCCAGGATAAAAAAAAATACAATTGTAAATGTAAGAATCCAATACTTTTAGACATGAATGAAGAAAGAAGTAGCTAATTACATAGTCATATGCCTATAATGCTAGAAAGTGAAGACTGAGCATAGGAATCCAACTGGGTTATTGGAGCCATTGCCCATTCCAGAATGAAAGTGGGAATTAGTTATAATAGATTTTATTACAAAGTTTCCCAGAACATTGAAGCAACATGATTCCATCATTGTGGTGGGGGATAAATTAAATAAGGAAACACATTTTATTCCAATGAAGACCACACACAAGGAAAAAATATTGCAGAGATCTACATGAAATAAATTGCTAGGCTACATGGGGTACCTAAGGAAACAGTTTTAGACAAAGATCCAAATTTTACGTCCAATTTTTGGAAGGGTTTGTTCAAAGGCTTTGGGACAAATCTAAATCTCACTACATTGTATCACCCAGAGTCAGATAGACAGACATAGACTAACAAAATAATTGAACACATGCTGAGAATGTATGTGATGGATCATCCATCAAAGTGGGAAGATTATATTCATTTAGTTGAATTTTATTACAATAACTGGTATCAAGCCTCATTAAAAATGAGCCTGTTTGAAGCATTGTATGGTGGAAACTCTAACACACTAGTGATTTGGGACAATCCAGTGGATAGAACAATTGTTGTGCCAAATTTGTTGAAGGCAATGGAAGAGAAAATAGAAAATATCAAGGAGAATTTAAAGACTTCCCATGACAGGAAGAAAAGTTATGTAGACAAGAACAAAGATTTTAGAGATTTCAAAGTGGGCAAACATGTATTTTTGAAAGTAACGATGAAAAAAAGTTTGCTAAGATTAGGAAGTTGATGAAAGTTCGCAACAAGATATTGTGGGCCTTTTGAAATATTAGAAAATATAGGGGCATTTGCATACATTCTAGAATTTCCTACATCCATGAGAGTGCATAATATATTTCATGTTTCATTATTAAATAAATATGTGTTTGACCCTAACCACATAGTTGATTGGAATGTGATCTAGGTGGAGCACGAAGAATATTTTCAGGTGGAACCAATACACATCCTCGATTAGAAGGTCAAAGTGCTCAGGAGCAAGGCCATATGGATGGTAAAGGTTCAATGGACCTGCTATTGTCTCGAAGATGTTGCATGGGAGCATGAAGAAAACATGTGGGAAGAATACTCACAATGTTTTGACAATTTTGAAGAAAACATAATGCAAGACTCCATTTTGAGCAATTAGAGTTTCGTAACCACATATCAGAGTCCTAGCCAACTTGTGTTGGGTACCCTGATAAAAGAATGGCACATTCCTTGGGTCGGGGAGTTGAGATGAACAAAATATTTTGGTTGGAACTGTTGTTGGAGTTGTAAAATTGTAGAATTTTATTTCTTAAAGCATTGTGATATATATATATATATATATATATATATATATATATAGTGTGTGTGTGTGTGTGTGTGTGTGTGTGCACCGAGGAAGGCACACAATTGTAGGGGTGGGGAAATGTAACATCCCCGGTTTAATTAATGCTTAATGTAGATATAATATGTGTCCAAGGCCAAGCGATATATATGCAGATTGTATTTCTAAAATTTAATAAATAAAATGTGATGCCAACTGTTAAGGGGATATAGATAGATATGGGGTTTGAATTAATCCACAAGAGAGGGGAGGGTCTATGATAATTTCTAAGAGAGGGTTCCAAGAGGGAATCACCCATGTCTATTAATTCCACCCACATTATTGAATTTTATTATCATTATGTATTAAAATTTATTTTATGATTGATTGTCCCCAAATATAATCATTGAATGCATGTAATAGAGTGCGTGTGATAAGTCACATCCCATAGTGTTGATGTTTTATATGATTATCAAATCTGATAGTTATTTCCTTATGATTAATAACAAGATTCACTTTCATACAACAATTAGCATAAAATAAATATACACTGAAAATATCAACTATAACAATGCAATGGAAATAACAAGATCTAGAAATATTAACCATGCACAGTAGACACAAGAAGACAACACAAGAACACAAGAACACAAGAGTACAAGAGTTTATCCTTGGAAACCCAAACTTGGGAGAAAACCCAACAACCTTTCTCTAGAAGAATTTAGTCCAAGATATTACCAGTACATCACCATCAATAGCCAAAATAACATACAAGAAGATCCTCCCCAAGGCTAGCATCACCAAGACCTAGATCCTCACTAATATGATCAAGAATAACCAAGCAAGAGCTTCTCCAAATCTAGCACACTCTCGAAGATAACCAATAACCCCAAAATAGCAAAACTTCCAAAACTGCATCTCCAACCGCCTTGTGCACACTGCAGAAGGAGTTGTCTATCTGTCCAAATGAAATGAGCTAGTCTTGTATTTATACTAATCTAGGCACTAGTCTGGGGTGGACTTCTTGTTTCTGGGTCTTCAATTTCTTGATTAATTTCCTGTGGGGCCGACTTCTCTTCCTGGGACTTCTTGTAATGGTATAGATGGGTCTTCTTGTACTTTCTTGTGGAGAATGATTGTTTGAAGTTGAAAATATCCAACACATAGGTATTGGGAGAACAGGGGTTGAGTACAATCAACTCGGGGAAGTGTGTGAGTCAAGCAAGCAAGCCAAAGGAGACAAATTCGAATGGGCAGTTATAATAGTTTTAGACATTCAAGTTTTGGGTATGAACAACAAGTGGAGAGCATAAACGAGAGCTTGGAGTTAGAGCATCCATGGAGGGCGAATTCTAGAGCATGCTTGACTATTTTTGGAGCATTTTGGAGCTGGAGACTGAAGATCCAGGTTGTCAATCCTGAAGAGTGAACTCTTGTGTGAGTTTCACTGTAACAACAATTGTTTGTTGTTGTTGCTAATAGTTTTCCTAGCAGTAAGTTCCCTTGAGTTCCCAGGAGAGATATGTATGGTTATATGTGCCAGAGAGACCTTGATAAACAAATGGGACGTCTGAGGGACTGAGATCAGTGAAGGGGTACATTCCTTGGGTTGGGCAGGTTGAGAGGAAGAGAGATGGTGGAAAATCGGGATAGTTGTATCATAATACTAGTGGGTTGTGGGATTTATGAGTTGTGAGTGGATAGTGAGAGACCACCCTGTTTTGTGGATTTCTAGCAAACAAGTCTATGGTTGGGTGGAACATCCATCCCAAGAAAACTATTTATAAAAGATAAGTTTATGATCTTGCTTTTGTTTGCATTATGAGTTTATTTGTTGTGCATTAACTTTATGGTTCAGAATGATTTATATGTTGTTGGAATGAGCTATTTACTGTATTCATGGTATGATTTTAGCATGTTGCATATGCATCTAATTAATGGTATCAGATAATAGTTAAATTTGGTTGTAATTCATAGCTAGAAGCTATAGGGAATTAATTGGTTAGCAGAAATTTGAATTATGAGTTTTTCGCACGTAATGAACCTCAGTTGGGCTGGGATACGTTACACCTTGGGCGGATTCAACGACAGAACATACAAAGAGAACAAGGGAGAAGCGATGGCTTGGGAAAACAAAGACTTTTTCATGTGAGTAGGAGAACCTTGGGTGCACGATGGCAATGTGTGACACCAAGGGGGAACACACATTACTTTCCTTGGAACGATTGACAGAGAATTGGGTTAGTACGTTTGGGCAAGGTTCAAGAAACTTGGGAGCATGCCTAAGGAGTGGACTCATTTTCCCTTGGAAACATGGGTGCACTGGAGAGGTTGGATGACCCCATAGACAAACCCACGAGGATTCATGACGATCGAAATGAGAAGAGCGCACAAGGCAAGGGGCACACGCCCAAGGATGGGGCATGTTGGTCCTAGATACAAACAAATGATGGGAGTGTGGGCTTGGATGGGTGCACTAGGTCCACAGAGGGGGCATGATGAGTCAGTTGAGTGTGGGTTCATGAAGGGATGTGACACATCCAAGAGACATGACATATAGTACAAGTGACCCTTGAAGTCCATACAAGAGAAAGAGCACACAACCAAAGGAAGTCATAGAGAATTTTGGGCAAGAGATTTGGAGAACAAGTCTGAGGCAAGTTTGAGGCAGAGTTTCCAACATAGAAGAGAAGTAGCCAAGAGTTGGATGTTTTGGGAGGTTTTGGGGAAGTCTAGAAACATAGGTCTATGGAGGCATGTGTGAGGCAGAACCAAAATCTATGTTATATTGGTGAAAGTTTGAGGAAACGAAGGGACAACAAGTTTGTGGTTGTGGGCACGTATGAGGTGCACTTCAGGTGGTTGTGGAGACAACTGCGACATAAATACTTGGTGGGAAAAATATTTTCTTAAGTGTCTTGGTGAGGTGAGGCGAGTCGTGTGACTCTGTCGAATTTGTAAACCGAGATGGTAGTGCTCATATTGTAACTATTTCACAAAAACAAAGACTTAACTGCATGTTAGGAACGATTTGTGTCGCCCACACTATTCCTGTGTTTGTCTCCATTTTTTCCAGAGTTGTTCTCTCGGATTCTCATGTTCATGGATGCATGCTTAAATAAGACTAAGTGTTAAACTGTGTTAACAATTGTCTAAGTAAGCAAGAGTTACACTAGAGTAGGAGTGTGACTTGCTGGTAGCCTAGAATGGAGTATGGGTATTCTCTAGGTGAAGAGGCATAGTTCAAACAAAGTATTCTTGGTGTGCCAATAAACAAAGTGAACACTATTGTGGTGTCGCATGCCCTCATGAGGTGAATGATCACAAGATTTGGTTAGGCATCCTATGGGGTCATGACAGATGGTATCATAGTATACTCAAAAGACAATTTGGTGAGCGCTTCACCACACTGTCACCTTTGTGACATGTGGTTTCAGAGAAAATTTGGATCTTCACCACTACTGCAGTCGAAAAAATGGTGGGGGAGGGGTGCACTTGTTGGTGAGATAGTCTATTCGAAGGCTTTTTGAGGGTTCGACGGACTAACCCATCACAGAGGCAACCTAAGTGCAGACTTGGTGGGTTGTGACAAGAACGAGTTGCAGACGAAGTCATGACCTTTGAGAAGACCTAGACGCACCCATTATGAAGACCAAGCGTAGAGTTTTGAGGGTGAGTTGAGCACTTGGACAAGGAGGATGAATGCAATACTGTTGTAGACTCGATCACAGAAGTAACTGTAGAGTTGATTGCAAAATTTTGAAGGAGTCTTGAGACAAAATATTGGGTGCCTTGGATGAGCCCTTCACAAGTAAAGTGAAGATACTTGGAGGGCCATCCATGGATGACGAAAGTGGCACCGAGGGGGAGCCAAAGACCAGAAAAATGAAGGAATGATTCAATATCTTGGAGAGGATTGTCAAGCAGATGACGGACACATTGTGCCAACATTATGAGAAGGTCGATCGGATGGAGGTTGATATGGGAAAGATGAAGTATGGGTTTAACGAAGTCGTTCAGGAGTGCTAGTCGCCTTCATATCTGATGAATGACACCTTGACCAATGACATTCAAGATAGACTCAAGGTAGTGGAGGACACCTTTTCCACAGTCACACAGAGGTTGAATTACCAAGATGACACCATCACATTGTTGAAATGAGTTTTGGATAACTGAGATAGATCTAGTGCCATACTGATGAGGATCAAGATAAAGGAACCTGAGCCATATGATGGAACTCAAAACACTAAGGTGTTGGGAAACTTATGTTGGTACATTAAGCAGTACTTGGAGCAGTTGAATGAAAGTTTGAATGAAGCTAAGGTGAATGCTACAACAATGTTCTTGACATGAACCACTAAGATTTGGTGGAGGAACTGGGTGGAAGACTTAGTGTAATACCCATGTTTCCCCAATATTGTAATTAATCATTAATCATAATCACCATGCTATGGCATGGGAACAATGTAAATGTATTATTTAGATTGCCAATGACTGACTGTGGGGGTAAATCCTTGAAGTACTAGTCATGATATCACTAGAGGAAAGAATGAGGAAAATATAGAGAGGGTTCATTAGTTCAAATGACCCAAATTCCCTTTTCCTGAGATAATAAGCCTCATTCGAATCCCAAGGTGAGGAATCGGTTAATGAAGGAAGGACTAGTGGTTGGATAATCAACCACCCCCATAAATGCAAGCATGGTCTCGCTGAAGAATGTCAACCTAAAGTACCACATGGTCTAGAATACCCAGACTAACCTAAGTTTCCTTTTGATAGAAGGAACATGATAGAAAGGAGAACCTTCCCAAGGAGGGATGGGGGAAAGGAGAGAAGGGCATGCAAACATATCGGGGGGAAGAAGAGGGCACGTGAGGCTCTCTAGTGGAAAAATGGTAGAGAACGAAACCTGAGCAGAAGATCGCGAGCTTGATGCTGAGGAAGCATCTAATAAACCTCGCATAGGTTGTGAGAGAGAAAGGATCTCTGATAATTTAGCATAAATTCCCTAGTGATTTCATGGATTGGCATGATGGTGACCAGAGTGCTAAGAGTAAATTCCTCCGAGCCTATGGTTGGGTGGAAAGGCGAACACCCACAGTCAATTAGTTGGCTACGACTTGTAATAGATAAGTATTCTTATACTGAGTGTAATTGAGTTGTAACTGTAAAATAAAGTTGGATATCCTATAAATGTTTCAGGGATGTGCATGTGTTCTTGATGGATATGTTGTGTTCATTTATTTTTGTTGGATTGTGTACTTAGGAAAGTAAGGAACTATATGGTTTGGATATGGTTTGTACACACAAATTATCAAGACTTGTAGTGGGTCAAGTTAGAGCAATTGAACTGTGAGTGCGTCGACCTTGGGAATATTTTCACGTGTGCATGTTTACACTTCCAATTATTCTGGGCCTCCTGGATAAGGGATCTCGTTAAGATTAAGAGAGGCATCACGAAGGTGCACAGAGCCTACAAAATGTACATAGGAGTGGAGAATTATATAAGTTCTAAACTCCATAAGAAACACAAGGAGCACCCCCTCAATTCATTTGAGGTACTAGTAAGTTCAGGAGGTATAACGCTCTTAGAGTGAAAACAAGGGGGTGCATCGTATAGAAATTTCATCTGTGTAACCGAGGGTTCATGATAACAGCCTTACAAAATTCCCATCCAAGAACTAAGTGTATAGCCCACGAGAAATTTGGAAGGATCCATATGACCAAGACCCAGGAACCCTGGGGCAAGTTCGGAAGGAACTCCAGGATGTTACGACTTTACCAATCGTGAGGTATTACAAGTCGTAGACCCAAGGTATTTGGGAGTCTCCCTGACCATTGGATCTACGTCGTGGTCATCTCGACAATGATCACTTAGGGAGGATAGAGGGGTTATAACACTATAAACCCCGAATGATGGAGTTATGAAGCTCTGAAGGCCGAAGTAAATCTTGGTCGTTTCCACCAATGACACATGGTGCTAGATCTCGTGGTCCAGAGGCTTGAAAATCCGAAAGAATTTGGATGAGAGTATTCAAGGTGTGAAGACTCCCGAAGCCATGAACGACAGAGTAAATCTCAGTGGTAGATATAGGGGACACGTGGCGCTAGATCTCATAGTTTGAAGACTTGGTACTCTGGGGGACTTGAGGTGTAGCATGTCGATAAGCTCCGAAGCTCGAATAAACATCGGTCGTGGATCTGTGGGTCCATGTGGATAAATTTTGACCATTGGATATAGGCTATGGTTAGCCCGATGCTGACAAAATCTGGGAGTCACAGGGAGTTTTCACCGTAAAACTCCCGAAGGCCGAAGTCTCAAAGCCATGAGAGTCGTAGATCTTGTTGATGAATGAAACTATGTGAGACACTCTCCAACTTACAAACCTATGAGATGTGGATCATTGCAGCTATGTGAGTCTTTCTCTCAGCTTCCAAACCTGAGAGAAAGCCCCTAAAAAGGGTACGTGGTTCTTGCCTGAGACAAAGCTAGGAACGTAGAGATGACCTCCTCCATTAAGAGATTTGAGAAGAAATCCAGATGATTATCCAGTGGGAAAGGCGATCTCTTGAGTTAGACATGCTTGTGGTTGAGCACAAGGTGAACGTGTGAAATCCCAAAGGGTTGGGTGCATCATCATGTGAACAGAAATGAAGATGATGTATTAGCCTCCTCTAAGCAGTAGAGTTGACGAGAAGACTCCAGATGATTCTCCTATGTGAAGCAATGGGGAAGAAGATCTGTAGAGTGGACGTGCATGTGGACGAACACATGTGAACATGTGAGGATATGGTTCTTTTGTGTAATGAAGTGAACCAGAGATATGCCATCCCTATGGATGTGACCCTAGTGGATGAGCACTAGTGAGTGTATCAGATCCTTTCCTATATATATTGTTCAAACCTTCCTATAAACCTAATTGTTCTGTAAAGGACAGGTTGGCCCCACCTTAATGTGATTAATAATAAATATACAAGATAATTAATCTGGTTAATATTAATTATAATAATAATTATTATCATTATTATATTGTGACTTAGTGAGGTCGGTCCTATTCATCCAATAGACACTTCTTTTGATAGGACAAGTCTAATATAAGTAAAGGAAGATTCCCCATGGTGGAATCATATCTTTCTTGTGAGTTTGGAAATTTCAGCATGTACACTTCTTTGGGAAAAGTGTGCACCTCTCTTGGGCGCTAGAGTTATAGGGTTTGAAGCACCCTCTTGTGTGATAGGGTTTATCTTGGTGATGAAGGTCTCTCTCTTTAAGAATATAGCACAGGATTTGGTTGGGTTTTCTTCCCTTGTTGAGAAGGGTTTCCCAGGATACATCTTGTGTTCTTGTGCATGGTGCTTCTTCTTGTGATCTTGGTTGCTGCAACATTTATGGCTATGGTTAAATGATAAAATGGAATGAAATTCATGCTTAATGTAACTTATTGAAAAATAAACATGGTATTAGAGCTTAGGTCTTGAAATAACCCATTGCACAATCATCCACCAAGTCTCAGTTCACCTTTTGCAGAATCGTATGACCCTTCTAGGGTTTCCAGAAAATTTTGTACGACCTCCTTTTCAGTGGTGATTCAGCCCTTAATACTTGGACGCTGGGGATAATTTTGTCATAGAATAATATGGCCTCTTCCATCACATCTCCAAAAGCTCTCAAAATGAAATTCCGAGAAATTTTTATTTTTGGCCCTAGGGTTTCTAGGGTGCCGAAAATTCCTGTAGAATATTAATTCTGGGTTTTTGAAGAAACGTTTTCTTGAATCAACAAGAATATTTGTGATACTATCAAATTGATTGTTGGCATTCATAAGTCCAATATAATCCAAGGTTTCTAATTCAACCTAATCATTAAGTTTTCAAAATCCATTCGACAAGTATTTGAAGAAACCAATCAAATGAAGAACATAGCATTAGTAGAAGATAGGCTTGATGGAGCAAGCAACTTTAGCCCCTGGAAACCAAAGCTTCTAGTCACTCTTAAAGAATATGACCTCTTGGATGTGACAACTAAAACTCTACCAGCCACAGCTACAAATATGGAGAAGAATATAAGAAAGGAAGAATATGTCAAAGCAATACAATTAATCATCTACTCAGTAAGAGATCACCTCTTGCCTCATATTGCCAATCTAAAGACAACCTATGATATATACGAAGCTTTAAAATGAATGTTTGAAAGTGACAACACTCTCAGAGATCTTACCTTAAAGAGACAACTTCAAAGTACCAAGATGACGAAGGGTGACACAGTTGCACTCTTCTTTATGAATTTATCAGAGATTAAAGAACAACTAGAGACCATTGGGGAAATCACGTATGATAGAGAACTTGTCTTAACCATTCTCCAGAATCTTCCAAAATCATGGGAGCCTTTCATTCAAAGTATCATTGGAAGATAATCCCTATCAACCTTTGATCGTCTATGGATAGATTGCACTCAAGTAAAACTTAGACTTAGAAATAGAGGAGTGGAAAATTCTTTAGAAGAAAATCATGCTCTTGCACTTCATACAAAGAAGGGAGGAAAATTCAAAAGAAATTTCAGGAAAACATTTAAAGGTGAAAAGTCTTCATCCAATCTAGGTTATCAAAGAAGAGATGTTTCAGAAATTTAGTGCTTCAGATGTGACAAGTATGGACACCTTGCAAGAAACTGTCCAACCAGGAAGAAGGGAAGACAATATGCTTCCACCGCTGACATTGATCCAGATCCACCTCAAAAGAGTGAAGAGAAGAGAGAGGAGAAATACTTCCTCTAAAAATACATGACTACAAACTAGGTAAATCAGTTGATCTCTAATTTTATAGTTGATTTTGTTTTCAAACAAATGAAGGATATTCTTCCTAGTACAGGAAATCTCAAAGACTTGGACCATTATCCCTGGTACGGGAGTCCAAAACATATTTAATTTGTTCATGATACAAGAACAAGCATAAAATTTATCCTTGAAGAAATAGCCTTTCAGAGATCCAGAGAATCTCAAATGGAGATTGATAGTAAGACAAATACCTTCTCCCCCTTCAACAATTCAGAGGGAGACATACCTTATTCCAGTTGATCCAATTGTTTCGGTTGATATATTCAGAGATATTGCAGTAGGGAATAAAAGGCCTACCTAGACTCACTATGCAAAGAGGCAGAGAAGCATACAAGCCTCTCAAGGCACATCCCGAGAATGCAAAAAAAAAACGATTTTCGAGCTATCCTTCAGTCATAAGCCATTTCATTGATGTTGAGCCTCCTTGTCTTAGAGAAGCAATATGAGAACAGGTATGGAAAGATCCCATAACAGAAGAATACTAGTATATCTTAAATAATGATGCATAAGATATTATTCAGGGACCAGAAGGGAAGTCTATGATAACTTCCAAGTGGATCTATAAGATCAAGCATGCAACTGATGGAAGTGTTGAGAAATACAAAACGAGATCTATAGCCAGAGATTTCTCACAAACAGAGGGAGTTTTCTATGATGAGACACTTGATCTAGTAAAACTGATACACTTCCATCCATACTACCATTCATGAGAAAAAAACTATATCAGATAGATAAATTTTTGATGAGTTTGGATTTCAGCAAGAGTGTTGTTGATCCAAACCTATTACAGTGTTGATGACGGGAGCCTGATTTTGATGACTTATTCAGAAATCCTTGTTGTTGGATACAAGTAATTCTTAACTTATGAATTCAAGATGAAGAATCTGAGTATGATGCACTAACTCTTGGGACAAGAAGTATCACAGAGGACCGATGAGATTTTTTCTGAGTTAAGGAAAATATACAGTGAAAATATTAAAGAAGATTGATGATGATTCAGACAAAATTGATCCACAGCTGATTGGATCACTGATGTATATGGTTAACACCAAACTTGATTCATTCTATGCAATGAATGCACTTAGTCAATTCATGAGTCAGCCAAGACAAACTCACTGGATAGCAGTAAAGCATGCATTGAGATATATATGAGGCACAATTGGATATGGCCTGAGATATGCCTCTAGTGTGAATTTGAGATTGTAGGATATGTTGATTCAAATTGAGAAGAAAGTACAGTGGACCGGAAGAGCAGATACGGTTGATGTTCTACCGAAAATTTTTCCATGGTTTCCTAATGCAGTAGGAAACAAAACTCTGTGGCCTTGAGTACCATAGAGGCGGAGTATATAACAGTGAGTGTGCAAAGAAATGTGGCTTCGCAACCTTCTGACAAATTTACTTGACCATGAGATGGATCCTATGATGATAATCAAGAGCCATGCGTAAATCTCCTTGAGAACCCAGTGTTTCCTAATGGATAGAAACACGATGAGATGAAATATACTTATATCAGAGATATGATGAAATATCCTTATATCAGAGATATGATGTAGAGAAAAATCATACACATGCACTACCTTCCTACACATGAGCAGATTATAGACAACTGCACCAGACTAACTTAGTGAAAAATGCCTTCCTAGTTGAGAGGGAGTATTGATGACTCCAACCAAAAACAAAATTCAGAGAACATCCGTGTGAGACTTGGCATGATGAAGAACGCTTCCCTAGCTGAGAGGGAGTTTTGATGAATGCACCTATGTGAGACATTCTCCAGCTTACAAACCTATGATATGTGGATCATTGCCGCTATATGAGTCTTTCTCTCATCTTACAAACCTGAGAGAAAGCCCCTAAAAAGGGTACGTGGTTCCTGCCTGAGACAGAGCTAGGAACATAGAGATGACCTCCTCCATTCAAATATTTGAGAAGAACTCCATATGATTATCCAGTGGGAAAGGTGATTTGTTGAGTTAGACGTTCCTATGGCTGAGTACAAGGTGAACGTGTGAAATCCCAAAGTGTTGGGTACATCGTCATGTGAACAGAAATGAAGATGATGTATTAGCCTCCTCTGAGCAAAAGAGTTGACGAGAAGACTCCAGATGATTCTCTTGTGTGAGGTAGTGGGAAAGAAGATCTGTAGAGTGGGCATGCCTGTGGATGAGCACAGGTGAATGTGTGAAGATCTTGTTCTTCTGTGTAATGCAGTGAACCAGAGCTATGACATACCTATGGATGTGCCCCTAGTGGATGAGCGCTAGTGGGTGTATCAGATCCTTTGTTATATATATTGTTCAAGAGTCAGACCTTCCTGTAACCCTAATTGTTATGTAAAGGGTACAAGTCAGCCCCACCTTAATGTGATTGATAATAAATGTAAAAGATAATTAATCTGGTTAATATTAATTATAATAATAATTATTATTATTATATTGTGACTTAGTGAGGTCAGCCCTATTGAGCCAATATACACTTATGTTGATAGGAAAAGTCTAATATAAGTAAAGGAAGATTCCCCATTGTGGAATCATATCTTTCTTGTGAGTTTGGAAATTTCAGCAAGTACACTTCTTTGGGAAAAGTGCACACCTCTCTTGGGCGCTAGAGTTCTAGGATTTGAAGCACCCTCTTGTGTGCTAGGGTTTATCTTGGTGATGAAGGTCTTTCTCTTGAAGAATATAGAAAAGGATTTCGCTGGGTTTTCTTCCCTTGTTGAGAAGGGTTTCCTAGGATACATATTGTGTTCTTGTGCATGGTGCTTCTTCTTGTGATCTTATTTGTTGCAACATTTATGGTTATGGTTAAATGATAAAATGGAATGAACTTATTGCTTAACCTAACTTATTGAAAAATAAACAAATTTGTGATCTACGTGGATAGACCCTAACCATTAGATCTAGGTTGTGGTCAACCCAGTGCTGACCAACTCCAGGAGCAAAGAGGAGTTTCATCGCAAAACTTTTGAACGCCAAATTCTCGAAGTGCTTGAGAATTGTAGATTTGTGAGTATACATGGACACACCTTGACCGTGAGATTGAAAGGATTGGAAGGCTATCGGTCCGAAGTGACATGGCACAATGAAGTCATCTAGGGTGATTTGTGCGTTTGGTAGATCCTAGATTCGTGCATTTGGTATATCCTATAGGCCTATTAACATGTGACACGTGTCACCCACTGAAAGGGCCACGTGTCATCTCTACCTTGCCGCATATCACACCTGGCACTTACCGTTTGGTCCATTTGACGCGAGAAGTGGGCGAGACCCACCTGTATTTTCCTTCACATCTAGTATGTCACCCCGTGCGAGGGTGGACCCTTCAGGAGTCCGAGACTCTGGAGGTTTGGAGTGTAGTTTCGAGGATAAGCCAAAAGGCCCGAAGGCTGGAGCCATGTGGCAAGCTCATGGGTCTTTGGGAGATAGGTACTCTAGGAGACTTGGGTCATTAGACCGTATACTGCCAAAAGGGCGGAAGCGTCGAACGTCGAGCCTTTCCCTTAGGCATAAGAGTTAACGTGGAGGAAGATCCACCGTCATATTAATGGTGGTTGGATATCCGCCATATATTTAGGAGTGTTGGGAGCTTCGTGACTTCGGGGAACTCGGGATGACATGTATGAGAAGGACCATGTGGATGCCATGTGGCCCTTGACCAATAAATGCCCAAAGAACTTGAGAAGGACATATCTTCCAGTCCGAAGCTCAGTTTTGAGAGTGGAGACAGTGGTTGGAGAGCTTTGGATGAGTAGAACATGATAGACACCTGGGAAGGCGGGTTTGATTAATTGAGGGAAAATGAAATTATGATGCCCACCCCTTAAAAGATTATTTAGGGGTCAGGTGTGTTACACTTAGAAACTAGGAGAATCATTGAGAAGACAGACAACTGGAAAGAGATGAAGGCATCCTTGAAGGAACAGTTTGGTCTGAGGAACCAAGCATGGATCACAAGAAATCAATTGTTGGCTCTCAAGCACGTTGGTAAGATCCAACCCTACATCAAGGAGTTCACATGGCTCATGTTGGAGATCAAATACATGTCAGAAGAGGATATGATTTTCCACTTCATGAATAGTCTGCAATTGTGGATGCAAAGTGAGATACAACGACAGAATGTGCAAACTCTTGCAACAATGATCACTACAGCGAACAAATTGTTGGAATTTCAAGGCGAACCCAAGACAGGTCCTAGGAACAGTGAGGATGTCCAAGGTTAGAAGCAACAACAAGGGAATGGAAAGAATAAGGACAAAGGAAAAACAAAGATGTCCAAGGGTAGCAAAGACTATGCCAAGCAAACAGACACGACGAAAGAGAAGAATCTGATTTCATGCTGGATTTGTGCCAAGGAGCACTATGTGAATAATTATCCCTTAAAATAGAAGTTGAATGTTTTGGAGAAGGAAAAAAACCCATATGTTGGAGTCTTGCAGGTATTTAACGTTGTCATGGAAGGTGAATCCACAGAGACCCGAGAGAAAGATGAGACAAGACTTTTCTATGTGCAGGTCGAACTCAACGAGAAGTTGGTGTTAGCCATGGTGGACAGTGGGGAAACTCATAACTTCTTTAGGGAAGACATGGTGCAGAGGCTTGGGTTGTAGCCTGAACTGACGCATACAACCTTCAAGATAGTTAATGCAGGTGTGGAGAGTGAAATGGGGTATCCAAGGAAATCTCGTTGAAGCTTAGTGACTGGTGTAGAAAGACGAGTTTCACCATTGTTCCCATTAACGATTTTGAATATGTATTGGGACATGAATTCATGTGGAAGGAAAATGCATCACCGAATCATCACATGAACAATTTGGCCATTTCTTGTTTGATTCCTACCATAAGGAGGAAGGAATGAGGCACATAGATGTCTTCCTTGCAGATGGTTGTTGAAGAAAACTAGAGCAAGCAACCTTGTCGAAACGAACTTGGACGATGTAGGGTGATCGTTGGAAAATTTAACACAGCGAACAAAAGGAAGCTTGTGTCAGTGGAATGAAGGATTACCGACGTTGAAGAGATAGTTGGATATTTGGCTGAGATAGTGGATGGCTTGGCTGATTTATTTTTAAAATTTGATGAGTGGCAGCGAAGTACATAGGAAGTCAAAGAGATGAAGATGTCTAAGCAATTTGTTGAATAGGAGCATAAACCATTCGTGGATGAATAGGATGTGAGGGAGACACAACAACCTTGGTATATTGGAACCAAGGAAGAGGTCAATTCCTCCTATGGCGAACTTGGACATGGTGAATGGATGTATGACCATGACCTAGAATGACTCATGGAAGAGTGCGAAGGAAAGATCTGTTGAAGTGTACCATTACTTATGTACATAACACATAAGTATGGTGACACTCCATCGATGGCATTGGGATAGATTGGGGATGAGGGAGATGGCCCAACCAATCATCCCCATTCACCTTAAAAATAGACCATGACATGTTGGCTTGTTGTCTCGGTGGGAGGCAGTGAGGCCAATGGGGTTCCTTGAGGAGGTGCCTTGGTGAGAACTGTTGAGAATGCAATGGGTGACTCAACAAATTGGAGAAAATAAAGAGTTGCAGATGTGATGAGTTTGCATATAGAAAATGATGTTTGAACGTGAAAATGTGAGTTCTTGAGACAGAGGTGCGATGATTGGATTAGCTACCCAATCAACCAAAGTCGTGATGGGATCCAAAGCACAAAAACATGGGCAAACGAATTGAAGTATGGAAGAAAAAACTAGTCAGAGAGAAACGATACTTTGTAGACTCATGTAACTTCCCAAGGGGAGTTTTCTTTGATGAAAGTGGTTGAGGAAGAATCAATAGATATGCCATGGAGATCGACAAACGTTTTCAGGGGTGACAACAACTTGGAGTGGGGGGGGATGTAAGGTCTCCCATGACACCCATCGAGTGTGTGTTCTCCTTGGGAGGATTCGACAATGGAACAGATGAAGAGCACAAGGGAGAAGTAATAGGTTGGGAGAACAAAGATGTTTGGGTGTGAGCAGGAGCACCTTGGGTGCATGATGGTGACATGTAGTACCAATGGGGCACACACCTTACTTTCCTTAGAATGATTGATGGAGACTTGGGTTGCATTTGGGAAAGGGAGGGGCAACTTGGGAGCATGCCCAAGTAGTGGACTTGTCTTCCCTCGACAACATGGGCAGACCAGAGAGGTTGGATGACCCCATCGACACACCCATGAGGAGTCATGATGATTGGCATGAGAAGAACACACAAGGAAAGGGGCATGCCAATCCAAGAGATGAATGGTTGATGGGCATACGGGCTTGGATGGGTGCATTGGGTACATGGAGGGGGTGCGGTGAGTCAATTGAGTGTGGGTTTGCGAAGGGATGTGACACACCCAAGAAACATGAAGTTTTTCACAAGTGACCCTTGGAGTCCATATAAGAGCAAGGGCACACAACCAAAGGAAGGCATAGAACATTTTGGGAAAAATATTTTGAGAACAAGTCTAAGGCAATGAACTGAGGTAGAGTTGCCAAGATGGAAGACAAGTAGCCAAGAGTTGAAGGTTTGGAGAGGTTTGGGGAAGCTTGGAAACATAGGTCCATGGAGACATGTGTGAGGCAAAATCAAAATTTCTGTTAGCTTGGTGAAAGTTTATGGAAATGAAGGGACATCAAGTCTACAGTTGTGGGCACATATAAGGTGCGCCACAGGTGGTTGTAGAGACGGTTGCAACAGAAAGACTTGGTATGGATAATTTGTTCTTGAGTGTCTTGGTGAGGTGAGGCGAGTCGTGTGACTATCGAATTTGTAAACTGAGTCGATAATACTCATATTGTAATTGTTTCGCAATAATAAAGACTTAGTTGGGTGTTAGGCACGATTTGTGCCGCCCACACTATTTTTTTGTTTGTATTTTTTTGTTTCGCAATTGTTCTATTGGATTCTCATGTTCATGTATGCATGCTTAAATAAGACTAAGTGTTAAATTATGTTAACAATTGTCTAAGCAAGAGTAACACTAGAGTAGGAGTGTCACTCGTTGGTAGCCTAGAATGAAGTATGGATATGCTCTACGTGAAGAGGCATAGTCTGAATGAAGTATTCTTGGTGTGCTAAGAAACCAAGTGCGAACTTTCAAGGTGCCGCATGCCCTCGGGAGGTGAATGATCAAAATATTTGATTAGGCATCCTGTGGGGTCGTGACACTATGCAATATATTTAGTCAACAATCATATAACATTGAAAACTTCTATCAAGGCGATTCAGACATCGAATTATTTCTTTGTGGAGGCTTGCAATTAGATGCCTCACCCATAGGTCTATGTTTCTCCTTCAAGTACCGTTATTCAAAGAATTCAACGATAATAGTTCTTTTATTTGATTGTTTTTGCTCGTGAACAATATTGTAATTGGCTTGGATGGTTTGCCCGAGGACGTTGTGTACACAACTCTGCATAGAATAACATATAATAAAACATAAGGTTATCCGATCTTGAGGAGGTTGAGGCGAAACAATAGAGAGAAAAGTGAGAGTTGATTATACCTACCAATATAAGACTTGCCAAAGGTTGCAATATTATGTTTAGTTGTAGGGTTTGAACCGTGGTCTGTACTCTAGGTAAACAATTCCTTCATTATTTTTAATGCGACATCAAATTTAGTGTCTTCACAATCCCTTGAGGCCTTATTATATTCCTTACATAACCCTCTAAATGAGAATGTTTGTTGCACCATAGAAGGGACCAACTTGAAATTTAATGGTACTAATGACCATTTTTCGATGAAAAGAGACCTAACCTCTCTTTCATCATCTCATCTATGATCTTGGTGGAGTGATATATGAGGAAATCCACGAGCTTAGACCTGTTTTGGCTATCCTCATGTATCCCCTATTTTATGTTCTTTGAAAACTCCTTGTAGAACATGGCATATTCCTCTTTGATCTCTGTGATCTCATTGAACATCTCAATACATTTTCACCGGTAAATATCATGGTTGCAACAATAGATATGTCCGTCTCCCTGCAAATTTATTCCCATCTTTGAGAAATTGTCTCCACAGTTCTGTTCCACCTAGTGTTTTGCATGCCTTACCCATGCCATAAATTGACATTCTTGGTTGGTTTGTGATGGGCTTAATCACATTTAAAACCTACCATGGAATATTCCATATGTGATGGCATTATTAGTTGAATGATGACATTTTCACGAAGAAAAATGTGCAAGAGTACACATGTAAGGGATGGAAACACTACCAAATGAGCGAAGTGAATCAAATAGATAATACATGATAGAAATGAAACACACAATACATGATAGTTACATGATAGTTTGATAAACTCCCACAAGGCTTTTACATGAGCCTTTTGGCTAAAAGAAACCATAAGCTTGTGGAAACTTTCCTCTTCCATGAATATGTGGACACCAATCCTTATCTTTTGGTGTATACAGTTTTTTTAATGCATCACCTCCATATCCTCCACATAATTCCTTCATTTTTTTTTATGTTTTGTTGTCCTCACATATTTTTAGTTAGAAAAATATATACTTAATTAATTTTAGATTGAATTTCGATTCACCAAATCTATGGTTATATCATAACTTAAGATCAAGATTCCCTTACAAAAATATGACCTTGCATTAATATACATATTGTATTTTAATGAGTTGAATTAGAAAAATAAACTTCATTTATTAATTACACTTTTACATATAAATATATGTGTTTTTGTTTTTTAACATCATTTTTCTTATCATTCTGAAAAATATTTTACAACTTTTTAAATAATTTATGAGAATGAGTGACGCTTGATCTTCATAACTTATAACACATTTGATTATTATCAACAACTTTAATCTAAAAATAAGTTTGTCATTCAAATAAAATTATATTCTCTATCAAAAATGATATTATGATAGAGGAAATGATTCATTCACTTTTATTATATCAATTGGTCCAACTACAATTAATTCTAAAAAAACTCTTAACCTAATTGCTTTCAACGTTCCCTTCAACCAGATTCAATGTATACTCGTATAATTTTATTTAGATAAAACCAAATTATACTTACTGATATAAAAAGATTATAGATATGGGGATCTACCGATTATATAAGTGGGTAAACTACTAAATATTTTCACATCATGTGTAATTTTTAAATTGGGTTAATGGCCACGCCTCATAATTCTCATAATTCCGTGTTAGCAAAAATTAGAGAAATTTTTATAACATGGGTAAACGTGTCCACTCTTTAAGCATATATGACAACCCAACTAGTAGAATGGTTCAGGGTGGGGAATGGTCCAGGTTCAACAATCAAGGACATGCATTCTCTAGGGCAGACTCATTCTCTCCAGGTTGCACTTTGTTTAGTGCTGGAAGAATGGTCCAGGCTTAGAAATCAGGACAGTCATTCTTCCTTGCTTGAGAAGAATGGTCCAGATAGCCAACCATTGATGTTCTACTCTGAGGGTAGATGCTCTTTCGGATCTCACAGATGTGAGTGAAATAATGGCCCAAATGATTTGGTTTATATCATAACAATATTTTATGTGCAGGTTTATATCGGATGATTGTTATGGAGACAATAGAGATATGTTATTGTGGTGGATATGTTCCATTGTCTGTGACTATGTGTCACGGTTTGAGTAGTTGTGTACTACTATGGATAAACACAGTTGTGTTCTATCAGTTGACTTGTACCAGTTGTCATGTACCAGTTGTCATGGAGATTATCCAGTCGGATAATAATGATGGTGCTCATGATGCTACCAGTTGAATGGTTTGTTTGTGCTCAAGACCATTATCAGTTATACCTCCCTAGCTAGGAGGGAGTGTTGATATTATGGTAGCTTCGGGAGGTATAAACCTCCATTGTGACCTTTGACAAGATTAGAATATTCTGGAAGAAAGAAAAGAAGTGAACATAACCCTATAAGAGATGTTGGCTGAGAGAAATAATTAATATGAATTAATTAGTACCCAGAATGAGAAGTCGACCCAGGCAGTCTGTTGGGATTAATATAAATACAGGGTGTCGGTTCTCATTTGTACACACACTTCTCAGAATTGCAGAAAGGCACTTGTGCGCACTGCAGTCTGGCAGTCTTATGCGCAAGTTCTGGAGAAGGTGTTGCCGCCAGTTCTGAAGCCTATTGCTTCTATCTTTTTGGGTTGGACTCTCTGATCAGCTTTGGTTACTTCTTGTTTGGTGCATTAACCTTGCTTGGCTATTGGATTGCTACCAGGATTCTTCTCTCTGTCAAGGTCAAGGTGCTCGGAGGGTGGCTTCGGCCTATGGTTGGGTGACAATAGTGATATTGTCTATGGTAAAACGAGCACATTCTAACACTTGGGAGCATACCCAAGGAGTGGACCCGTCTACCTTTGAAAACATGGGCACACTGGAGACGTTGGATGACCCCATTGACACACCCACGAGGAGTCATGATGATTGGCATGAGAAGAGCACACAAGGCAAGGGCACGCCGGTCCAAGAGATGAATGGTTGATGGGCGTATAGGCTTAGATGGGTGGACCAAGTCCATGGAGGGGGCGCGACGAGTCAATTGAATGTGGGTCAACAAAGGGACACGACGCACCCAAGAGACAAGACGGTTTGCACAAGTGACCCTTGGAGTCCATATAAGAGCAAGGACACATAACCAAATGAAGGCATAAAGCATTTTGGGAAAGATATTTGAAGAACAAGTCTGAGGAAATTCTGAGGCAACGAACTAAGGCAAAGTTTCCAAGATGGAAGACAAGTGGCCAAGAGTTGGACGTTTTGGGAGGTTTTGGAGAAGTCGGGAAACGAAGGTCTGTGGAGACATGTGTGAGGTAGAACCGAAATCCGTGTTAGCTTGGTGAAATTTTGCGAAAACGAAGGGACACAAAATCTGTGGTTGTGGGCACATCTGAGGTGCACCACAGGTGGTTGTGGAGACAGTTGGAATAGAAAGACTTGGTATGAAGAATTTTTTCTTGAGTGTCTTGGTAACGTGAGGCAAGTCTTGTGACTCTGCCAAATTTGTAAACTAAGCCGATAATGCTCATATTGCAATTTTTTCACAATAAGAAAGACTTAATCGGGTGTTAGGCACAATTTGTGTCGCCCACACTATTTTTGTGTTTGTCTTTGTTTGTTCTGCAGTTGTTCTCTTGGATTCTCATGTTCATGGATGCATGCTTAAACAAGACTAAGTGTTAAACTGTGTTAACATTTGTCTAAGCAAGAGTAGCACTAGAGTAGGAGTGTGACTCGTTGGTAGCCTAGAATGGAGTATGGGTATTCTCTAGGTGAAGAGGTGTAGTCCGAATGAAGTATTCTTAGTGTGCCAAGAAACCAAGTGAGAATCGTCGCAGTGTCACACGCCCTCAGGAGGTGAACGATCGCAAGATCTGATTACACATACCATGGGGTCGTGACACTATGCAATATATTTAGTCAAAGAACAATCATATAGCATTGAAAACTTCTGTCAAGGTGATTCGAACATCGAATTATTTCTTCGTAGAGGTTCGCAATTAGATGCCTCACTCATAAGTCTGTGTTTCTCTTTTAGGTACTGTTATTTAACGCATTTAATGATAATAGTTCTATTGTTGGATTGTTTGTGCTCATGGCCAATATTGTAGTTGGCTTGGATGGTTTTCTCGAGGGAGTTGTGTACACAACTCTGCATAGAAGAACATATAATAAAACATAAGGTCATCCGATCTTGAGGAGGTTGAGGCAAAACAATAGAGAGAAAAGTGAGAGTTGATTATACCTACCAATAGAAGACTTGTCAAAGGTTGCAATATTATGTTCAATTATAGGGTTTGAATTATGGCCTGTGCTCTAGGTAAACAATTCCTTCATTATTGTTAATGCAACATCGAATTTAGTGTCTTCAAAATCCCTTGAGGCCTTATTCTATTCCTCACATAACCCTCTAAATGAGAATGTTTGTTGCACCATAGAAGAGCCCAACTTGAAAGTTAATGATACTAATGACCATTTTTCGATGAAAAGAGACCTAACCCCTCTTTCATCATCTCATCTATGATCTTGGTCGAGTGATATATGAGGAAATCCACGAGCTTAAACCTGTTTTGGCTATCCTCATGTATCCCCAATTTTATGTTCTTTGAAAACTCCTCGTAGAACATGGCATATTCCTCTTTGATATCTTCGATCTCATTGAACATCTCAATACATTTTTCACCAGTAAATATCATGGTTGCAACAATAGATATGTCCGTCTCCCTACAAATTTATCCCCATCTTTGAGAAATTGTCTCCACAGATCTGTTCCACCTAGTGTTTTGCATGCCTTACCCATGCCATAAATTGACAAATTTATCCCCATCTTTGAGAAATTGTCTCCACAGATATGTTCCACCTAGTGTTTTGCATGCCTTACCCCTGTCATAATGAACCCGGCAATGTATTGATGATGAGTATATAATGCAGCTTGGGTGGTGAAGTCTTGTGCTATGAATGCATAAGCGGGTAAAGAATACATGTGTTGAGCTACCAAGGAAGTTATAACCCCCAAAGAAGC
>ML777099.1:918700-934711 GCA_009831015.1 Picea engelmannii
CACAACTCAGTTGCTCATTTCTCTTATGAGGCAAGCTGCAATTACCAGAGAGAGGAGAAGAAGAGTGGTGCATCTCTTGGGGAGGACTTTCTGTATTGGTTTGAGCTATCTCTTGAACATTGTATAAGCTATTTATGATAAGGAAGTTTTTGTTGGTTTTTCTTCCCCTAGAGGGTTTCCCAGGATAAATGTCGTGTCTCTTGTGAATGTGTATTTCTCAATGATCTTGTTTTTATTATGCTCTTATCTAATGAAATGCAAAGAACTATAATAATGGCATAAACATTAACAGTTCAATGATTAATCTAAGCCTCTAATGGGTGCTAACAATCGAGAAATAATGAAGTGTAGCTAGGCTTTCTCCCGAGTGCCAAATATATCCTAGATATTTGTAAGATGAAATTTTGAAAGGTAATGCACTACTTGGAAGCCTAGGGGTATTTCATATATGTATAGGAGAAAAAGTGGGAGTGCCTACTAGCTAGAGTGATACTAGATAACTTCAAACCTGTGAGAGACAATGGAGAATGTTGGAGAATAATCACCTACAATAAGATAAATGAAGAGAGATTGCCCAAGGTGAATGAGAGGTAAAGCATAAATATAACTATTTCTCAATGCATTTATGATACCAACACTTAATGTGAAAACAACAAGATTGAGTGTTACACTTAGAAACATCACTTTGCTAGGAATAGAAATAAAAACTCATTCACCTAAAGAGAAAGAGGGAAGAATCATTGGGGTTGGAGGTCATGTAGCACCCAAAGGTGGGTGATTTAGTCATTGGGGTTGGAGGTCGTGTAGCACCCAAAGGTGGGTGATTTAGCCAAGGACGAAAATTAAAAAATCACTCACCTGAAGAGCTAGAGGGAAGAATCATTGGGGTTGGAGGTCATGTAGCACCCAAAGGTGGGTGATTTAGCCAAGGGCAAAAATTAATCCATTGGTAGGTCAAGGGGAAAAATCATTCACTTAGGAAGGTTTTTATCCTCCTACATCAATGGTTTAGTATTTCTTGGGCAAATCACTAGCCTAGGATGCTTTCTTTCCTCTTAGGTCAACAATTTGTCTTTTCTTGGGAAATTTCACTAACAATAGTTACATATCCAGTCTTCAAAAAATTATATTTTTATAGACCAATGAATCTCACACAAATCTTCCCATTGGCAACTAAAATCATAGGTCCTTTACTATTCTAAAAATGATATAAAAATGTAAAAGAAGATATCATGTATCTTATGGTAGCAGTGTAGACAATATGGTCAAGTTTTTTCTCTATAAAAGGATGATTTTATTTTCTACTAAGATGTTGGGACCATGTGCCATATTCTCATAAAAATATACTTGAAATGTATTTTTTTGTGTGTGTAAATCATCCCTTTACAAATCACCCAACAACTCTTATAATGGATAATCCACCAAGAAATTTTGTTGCAATCTCTCCATGATCATAAAAAGGAAATCAACAACTACCCAAACTTAGAATGATGTATGATCATAAAAAGGAAACCAACAACTACCTAAGAATTAGAATGATGTAGGTTCCATGCTTGGAAAAGGTAATATCTACTTCAAATATCATGTCAATAGATGTTAGATACTTGATTACCCAATTAATGGGGCAATGGATGTTGGGATGGTAGAGTTCTTTATGCATTCCACTAGGAGATCATTATACCATATGCTATACAAAGCTCTAGCTACACAAAATTTGAACGTAGGACCTTAAGTGAGCCTCATTCAAGATGATATGTAGTGCAATGTCTCTTCCTCTCTCCATGTATGGGTGGAAGACTACCACAATTTCCACCCACAATAAAAATGGTTTTAATAAGACCAAGTTATATCTTTGTCTTTGAAAATGATCACCATTATATTGAAATATCACCCATGAAATGAACAAATCACTTATAATTTGAATTATGTTGTCTAATGCAGATGTGAGAATGTCATAACAATCAGATATCTTCAAGAAGAATATTATTATGGAATCTCCTTGGCATATTGGGTGCTTTAGCAAATATGGTCAGGAAATACCTCAAGAGTTGAGAATTTGGCACCATAGCAACAATCCCATCCAATTTTAGTTTATCCTCACTTCAATAAAGCTCAAACATTGACATTCAATTGATGCATGGGAACCAAATCCAAACAAATGTATGAATAATAATCATGCAATATGTTGGCTATGTTATCGCACAATCTATACTTGCCCAAATCCAAAGGAAAGTAAGGGATATTGGTGTAACAAACAAGATATCATATCACTTTCACCTTAATAGGAAATCCCCACTTTTTAGGGATAGGAAAGGTCTACCCCAGGGGAGGCGTCCTCGGTAACCAAAAGGGATAGAAAATTAGGGTTATGTTCAAGATATATTCCCCCCTCTCATTGGTTACCAAAGTCACTAAATTTGTGTCTAAAAAATGAGGTTAATGAAGTTCTTGATGTACTTGTACGGAACAAGACAATATAGCATGCACATACAATAATTCCAGGTACAAATATGATAATGATACCTTAGTAGACAATGGATTGTGACACTAAGTGCTAGCTGATAAAAAATTGCAGTAATTAATAAGTTTACAACATCAATTGATAAAATGTAACAGCTGCAACAAATACTCCTCATAAAAGCTTGAAAATACAATGAAAAGATAAAATTGACTAAGTGGAATGATAACAACTTGTCATAAGCAATTTATGAAATGATTAGCTAGCAATTAATGATGAATATGCAGAAAATTTTCTGCAATTAGATGGTTGTAGAAAACATTTATAACAACAAAAAATAAGTTAGTGATCTAGGCTAAACTAGGGTTAGAGATAGTTAGTAAAAGCTTAGGAGAAGAGTATTTGAGTGTTTGATCAATCTTTCAACAAGAGAGAGACAAGAACTGGTGCCTTCCAGGGCTTATGGAGTCAAAGTCGACGACTTCTTCTAAGGCTGCAAATCAATTTGATAATGCACAAAAGTCTAAGAGGGGAAATGCATAAGAGAAGTAGTAACTTAAGCCCCCCTATGCATTGACCTCAAGAGACAAGATACTAGGGTGTAGGCAATTCTAGGCCCTAACACCTTGCTCTCCTTAGGCTTCATATGGAGTAAAAATTATGCAAAGGTAACTAAGTCAAAATCCTTAGAGTGATAGCAATTTAGGGCTATAGGGTTTCACTAGTTACTAGATCAATTCAATGAAAAGCTTGGAAAATAGAAAGTAAGAAAGTAGCAATTTAAGTTCCTTACTTCAAGCATTAAGTGTTAGAAATAAGGAAAATAGTAAACATTAAAAAAAAAATATATTCACTAGATCAACATAGAAGATACACAGATATGAAACAAACAATATTTCTGAGTACAAAAATAAACTATAGCTTACCTCTAGAATCAATGAGAGGTGTACCTGTCACATGTATAAATGTGTGCCTTTGTAAGTATGCTCAGATGAAGTTTAGTTTCATAGATCAAACCTCTTAGGCTTTGATCTCTTTCAAAAGAAATGTGGGACAATTTTTCCATGGATAGTAAACCCCAATAGAAACAACAATAAACCAAAGTCATGAAAGAAAATAACCCCAATAAGACACCCTCCAATAGACAGTGATGGCACAACAAGGAAATCAATCACAAGAGAAACCCTCAAATCAAGACTGCAAGTAGATCAACTATAAGGGAACACTCAGATCACAAGAAATACACTCAGATCTGGACAACAAGTAAGAGGACACTCAAATCTAGAATACAAGTGTCGAACCCTCCATAGATCTGAAAAAAAAAGTGTCAAACCCTTCATAGATAAAACAACAAACTTAGATCTGGAATACAAGTGTCAAAACCTTCATATATAGAACAACCAACCCATATCTGGAATACAAGTGTCAAAACCTTCATGGATAGAACATCAAACTCAGATATGGAACTCAAAAATCAAACCCTCCATATATAGGACACCAAAATCAAATCTGGAACTCAAAATCAAACCCTCCATAGATAGGACATCAAACTCAAATATGGAACTCAAAAATCAAACCCTCCATATATAGGACACCAAACTCAAATCTGGAACTCAAAATCAAACCCTCCATAGATAGGACATCAAACTCAGATCTGGAACTCAAAAATCAAACCCTCCATAGATAGGACAACAAACTTGGATCTAAGAAAAAATGGACAACAAGTTTTCTAACCCTCCACATGCAGTACAAAAAAAGGAAAACCCCACTGGGACTTGAGCACACCATGCAACACTATAAGGAGAGGTCATGGCTGCTTAAACCCAGATGAAGGAGAGGGTTGCGGCTACTAGCACAAATCTGGTAGTCACCCTTCACACAGATCTGGACAGCAGGGAAAGGGAGCCATGACACTCATACCCTGGCTGTAACTGAGGGTATAGGTCTAACAACCAAGGAATAGGCACTCATATACAGTAGACGGATTCAACAATTGAGGAAGGAGGGGTCGCATGCACCCTATACACCAACAGGTACCAAGGAGGAGATTCCATCCTCATATCTGAAAACTGATAACTAATAGAGAGGTCGCACCACACAAGAGAGTAGTCACTGAGGTAGCCACAACAAGGAGAGAGATGAGAGAGTGATTGTGTGTAGCAAAATACAAAGGGCAGAGTCTAATTTATAGTTAGGGAGAGTGGTTAGGGTAATTAGAATTATATTTAATTATTGACATTTAATTAATATAAATGTTAATTAATATGTCAATTAATATTTAATTAAAACCCTAATTACATAAATAAAAACCCCATCACATAAAACAAGAGTGAAAGAAAAACAACAAGGGGTTACCTTTTAAGACAAAGTCAAGGGGAGTTACATAATGGAAAAACATGTCCACACGAGTCTCATAGTGACCTATAAACTTTATCATCACTACATAAGGGGGTACATCAACAATGTGATTGGGTCCATCTTCATAGACACTCCTAGATACATCCCAGGAGAGAGGAAGAGGATCACACATCAACACATCTTGGTATTACACCAAGATCTACCTGGTCAAGAACCAAGTTGCCCTAGAACACATCTGGAGGCCCTAGGATACATCTAGGGTCTTATCCACCAAGGTGAAATACCAAGGATCAACCCATGCATTAAGAAAGGGTTCCCTGGAACACGTCAAGGGGCCCTAGACACATCTAGGGACTTATCTCAACCACCTAGGAACATATCCAAGGATCAATCCAAGCACTGAGAAAGGATTCCCTGGAACACATCCAGGGGCCCTAGACACATCTAGGGACTTATTGCTTGGTCCAAGAGAAATAACCCTAGTCATCTACTAGGGGCACCTCACAAGGGTCTTTCTGCTTGGTTCTAGACCAAGAACACCAGTCATCTGTTGGGGGGGCACATAAGGGTCTTTTTCCATGGCTCACACTGCTTGGTATCATACCAAGAAACCCCAGGAGTGTGTTGGGGGCCCTAGTATACAACTAAGTTATTTTCCATCCTCTGGAGAATGGCTCTTGCAACTGCATTAAATTAAACACTCCCTCTCAACAAGAGAGGCATTCTTAGCAACACCAAGCTTGTCTCGAAAGTACGCATACTTTGTCAATGACAGAGGCTTGGTCAAAATATCTTTGTTTTGTTCCGCTGTTGGAACATACTGAATACTAAGAATGTTCTTCTGCACTATGTCCCGAACATAGTGATATCTCATCTCAATGTGTTTTGTCATAGAAACACAGGAATCACAGAGAGATTTACACAACTCTGGTTATCATAGTGGATTATTGTGGGTTCCAACTCAACACTGGAAAAAAAATTAGGAGTAGATTTTTGAGCCAAGTTGCTTCTATACTGACAACACTTGCAACAATGTATTATGCCTCTTCAGTTCTCTGGGATATGGAGCCATGTTTCCTATTGGACTAGGAGATCATAGTTGCACCCAAGCTAAAACAATATCTAAAAGTACTCTTCTGGTCCACTGTATTGCCCATCCAATCTAAATATGTATAACCATGAAGCATTACTCCTCCACTGAAGTGTATCTAAACCCATAGTCTATAGTCTCTTGAACATATCTCAGAAAAGGTTTAACAACAACCATATAAATATTCTTCGGTTCACACATGAACTGGATGACGACATTCACTGCATGATAAATATTCGGTTTGGTATGTATAAGATACATCAAGGACTCAAAGAGGTCTTCTAGATTTGAAACTGTGGCTTGATCTTGTAACTTCTTCAGTTTAGAAATCATCGGTGTGGATATGGACTTACAGTGCAACATGCCAAGTCTGCGGAGCATATCAACTGCATACTTTCTCTTGTGAGAGAAACATCTCACCTAGTTTATGCCACACCTCTAAGCTCAGAAAATAATGCAAAAGACCCAAGTCTTTCATTTCAGCTTCGGTTGAAAATCTCCCTCTTAGTCTGAGATATCAAAATTTCCTTTTTTGTAAGGAACATATCATCCTAAGATAATAGAAACCAAGCTCATGGAGCTTGCTACAATCTATGGGATACTTCCCATGGATAACCTCTTGCTCAAATTCATTGTTAAGAAAAACAATCTTAACATCTATCTAGTGAAGTTTTCCACAACAAAAATTACGGCAAGAGAGATAAAGATCCTGATGAAAGTAAGGATATCGTCATAGATAATCCCTTCTTTATGAGAGAAGTCACGAGTCGCAAATTTAACCTCAATACTGCCATTTGTTACATGTCATGGTATAACTCACGTACATGGATTGCTTCCTTTGAGTCTCATAATATGTCTGCATCACTGTATGTGCCAACTGGCTCCCTTTGAATCTCATAAAATATTATGATTTTGATCTGGTGTTGTATCTCTGCAGGATGTACTTGGTGTCAATACCAAGTTTAATATGAAAAGTTGAGTCAGAATTTTACCAGGTTATGCTTTTGTCATGTGACCTCACAAACTACAAGACAAGTAGTCTTATTGGGAAACTAGCTTGGGATGAATACACACATGTGCTTTGCAACCTGCCACCAACTGAAGTTATTTGGGGCATCTTTGTGTATGCATTAACTGTTAGTTCAAGTAACCATCCTACTAGCTTGATGTCTATGTAGGACTCCTTTTATAAGAGTTTTGGTTCTTGATCAAAGTTACTTAAAACCGATCAAAATTAATCTGAGAGAGGAAACTTGAACACGATCTCAAGAAAACCAAGGATCCATAAAAAATAAAGAACACTAGCCTCTAGATTCTCCTAACGAGAAATCTCTTTCAACTAGCACTAGTCACTCCACCAATAATCCAAACAAGTTTACTTTGGCATCCAAACTTGCATCCCATAAGTATACAAGAGAATAAATAAGCTAGTCTTTCACTATTCCCTCCACTTCAAATAATCCAAATAGAATTGGAGTAACCATATGTCACAAAGCCCATCTCTTATACTTGAATCTTACTACTCAGGATAAACAAGGTAAAGTATAATGAAAGAGACAAGTTATCTCTAACTCTTTTAACACAAGCAAGAGTTCAATATGAATTCTGAAATGACTTCTCCTTTTTTATAACATGAGAAATAAAGTTATGTAAGTGGTAATCATGATCATAAGAAGGACATGTGCCACTGCATGTTGGCTCTATCCATTTATGAATAGATTTGTTATAAAATATGTGAGGTGAATATGGCAGACAACCATACAAAGTTATCAACAAAAGTCTTCAAAATCCCCCAACCCTTGCATTTCAATGATTACCCTTAGAGACACCTCATAACAGATCTTGATCAAACTCTTGAAAGAAAGGCCCATTCTAAAGGAGGCTTTGAGTGATGTCTCTATTAAAAATAAATTAAAAATGAGATGTGTAAGGACATACCAACTTGGTGACTTTGCCCTTGAAGTCTCTAGACAAACCTATTTCAAACAGAAACAACCAGAGGTACTATAGCCATATGTCATAAAAGAATTATAGGTCTACTACAAGATGTAAATATTGTTGCACCTGAAACAAGGGTCTTAAATGAATATTTGTCCAACCATCTTTACTAATTGAACACCCTGATCCAATCTATGATTTAGTATTCATATCCCCATTTGTAGTTGTAGTTGTAACCATGCAACTTGGAAAATTAACAATTGGGGATTTCTTGAATCATGGACCATTGTATTGAGCCATAAAACAAATACAGACTCAAGATCACTGTCAAACAAGAACCTTTTCTTGACCAGTAACAATGCTAGGAAGTAACAAAGGCTTGATTCTATAATTCAACAAGTACTCTCTCTTTGCTCCAAAATAGACAGGAAGTCAAGGAGAACATAGAATTTTGTGATTTGGTTTCAATTAATGTTGATCAGTGAACCCTACAAAGTGGATCTACGCAGGCTCAAGTCTACAACTCTTGAGCTCCTACATGCCCTAAGCTCTGATACCATGTTAGAAATAAGGAAAATAGAAAACAATGTACTTAATTTTTTTTCTATTCACTAGATCAACATAGAAGATAAACAGATCTGAACCAAACAATATTTGTGAGTACAAAAATAAGCTATAGCTTACCTCCATAATCAATGAGAGGTGTACCTGTCACATGTATAAATATACGCCTCTGTAAGTATGTTCAGATGAAGTTTAGGTTCATAGATCAAACCTCTTAGGGTTTGATCTTTGTCAAAAGAACTATGGGGCATTTTTTCCATGGATCGTAAACCCCAATGGAAACAACAATAAACCAAATTCATGAAATAAAATAACCCCAATAAGACACCCTCCAATAGACAGTGATATCACAACAAGGAAATTAATCACAAGAGAAACCCTCAAATCAGGACTGCAAGTAGATCAACTATAGGGGAACACTCAGATCACAAGAAATACACTCAGATATGGACAACAAGTAAGAGGACACTCAGATCTGGAATACAAGTGTCAAACTCTCCATAGATCTGAAAAACAAGTGTCAAACCCTTCATAGATAACAACAAAATCAGATTTGGAATATAAGTGTCAAAACCTTCATAGATAGAACAACAAACCCATATCTGTAATACAAGTGTCAAAACCTTCATGGATAGAACAACAAACTCAGATCTGGAACTCAAATATCAAACCCTCCATAGATAGGACAATAAACTCAGATCTGGAACTCAAAATAAAACCCTCCATAGATAGGACAACAAACTCAGATATGGAACTCAAAAATCAAACCCTCCATAAATAGGACAACAAACTCAAATCCAGAACTCAAAAAACAAACCCTCCATAGATAGGACAACAAACTTGGATCTGAGAAAAAATGGGCAGCAAGTTTGTTAAACCTCCACAAGTAGGACAAAAAAAGGAAAACCCCCATCAATACTTGAGCACACCATGAAACACTAGAAGGAGAGGTTGTGGATGCTTAAACCTAGATAAAGGAGAGGGTCGCGGCTACTAGCACAGATCTAGTAGTCACTCTTCGCACAGATCTAGACAACAGGGAAAGGGAGCCACAACACTCATACCCTGGTTGTAACTCAGGGGATAGGTCCAATAGCCAAGGAATAGGAACTCCTGCACAGTAGACAAATTTAACAACTGAGGAAGGAGGGGCCACCTGCACCCTATACACCAACAAGTACCAAGGAGGAGATTCCATCCTTAGATCTGAAAATTGACAACTAATAGAGAGGTTGCACCACACAAGAGAGTAGTCACTGAGGTAGACGCAACAAGGAGAGAGAGGAGAGAGTGATTGTGTGTAGAAAAATACAAAGGGTAGGGTCTAATTTATAGTTAGGGAGAGGGGTTAGAGTAATTAGAATTATATTTAATTATTGACATTTAATTAATATAAATATTGACTAATATGTCAATTAATATTTAATCAAAACCCTAATTACATAAATAAAAACCCCATCACATAAAACAAGAGTGAAAGAAAAACAACAAGGGCTTACCTTTTAAGACAAAGTCAAAGGGAGTTACATAATGGAAAAACATGTCCATGTGAGTCTCATAGTGACTTATAAACTTTATCATCACCGCATAAGGGGGTACATCAACAATGTGATCATGTCCATCTTCATAAACACTCCTAGATACATCCCAGGAGAGAGGAAGAGGATCACACATCAGTACATCTTGGTATTACACCAAGGTCTACTTGGTCAAGAACCAGGTTGCCCCAGAACACATCTGAGGGCCCTAGGATACATCTAGGGTCTTATCCACGAAGGATCAACCCATGCACTAAGAAAGGGTTCCCTGGAACACGTCCAGGGGCCCTAGACACATCTAGGGATTATCTCAACCACCAAGGAACATATCCAATGATCAATCCAAGCACTGAGAAAGGATTCCCTGGAACACATCCAAGGGCCCTAGACACATCTAGGGACTTACTTCTTGGTCCAAGACCAAGAACCCTAGTCATCTACTGGGGACCCCTCACAAGGGTCTTTTTATTTGGTTCTAGATCAAGAACCCCAGTCATCTGTTGGGGGCCCACACAAGGGTCTTTCTGCTTGGTTCTAGACCAAGAACCCTAATCATTTTTTGGGGGCCCACATAAGGGTATTTTTCCATGGCTCTCACTGCTTGGTCTCATACCAAGAAACCCCAGGAGTGTGTCCGGGGCCCTAGTCTACAACTAAGGCCTTTTCCATCCTCTAGAGAATGCCTCTTGCATCTGCATTAAATTCAACATTAAGTATACCATGCAATTTCATAATATTGTATGAGAAAATAAAACCATACACAAACCATTCAATAGATGACAAAAAATGTAGATTTTACTTACTTGCACCAAGAATAATCATGAAAATACCATGCAAGATCACCATAAAAACTTCCAAGATTGATCCAAGTTGCAAAAAATAGCCTTATACAAGAGTGCGCCTCACGATTTCATCCAATTTCCCTCACTAGGGTGCAAATTTCAGACCTCTTCTCTTGTATGAGAAGTTGTGTTGTCTAAAATGAGAGTACTTTATGTTTATTTATACAAAATATCAACCTTTAATTAATTTTAGGTCAAAAATAAGGCCAACATGGCCAATTTACAATAAAATTCAAATTTGACATAATAAAAATTAATTTTCATCTAAAGACACCTCCAAGGGTGATGTCATGCCCTTCTAGGGTGATGTTGAGGCCTAAAGGTGGAACATTGAGCCTAAAATGTGGGGCGATAGGCTTCCAAAATCCCCAAATGATGCCCACACGTGCCACCAGGCTCATAAATGCCTCCAAAATGAAACCCTAGCTCTGGATGACGTCTAGGGTTATGATGGTGACGTCTAGGGTCCTCAAGGGCTAACACTCATGTGGAAGAGGAAGACCCCCCTAGGTCTAGGTTTTCCAGGGTGCCTCCAAAGGCAACACCCTTCTTTTTCCTATTGCAAGTCTTCAATTTCTTCTTACCCCTGGCTGGGGTTGCAACATCCATCTGTGGGATTTAAGCCTCGATGAAGGTCTGAGCTAATCATTCCCTCATGTGTACATGTCCACCAGGAAAATTCCTACAACAACAACAAGTACGCTCTCCAGGGGTTCATAAGTCACAGAGATCATAACATGTAAATCACATCCAATAATTAAATTACCCAAACATGTGCATCAAACCCCCCTTAACCTAGATAAATGCTCAAAGACATTATGAAATTTGACAAGTTAGGTTTGGAGAAGGTCTTAGGGTGTCCTATTGGTCTAACCTCTCTTAAGTCTGGGGTGTTTCCCAAGTGGGATACAATCCAAGTCATGTAAGTGTATAAGGTGGCATGGGGCAAGTGTTTGGGCATGGGGTGCATGTAATAATAGGGAAATGTAATTCTTACCTATGGGTGCCTTTGTAGAGGGCGAGTTGCACCTCGTCATAAATGAAGTTGTTTCCTATCCCATTAATTGCCTTTTATTCTTAGATTTATTTATTTTGATCTTTTGCTTTTGTGCTTCAAGGGATTAGTTTAGGGCTACTGTCTTGGCTTTATGACCAAAGGTGACCGTGTTATCCACAAACATTTCACATAAATGAGAAGGTTGGCTCGTGATGAGACCCCCTTTCTCTTGGCTATGCCACCAAGATCCACTACCCTGGTTTGGTGACCAGCTAGGCGGTAGTGTCATATTGCTACATGCCCATGGTAATAATAGGCCGACTCATGATGAGACCTCCTATCCATCAACTAGTACCTTGAGTGTTTATGTATCTTATGGGTCCCCTTTTCTTATTGAGAATATTTTCACTGCTTTCTCGGGGATCCCTGGGTGAGGCATCTCAAAGGTTTCAACATTGGATTTTAACTCTTTCCAACTACTTTTACCCTCTAGGCCTTTAGCCCCTTCTTCCCACGAGGTAAGGTACAACCCTTCCTAGTGTAGCCAATCCCAATGCCCAAACAAGGATAGGGGAGATGAAAGGAATAAGGATGAAAAATGGTAAGTATGTAGGGAGAGGACGATGAATTTTCACAGACCCATCCAGTAGCAACCGATCCTAAAGGGAAATCAACTTACTAGGGCACCATGTTACCTTTCCAGGTATGAACGAGGCAAAGATCATAATTTCCAAGAACACGTCATGAAATGAAGAAGGATTCAATACAACATATTCAAGTGCTTCAAAACTCAGAGTGATACATACCATGATACCCATACTCATTACCTCATGGAGCAAGACTCACCGCTACTTCAGGACTAGGTTGGTGGGATGGATATTGTTGTTAGTGATAAATGGACTACATTGAAGAAAAGAGGGGCCCTCTGAGGCCATACTCAAGTCATATGGCTCTCGGTACTCCATGTCTAGTACTTGTGGACCTCTAGACGTGATCTTCTTAGTTATCCCTAGGCTAGGGGATAACATGCTATACCATTTCTATAAGGGAATGGTTTGTAGCTATATTCTTGAGCTCCCCCATTGTATGCAACTCGTTGCTTATTCACGATGTCAAAATAAACAAAGAGGTAGCTTTAAAATTAATTAAATTAATATCGATGAATTCCCTTTGATTTTTTCTTCCTAAACATGTAACTCATTCACTTGGTCTCACGGCATTGATTCATCAAAAGCTAAGCAATGACAGTTTAGACTCCATATTCCATGGTTTAATTAACACATTCATAAAGTGAAAATAACCTAATTGACAATTTTTTTTTTTGTTTTATCACTTGCATGGTTTGAAATCAATAAAGTGTTCAAATAACTTAATTAACAATATTTTTTGTTTCTATTTTATCACTTACAAAGTTTGAAATCAATTTTTATTAATCACATTGCAATTTTGGATTTCAAAAACATCAATCTAACTTCTTATATAAGCCCATATTCAATTTTAATAAAATTGAACAAGCCTTTGAGACTGAAGTCCACTCTTCACATGGAGCATTGATTTGGTCAATTCCACAACTCCACATGTGATCATCATCATCTGTGATGTATATTGTTCCATTCACCTTATTGACACATTCTAATTTGTTGGTCAATAATCCACTACATTATGGTAAAGTTCGCCCTATACACTAACTAAAACCAAAAGACTAAAATATATAAAGTCGTTTGTCATGCTTCAAAACTTGGTTGAGTGACCTTATTGATAATACATGATGCAACAAAGTTTGAGATGTTATCTTTGTGCTTATGACCATAAATTCTCCCACCTTTTCCTTTCACATATCAATCCCGCCATGCTTATAATTGGGCCTTCTGAGCTAGTAAGTAGTTGTCTTTCAAATCATGTGGAACCTTTGTGTGCAATCCTACGTTGTTAAACATACCATAGTGTTAATGCCATATGATTGAATTCATTTTATGTATTTCCTTCACATACCATATAACTTCAAATTCTTTCAATATGCATGGATGACTATTACTAATCCACTTAAGTTACGTCGTTATGATGCAAATTCACTCATATCTTAATTTGTGTTATCCTTTCATCTCACCTCTTATGATATCATTGAATGATCATTAATTTCAAGGTGATAAGCTTGCTCTTTGCCTTGATATTATTGAATGATTATTAATTTCAAGGTGATAAGCTTGCTCTTTACTTTGCTAATATTGTGATGATATTTATTGGCTATCACACACATTACATGGCATTGAAATGAATTAAACTAGCGTAGATTTATCTATCTTAAATCTATATCTATCAAGCATCATGAGGGATCAAATTTCTTGTGTAAATTTTAATTTATATATTATTATGTAAATATGTACTTATATAGTTATTTATTTATTTTTAATCGAATCGCTTTATTTTTTTATATTTTATATTTTTAATGTAATGTTATCTAATCTAACATCAAGTAAAAACATCTCCCCCACACTGAACTGTAGAGCACCTAACTACTCTCAATGCAATCAATTTCAATCTATAAACCATAATCAATAATGAATAAATGCAAACAGCATAGAAGATTATAAGATCATCCTCATGTAAGCATAAAAGAATTTGAATATGAAGATGAGACATAAAGTCCATCATGCAATCTAATTGTTGCTAAGACTCAAGTAGTCTACATTAAAGCATACAACGAGTAAGTAGTTCAAGAATTTCAATCAATGCACAATGGATAATATTTATTGAGTAGTCTAATCGAATATATGGAGTAGTTAGAATATATCGAGTACTGATATAATATTTACAGTAAACATATATAATATTGAGACCCTGTTTTTTGAGATAAGTTCGCGAAAAATAAAAATAACTTTGATGGAGTTAATAGAGGGTGTCGGAAAATAGTCAAGGGAGGTCGAAATCATAGAACGATTAAACTACTCCCTTCAAATTCTTTCACTGAAGATATTTCATAGTTGTAAAGAACTTGCGACAAATTACAATTTTCTGGATTATGGTCATTGGTAAGATGAATCCAAGCAGCCTCCACCTGTCGCAGGAGATAACATTGTAACTACTTAACTTCATTGTCTTGAAAACCCAAACTATGATTTTGGTTGCCCCATGGCATGCAAGTCGAGTTGTCTCCGATGATTTCATTGTGAACGTTATATTCCATGAGGTGGTTCAAAAGATGAATAAATTAATGAGTCAAAATAAGGAATTCCCTTATTTCAGATATCCCTTATAACATGTCAACTTAGTGTTGAGCACAAAAGGAATTACAGATCTCCCTTATATCACACTGTAGAAAGTGCCTCTCAACGCAAATGTGTTGTGCATGTGAGTGCTTTCATTTGATTATCATTATGCCTATAGTCCATAAACAAGGGACTTATAGTCCACTGGCTTCATCAACACAGATACTCTATGGAATTAAAATTTAATCTATGTTTCTTTGTCTTCTACTAAGATCTCTATCCTCTAAATGGCTACAAGGCCTCTTTCTTAGTGAAGATTGTACACAACAATCAACTAACAATGTTAATAATAATCAATATTTTGAGTTGGTTTCTTGGTTGTTTATCACCAAGCACGTGAACAAGAATTGTCCATGTTTCTCTACTTCGAAGCTTGCTCCTACTCTTGAGGTATGAGAAGATGATTTTGTTTACAGTGCCATGTTTCCAATCCAAATCTCTTCAGATATACTATTTATTGTCTCTTCATACCACTACATACATTGTAACTATTCTCAAACTTAACATACCATTGCATACATTGTTTAGTTGGTAAAGAGTCACTTCAAAATTCCTCCTTGTGCACATAATCACACTCTCATTCCAACTTGAACACCACTCATTAATGACAAAATTTAAGAGAGCAGCCATAACACGAAAATTACACACAAAATAATATTGTATTACTATATCAAATCCCAAGATACAATAGGTATATGTAGCTGGAGTTAGATCCAACCAATTCCAAACATAGGTATGGAGGTTGAGATAATATCTCAACAGCTCCTACAAAATCTCAAACCAACTCCAAACCAATCCCTAAATTAATCATTAATTCTAACACCATCCCTTAATGATTACATTACAAATAAACCACATATTACAATTCTCAAATCACAACATAGATCTCTGTCTGATCTGGTCTTCATCAGCTCCTACACCCACTCTGATGCCTCTGGACTGCGCTCTTTCTCTTCCTCT
>ML777099.1:945033-958108 GCA_009831015.1 Picea engelmannii
CGAGCGACCCTTAACATACTTCCCTTGGGATCTTATGACTTGTTGATTGGTATGGATTGTTTGGCTGCTTATAAAACTAAGTTGGACTGTTATCATAAAACTTTAGAATGTGTAAATGAAGAAGGGAGAAAGACGACCCTCGAAGGAATTCAAAAGCTTGTCTTAGTGAGACAAATATCATCCCTTCAAATGAAAAAATATTGCAGAAAGGGGTGTCCCTAATATGCAATAGAGGTGATGGAATATGTTGAGGATGATAAACCAAACCTAGAGGACCACCCCATATTAAGAGAATACAAGGACGTGTTCCCAGAAGAGGTACCGGGTCTATCCCCAAGAAGGGATATTGACTTCTCGATAGAACTTACACCAGGAGCGGTGCCAACATCTAGAACGCCATATAGGATGAGTACGCTAGAGCTGGTTGAGCTCAAGCTACAACTAAAGGAGATGATGGAAAAAGGTTACATTCGACCCAGTGTATCTCCGTGGGGCACACCTGTATTTTTTGTGAAAAAGAAATATGGCACACTTCGACTGTGCATAGATTACAAACAACTCAATAAGACAACCATAAAGAACAAGTACCTCTTACCAAGAATCGATGACTTGTTCGACCAATTGGGAGGTGATTCCAACTTCTCGTAGATTGACTTAAGGTCTAGATACCATCAAGTCTGGATTAAGGATGAAGACATCCACAAAAAATCCTTCAGGACGAGGTATGGTCACTATGAGTTTGTGGTGGTGCCATTTGGGTTAACCAATGCCCCCGCCACTTTTATGTGCTTGATGAATAATGTACTCAACAAATTTCTGGAAAAATTTGTACTGGTTTTCATTGATGATATCCTAATCTACTCCAATAATAGAGAAGAGCACAAAGAACATCTTAGACTCGCACTTCAAGTACTAAGAGAGCATCATCTCTACGCTAAGTTTAGCAAGTGCGACTTCTTTCATAAGCAAGTCCATTACTTAGGCCATGCTATTTCTAAGGAAGGGGTGGTAGTGGACCCCAAAAAGATCAAATCTATTATGGAATGGTCTACCCCAAAGGATGTATCCAATATCATATCCTTCATGGGCTTAGCAGGAAACTATAGAAGGTTCATAAAAGGGTTTTCCAAGATTGGTTGTCTAATTATTTCCCTTCAGAAAAAAGGGGGTTAAATTCATTTGGATATCAAAATGTGAAGAAAGATTTCAGGAACTGAAATACCTCCTGACCCATGTACCTGTGTTGAATATTGCGAACCTGGATAGTGATCTCCTCGTGTGTATAGATGCATGTAAGGAAGGACTCGGAGGAGTCCTTATGCAAGAGGGATGTGTAATTTTCTACGCATCCAGGAAATTAAATGAGCATGAGATCAATTATGTGACCCATGACCTAGAGTTGGCGTCCATAGTAAACGCTTTAAAAATGTGGAGGCACTACCTCCTGGGTAGGATATTTGTGCTTATGATAGACCATTGTGGGTTGAGGCACCTGTTTGATCAACCAAAACTCAATGCCAAGCAAGCTAGGTGGATGGATCTCCTTAGTGAGTTTGATTTTGAAATCAAACACATCAAAGGAAAGGAAAATAGGGTGGTCGATGCCCTTAGCAGAAGTATAAAAATAATTCATCTGGCAGTGGTAAGCACCTGTGAAACAGATGTCAGGGAAAGAGTCAGGAACACACAAGAAACATATGCATTCTTCAAGACCGTGACCTCATACCTAAGGCAAGAGCCTACAGGGATAAAGTATGAAGGCTACCAGATGCCCGAGGAAGGTCTGCTGACCTACATAAACAAATTGTATATTCCAAACTGTGACGACTTGAAGAGGTTCATAATGGATGAACTACACAAGAGACCATATAATGGTCACCCAGGATATCAGAAAATGATCACGACCACTAGGAAACAATTCTATTGGCCTGGATTGAAGAAAGACATAGCTAACTATCTAGCTAAGTGCCTAGAATGATAGCAAGTCAAAGTAGAACACCGACATCTAGCGGGATTGTTACATCCCCTACCAATCCCAGAATGGAAATGCGAAACCATCTCCATGGACTTCTTCACCGGATTACCAAAGTCGGCCAAGCAAAATGATGCCATCATGGTCGTGGTGGACAAACTAAGTAAGTCTTCTCATTTCATCCCTGTCAAGTCAACTTGCAAGTAAATATATATTGCCAACATCTTCATGAAGTAGGTATTCAGAATGCATGGCATGCCCAAGGAAATTGTATCTGACAAAGACACCAAATTTACTTCAAGCTTTTGGAAATCCCTAATGGTTGGTTTTGAGACTAAACTGTTGTTCAACACAACCTATCACCCTCAGACTGATGGACATACAGAAAGAGTGAACCAAATGGTAGAAGACATGCTAAGGATGCATGTAATGCATCAACCTCAGAAGTGGGAAGACTACCTACCATTGGTAGAGTTTTCCTACAACAACGGTTATCAGGAATCCTTGAAGATGAGCCCTTTCAAAGACCTCTATGGTAGATAGTGCAATATTCCAATCAGTTGAAGCAATCTAGTGGACATAATTACAATCGGACCTGACATGCTGAAAGAAATGGAACAACAAGTGATCCAGATAAAGCAAAATCTGAAGATTGCTCGGGATAGACATAAAAGTTATGTCGACGGAAAAAGAACTCACGAGAGTTCAAGGCAGGAGACCATGTCTATCTTAGAGTTAGATCCAGGTAGAGTTCCCTGAGAATGGGAGCCTATGCCAAGTTGGCACCTCGGTATTGTGGACCCTTTGAAGTCTTAGATAGAGTGGTACCTATAGCCTATAGGCTAGCACTTCCTCCCACAGTAAAGGCACACAATGTTTTCCATGTTTCATTATTGAAGAAATATGTACATGATGATAATCATATAATTGATTGGTATGTGATCCAGGTGGATTTGGAGGGATAATTCCTGCCAGAACCCCAATGCATATTAGACAGAAAGGAAACCTCAGACAGGAACCAAACCATTGCACAAGTCAAGGTGCAGTGGAAACACTTTGGCTCAGATGAGGCTACATGGGAAATGGAGGATGCCATGAGACAGGCATATCCAATTTTGTTTACTCCTGTACATACATATCATGTTGACAGATAGAACATCGAGGATGATGTTCCTTTAAGGGAAGGGGAATCGTAACACCCTTTTTTACTCAGTTTGTAATTATAACTATAATGGCCAAGGAACTATGGAAAACTCAAAGGTGTGAATGTTTGATTTAATGGACCTTTGTATGAAAGGTCGACGAATGTAAATTTTGTTATTTTAATAGAAAATGGATACGTGTTGCATGACTGTTGGAAAGGGGATTTGCTAAGAAGAGACCACAAATTCTAGGAAAAGATAGTGGAGGGGACCAGGATGTTGATATTATGGTAGCTTCGGGAGGTATGAACCTCCATTGTGACCTTTTGACAAGATTAGAATGTTCCATAAGAAAGAAAAGAAGTGAACGTAACCTTAGAAGAGATGTCGGCTGAGAAGAGATAATTAAAATGAATTAATTAGTACCTAGAATGAGAAGTCGGCCCAGGCAGTCTGCCAAGATTACTATAAATACAGGGTGCCAGTCTTTCATTTGACACACTTCTCAGAATTACAACAAGTCACTTGTGCACACTGCAGTTTGGCAGTCTTGTGCGCAAGTCCTGGAGAAGGTGTTGTGCCAGTTTTGGGTTAGACTCTTTGATCATCTTTGGTTACTTATTGCTTGGTGCATTAGCCTTGTTTGGCTATTGGATTGCTACCAGAATTATTCTCTCTATCAAGGTCAAGGTGCTCGGTGGGTGGCCTCGGCCTATGGTTGGGTGACAATAGTGATATTGTCTATGGTAAAATGAGCACATTCTAACATAGGAATGGTTGCGTTAACCTCCACCACAATTAGTACTTTGCTGGATTTAATTGCTCAGGATCAGAACAACTCTCTGACCCAAGAATGAATTATAATCAAGGTGGTAGGTGGGAATACCTCCTCAAGAGTTAATGAGGGGATGGAGCAGACTGCCCATTTGTAAGGCTTCCAAACCTAACCATGGACTAGGAATTCGAGCCACACACAATCTTGCTGAGGAAGGAAAGAAAGGAAGCGTGGTGGGCAGAGGAAGACCTGTGAAGAGTGTAGAGATGAGAGCCAGAAGCTCCCAGGTCCAAGGAAGGATTGAAAGAGGAAAGTGAGTTCTGATTGCAAAGGGGAAATAGACACTGAATCAAGAGAAGGAGAGTAACCTTCGTCCCTATCTAGTTCTGTATTGGGAGAAGGAGAGTAACCTTCGACCCTAACTTTTGTTGAGCTGGAAGAAAGAGATTGAATCTCAAAGCATCGTGGTTATGCTCGGGGGTGGCCAGTGATAAAGACATTGGGAGTGAGTGAGCCTATGGTTGGGTGGAAACGAGCACCTCTTTCAGCAGTCACATCACGCTTTATGGTTTTGATAAGTGTTTTCTTGCCTTATGATTTGAATTGGAAATAATGGATGTATGCGAGTATTTATATGTCTATAAATGGTTTTTGTACTAAATGATTAAGTTTTGAGTATGCATTCATTCCCTTGAGAACCTATACATCTTCTTGATTTTCCATACGCTACAGTTTAATCACTTGAAGGCGCTTTCCTCAGGGAATTACATCACCATTCCAGAGTCGGAGCAAGCCTCTTGGCATTGCTACCGTTTTGATAACCCCACGAGTTTACATTTCCCTAATTCAGAGCTTAAAGTTCTGCAAGTTAGGGAGGAGTTCCCTTCAGACCAATATTCTGAGAGACTTTAACTCGCGCCGAAGTCATTAACCAAAAACCCGAATAAGAGCGGGGATTATAGCCTAAGAGTCATTTGAAGGTCCATGTGACCTGAGTCTAGGATTCTTGCACTATGAGGAGTAGCTCATGAAGGTTTCATAACCTTTGGAGCTCGAAGCTTTGAGATGTCGAATTGCATGATAGTCAAGTCACCCAAACCACCGATGACTTAAGAATCTGAAAGCGAAGATGGAGGCGAGCCGTTTAACGAGAGGAGAGGCCATCCCGGTTGTCAGATCGACCCAAACACCCACTGGGGTTAATGAATCAAACACCAGTCGCTCGATTAAATCGGTGGTTGGGAATCATTGCGAAGTGCGAAGGTGAAATTAGCGGGCATGCTAGTTCATGGCCCACAATCAACCCATGTCATTGATCTCGTCAGGAATGGAATATCAACGAATAGGATTAGACTAGACTCGAGTGAGCACTTACCAGCTTGCGGAGGTTGATCTCTCTGATAAAGAGCACGGACGTTGGGGCCCTGTAATTACTGTGAGCTGTGAATTGGCGGACCCCTCGGTATTGTTCGGATCATGACCGCTAGACCTTAAACAATTGCAAGATGGATGGTCGTAAGTCCCTTTGGAAATCCGTGGAGTGACAAACTCCTTTGGGACCGTCGGTCCAAGAGAATCGAAAAGCTCAGAAGAGATAATGTTTTCAAGAGTGAAGGCGAGACCTAAGATAGTTGGGCTTGTAGGAGGAACGAAGCCTGGGGCCTTTGAACATCTACGAAACTCTTCCAAGTCAGAAAAAGTCAAAATCTCAGGAGGAGAAGCATCGAGAAGGAGAAAATACTAACTGTCGGATCTGAGCGCAGAGGGACGATAATAGTCCAATCTAAGGTAAAGTGCACGAGTATTAACCTTTGTGTGCACAGGAGGGTGGACTTGCCAAAGTTTCAAAGTCCCGAAGCGAATTGGGATCGTTCATCGCAAGAGGGACAGGTGGTGCAATATCCACAACTCCTAAGTGAGAGCTTGTGGTCAAGGAGAGAGTGGAATCACCAAAGACCCGAAGTAGGTCCTGGTCGTTGATCACTAGGAGAGGCACTTGTAAATAGATCAGAGTCTCTGGGTGAATGCATTTCAGAAGAAATGAGTGCGTAGAATCTTGAAAGTTTCGAAGTAGCCAGGAGATGTCGATCTACGGGAGGACACCTGTCATCGGATCGTGAACTCCAGGTAAAACGTTCTAGGAGGAACGGAGCATGACGAACACTGAGATTTTAGATCTCCAAAAGCAGAAGTCCCAAAGTAGGTTAGAGTCGTTGATTGAGGAGGATGTGTGGCAGACGATCTGTTATTTCCCAAAGGGCTCTAACCTTCTTTGGGACTTCCGAAGTGGAAATTCAATTCTCAACGACTCTGATTGATTTCGCCCTTCGGGCTTTGGGAAATCGCTCCTGAAGAAACAAAGGTTTGACAATTGAATTTCCCAAAGCCCGAAGGGCGAAATCAATTAGAGTCGTTGATTGAAAGGGATAGGTTTCAACAGATCTTCCACTTCAAAAGATTGTCGCGCGAAGAAAAGCGAGGGTTGAGAACTGAAACTCCCGAAGGCCGATCTCACAAAGAAAATCGTGGTTGTAGACCGAAGGGAGACATGTGGCAGCAGATTCGAAGGTCTGAAGATTCGAACTTCAGAGGATTTATGAGAAGGAAAAAGTTGAGAGATGAAACTCTCGAAACCCAAACTCCGAAGTAAATCTAGACCGTCAGATCTAGAGGGACACGTGGCGATGGATCACGAGTTTTAGATAAATGCATTTGAGTTTCAGTCAAGAATTGAGAAACCCGAATCACAAAACAAATCTTGTTCGTTGATTTGAAAGGGTCAGATCTGATCCGGAGGTTCAAAAGGGACAGATCTGAGCCGTCAGTTCAGGAGTACCGTTAATATCGTGAGATCAATGGTCACATCACATTGTGGGGACAGGAGGTGCTCGAACTTTAAAAGTTGAGGGTATGCTGCAATCAAGACCACGGTATTGACAAAAGGACATGTGGCGTCTCGTGGTGAATTGTAGGGCGAAAAGTAGTTTGGTTCCAAGCCACTCTTGGCCACGCCCGCAATCACAAAATCGGAGTTCGGTTGTAACCCGCAACCTTATGCGATGGTTGTCAAAGAAAAAGGGGCTAGGCCCCCGATCACCCAAATTAGAGACCCCAGGTAGAGGGTTTGTCCTTTAAGGAATTTTTTTTTCTTTTATCTTTTACGCCCCACTGTGGGTGTGTTACATTATTGTAGCATGCACACAACAACTAACTAACAATGCTAATGATAATCAATATTTCGAGTTGGTTTCTTAGTTGTTTATCACCAGGCAAGCACATAGGAGTTGACCATGTTTCTCTGCTTCCAAGCTTACTCCTACTCTTGACGCACGTGAAAATGGTTTTGTTTGTAGTGTTTTTCTTCCAGGCCAAATCTCTTCACATATACTACATATTGTGAAGTGCAACCATAATAGGTCTACTTGACATCAACTTAACCCAACCTCTTCACTAACTAATAAACTAATGCTTTGATTGAATGAGTGAATAGATTTAGCAACAATGGAGTCAATACAAACAATAAATAATCTAAATTACTCAATGACTGACCTATGTTTCTCATGTAACTATTCTCAAGCTTGAGATACTATTGCATACATGGTTCCCTGTGCACATAATCAGACTTGAATTCCAACTTAGAGCACCACTCATTAGAGCATATATGTGAGACAATTCACTTAATACCATTCAATAAAAAATACATACATGCTTGAAAGTTTATATATATATATAGTGGGCCTAATGGTTAAGAACATGTGTTTCCTCTTAAGAGGTCATAGGTTCAAATCCAGAGGGGGGTAGGATATGTATACCTTCGTAGACTTTACCAGTCAAATCGTTGGGCAGAGGGGGGTCCCTTGTCCCACAAACAAGGGGGTCTCATACACCAATTTGATGTGCTGGCTTGGCCGTGACCTTAAAAATAGATTATTATTATTATTATTATTATTATATATATATATATATTACCATCTTACACATGTATTATATTATATAATTAATTAATATATGTACTATACACGTCCTATTCCACACCAGGACCGTGATCGCGTGGTATGCCCAACAGGGAGTTCGTCGTGAAACAACTGATTGAGAGCAATTGAAAGTGATCAGTCTCGATTTCAAATGGTTGTTGGAGATTGGTAAGGCAAGTACAGGTGCATTACTAATCTTTTCTTTCAAAGTCTCGAAAGGATTTTGTCTTTTCRCCTCCCCACCGGAACATYTGCTTCCTACTCRTGAGAGAATGAAGAGGAGAAGCTRTATAGGAGGAGTTAGCAATGAACTTTCGTACATATTRGACARCCCCAAAKCTCCTAACTTCAGTAACAAAGAGTAGTAGGYGCCATTGCACAATAGCTGCAACTTCAGAGGGGTCTATTTCCAATTCACCACCTCCTACAATGTGGCCTAAATAGACTAAAGATGTTTTGGCAAACTCACATTTAGACAGATTGAAAGAGAAAACCTTTCTTCACATCCAGGACCTGCCTTAGATGTTTTACATGATCTTCCTGATTCTGACTATACACACTTAATACCATTCAATGAAAAATACATACGTACTTTAAAGTTTTTATAATATATATATTACTTACCATCTTACACCTATATTATATTATATTATATAATTAATTAATATATGTGTAAGATGGTAACTAATTAAACCATGCGAGAAATAACTTACTTATGTGAACCATGAGAGTGAGGGATAGTAACTAATTAAACCATGTGAGAAATAGCTTTCTTATGTGAACCATGTGAGTGAGGAATGGTCACCAATTAAATATAAGGAATGGTTGTGCTTATGAAACCATGCATCGCCATGATATGTTCACATAGAAGATTCACTAAATGCCAACCACCTTGCTTAAAACCATGCCCACGTAGAATCAATCATACTATGCCACAATCATACTATGCCAAAACAATGGGAAAGAGAGAAATACAAATTAGCCAACGGTCCAAACCAATACTCACACCTCAACAAACAGTGTCCAACACAACCTTGAAGGAAGAGATGTGTACAACCTCAAGATTCCTTTAGGAATGCATATGATATCATAGGCCTCTTCCAGTTATTAGGTATGTCCTTCAATCACTAAGCAGACGTGTGTATGGCCTTCGTGCCTTCATGTTGATGATGGCAACATATTGTATCAACAAGGTGGAATACTCAACGTTGGGTTGGATTTAGGATGCGAAGAGTCTCTTCCATTTTTTTTTAATTGTTCCTTGTAATCATAATTATAAACACATCTATTAATTTAATTGCAATGGTCACTTACTAGCAATAGTAGATGTTTAATTTGAGTGAATCAATTGGTAGAAAATACACAATTGTTGGTGTTCTTCATTTGCACATGGAGAATGAACTTTCACACTATTGAAATAATTAGGAAGCAATTAAGTGCATAAATGAACATAACATTTAATAAAACATGTAGAAATATTCAAACCATTTATGACATAATGGACACCAAGTTTACTTTAGAAACCCAAATGGAAAAAAGAGCATTTTAATGGTTGTTCAATTTTCATTTGAAAAATCTCTAGTTTTTTCCACAGAAAAATTTCACAATTATATTAGAGATATAATTTTTGTTCTCTGTTCGAGAGGTTACAATCCAAGATAAACAATACCCAGAAGAAAAGACCTACAATCCATGTTGATCATAGTTAATCTAGTGTTGTCAACCAACAATAATTTTACCGGAGAGCGGAAGTGTAATGAAGACAGTTCTGGTGGTCCTACGGGGAAAAGAGGTGAGGAAGTTTGGGCTAATGTTTTGAAGTTGTGCTCTGCAAAGGAGTATATCAAATGAATGATCAAATCTCTATTTTTATCGTTGGCGCTCGTCCTAAAATAATCTTTGAACATGGGAGGGGCCCTCGTGCCCGTCCACCCAGAGATTGAAGGTGTTGATTCCGAATTTTTTCTTGAGTGCAACCTTGGAGTGTATCTCGGCTTCCTTGTTGTTTTCACAATAAATGTGTTTGAAGTTGAGCTTGCTAAAAGATGATTGAAGTTTCCTGATCCTATCCTTCCATCCCAAGAGAGTGGTGACCTGTAGCTTGCCTTTGTTTTTCAGCCAGTCTATAACAATGCAGGAATCCCCATATAACATAAGTGTATATATATTTAGTCTTATAAGTGTATATATATTTAGTCTGGAGGCCAGATGGAGAGTGGCCCATGCGCCTAATAATTCCGCCCTGGTGTTGGTGCCTGTCCGCAATTAAAATTCCATCTGCAAAGAGTATTTGGTGAGATATATATCACACCTCCTACACCGCTCTGCATACCATTTGATTGTGCCGCTCCATCGAACCAGCATGTGGGAGTCTCCTCTGGGGTAAGGATCTTGTGCTTGGTTTTTCTTGACACTATTCTTGGGTGAATGGTTGTCCAGGAGTTGTGCGGGCCAAGCGATTTGAAAGCCTTTGTAATGGTTGGAGGAGGCCTATTTTCAAAGATAAAATTGTTTCTATCAAGCCACACATACCAACAAACCATGGGAGGGAGGTTTAGTGAGTGGTAAGAAAATTTTGACCAGTTTTCATAGAAATCTGCTAACGTGTGCACGTCCCAAATGGTATTTAAATTGAGAGATGCAAAGATGATGTCCCATACTAATCGGGTGAAGGCGCAGTTGATGAATATGTGTTGTAAAGATTCTTCTTCTTTGTTGTAGAGGTCGCATATGTTGGGGTCGACCCATCCTTTTTTTTGGAGGATGTCCAAGGTATTAATCTTGTTTTCAAGTGCGAGCCAGGTGAAGAGTTTTATCTTGAGTGCTAAATTTCAAGTCCAAATACTGTGCCTCCAACCATCGACTGTTTTATGCCAAGTGTGATTCGTGATCTCTGTGTAAACATTTTTTGCTGTCAGGATACCCGAGCGGTCACCTCCCATCCACATAGGCTGGTCATCTTTTGCTTGGAGCTGGATGCCTGTGCTCAAGAGGTGCCGGAAAAAAATATTGCATTCAGGAGCTAAGTTTGCAGGTATTCCAATTTCCTAGCTAGATTTCCGGATGTTTAATATAAATTCAATTTTTCTTGCCCCTGTCGCTTGGAATAGGTACATGGCATTTTTTGTATTAATGGAGGAGATCAGTTGTGGGGAGAGGTAAGAGTCATGTTCCACTCCAATGATGCGATCCTTTCCAAGGATGATGGAGTGCCCAGAGCCCGGGTTCCAGCAGAGCAATTTGGATATCTAGCTCACTGATTTTGTAAGGTTTCTCCAAAGTGATGAGGTTGATCTTGTAAAGAGCGTAGCTGTTCTTGAGCCAGGAGTCCACCGATACATGTGGCAGGGACTTATCCTTTATCATTGAGTGCCATATACTTGTTTGTGTTAAAACACGCCAAAGAGTGTTGGCCGCCAGTGCTTGAATGGAGTGGGAGAGGTTCCTGATCCCCCAACCGCCCTTTTTTTTGGTTTTGATAATGTTTCCTAGTTGCAAAGGTGTTGGCGAGTGTGATCCGTGCAACCTGACCAGAGGAATTTGAATGACAACTTCCTTAGCTTGTCTAGCACAGTGGCAGGTATGGCCGCTAGCGCCATCCAAAAAATGGGTTGACCTTCTAAGACCCCTTTGATAAGGGTGAAACGACCTCCTAAGGATAGCCAACGGTTACACCAGTGACCGATTTTTTTCTCAACTTTGGCGATGAGCCAGTTCCAATCGGTAGACTTGAGTGAATTAGCTTTTAAGAAATAGCCGAGGTATTTGAAACCTTTAGAGAGGTGTACACATCTGTGAGGGAGAAGATATTTTAGTAGGGCGAGTGTTTGGTCTTCAAGATTGGAAAAATGGAAGGTCGATTTGTCCCAATTTATCAAAAGTCCCGAGGCATTGCAAAAGGTCTTCAGTGGCTCTTTGATTTCCATCCATTCCTGAATTGACCCATTGGTCATGATAAGTACATCGTCAATGAACAGTAGGTGTAAAATCTTGAAAACTTTGGAAACTTTTATCCCAGAAATCTTCCCTTCAAATTGACTATTTTTTAGAAGTAGTGACAGGCCTTCCATGACTAATATGAACAATAATGGGGAGAGTGGGCAGCCCTACCTCAAGCCTCTTCCACTGCAAAAAAAAGGGGAAGTTTCGCCATTCACCAAGACAAAAAAATTTGCAGTTGTCACTCCGCACATGATCCACCTAATTGAGGAAATACTATAGCCAGATTGAGTCGGGATTAATCTAAGGAAATCCCAATCTATGCAGTCAAAGGCTTTTTTCAGGTCTAATTTCAGAATGAGTCTCTTTGATTTTTTCGCCATGATGATGTGCAGGCACCCTGTGCCGCACCAATGGCATCTAAGATTTGTCTTCCTTTTAAAAATCCCAGTTGTTCACTTGAAAGTGTCCTTGAGAGGATGGGCTTGATCCTGTTTGCAATGACTTTTGTGATCAGTTTGTAGTAAAGATTGCATAATGCAATCGGTCTGAAGTCCCCAAAGGTGGATGCATTATTTTCTTTGGGGACGAGTGTCAGGAATGTCGAGTTCAGGGTGCCTATGATTCTACCTCTGAGTCTGGAGTCTTCCACAAGGTCCAATAGGTCAGTCCCAACCAAGTCAAAAAAGTGTAGAAAAAATTCTACAGTCCAACCATCAGGGCTTGAACTTCTATCTTTATTAAAGGAATTTAGAGCCCTAAGAACCTCCTGAAGCATGCATGGACTGTCCAATAAGTTTGTGTCTTCCACTGTGACTAAATGTGGGAAGATTCTGGTGTCAGATACATATTCATGTGGATAGATGAGTGTAGATGACTCATAAAAATATTTGAAGTGTGTAGTGGTCGCAGTCTTTAGAGCTGACTGTCCCCTGTGTATAAACCCCGAGTCATCTGAAATCTCCCAAATATGCTTCTTATTCTGTCTAGAGATCGAAAAACGGTGAAAAACGTTTGTGTTAAGATCGCCACTTTTGATCCAAGTTGCTCTACTATGTTGTCTCCACCGGGCTTCATCCACAAGGAGGATTTTATTTCTTTCAATCTCCAGGTGTTCTAAGGAGAGGATCCTGTCATAGTGTCCCCCAAATGATTTGTCTTCAAGGAGAAGGGTCTGAATAATGTGCTCCATTTCTATAAGTCTAGTATGGTTGTGTTGTCTATAATGGCGTGCCCACTGCTTGATGCGACATTTAAGAGATTTTAATTTCCA
>ML777099.1:964995-1018037 GCA_009831015.1 Picea engelmannii
GAATATAACACCTGTAACTAGAGTGACCTCTAGTAACCCTGTTTACCCCTCTTTGGCCCTGACTATAGTCTAACGGGGTGGTTTAGACCATTAAGCCTCCTTTTCTGGAGCTCCTATTTGGAAAGGGACATTACATGTAGCCATCTAGGATTCAACTTGAAAGGGTAGGCTTTCGAAGAAGGTGTGGTGTCAAGTTGTAAGAGGATAGGGGCGCGGTCCGATAGAAAGGGATAGTCCACCCAGGTTCAGATTCATCCATCTAGTGTAGCCAGTGATTCAGAGATAAGAACCCTGTCTAGCCTCTTTTTTATTGCCTTGGAGCCTGCGCGGCCATTGCGCCAAGTGGGGATGATGACAGTCGGTGGGATATCTACCAAGGCATGAGCTAGGATTTTTTTTTTAAGTAGCTAGCCAGTGGATACAGAGATGCCAAAGTCCCCTAGACTTCCCCCATGCTTGTTGTAATATTCAGGTCCCCTACTATGATAAGATTAGTATAGTCAAGTATGCCTCGAGTCACCACCTTATTCCAAAAAAGTTTGCGCTCGGTACATGGTCCATAGATGTTTAGTAAGGATATATGTTGATTATTCCAGAGACAAGTACCCGTAAGCAGGATACCACCACTACATAGGTAAGGGACCAGATAAAAAATGGAAGGATCCCAAGAAAGAGATGGTAAGCCAGTTCGGGCGGAACTGGTTCAAGAAAGACCTGGATTTTTGTCCATTCACCATTGTTTCATGTAGGAAGATAATGTTTGTGAAGTCCTGGAGAGTAGTCTTCTGAATGAGGCGGTTTTCAGGGACCCCCCAACCCCTCTTATATTGAGTGAGAGAACGATCATGATTTGGCTCAGGCAAGGGCTTTTACGCCTCTAAGCGCCCCATTGTTAGAGTGTGTTGAAGGACCTTCTTTTCTATGGGAAGTCCTGGTTTTTATTGGTGAGTACATGAAGCCCTGCCCCTTTGACCAAGTATATTCGTTTTCCAAATATGTGTTTGGGACCACAGAGAGGTCCAGTGCCTCGTCAGAGTCCGAAGTTCGAAAATTACCTCTTCCTCTGTAGGTAGGGAGGGGAATGGGAGATAGTGCTTCCCTATAGGTCGGGATGAGGGAGTTGAGGACATCTCCTATGATGTTGTTCCTTGGATCTGAGTCACAAGGAAGAAGGACACTGGTTTCCTCCAGCGTAGTCAGCAAAGGAGGTCCAAGATTCTCAGTCGGGAAGGTTAAGGTCGGGGGGGGGGAGACAGAGAGGGGGGGTCGAGTGGTGGCGAGTGAAGGTTTGTCTGAAGCTCGAGCGGGCTCAGTGCTGACTGAAGCTCAAGAGGGCTCGATGGGGAGCTTGGTGGGGGGATAAGGGTGGTCCGGTAAAGCTTTTCTAGGAAGAGTGGTGTTGGAGGTTGGAGGAGGGCATGATTGTGCATGTAGCGGGGAAGTGTCTTCCCAGGGAGGAGTTGTATAGTCCGGAGCTAGATTAATATGAGTATCCAGTTGTTCTTTTTCCCAGGCAGTCAATGTAAAGTAAAGAGTAGGGCAGACTTGTTTTAGTTTACCTGTAATGGATTCCAAAGCCGCTGGGTCCTCAACCTCCAATAGGTCTAGATAAGTAGCCCGTGTGTTCACCTCCGGGGAGTTTATGTAAGAGGAAAGTTCCAACATGGATTTTTCGGTTAGCTCTTCTTCCACGAAGCCGATGCAATGTTTCCTTAGATGACCAGTTTGTTTGCAGAGGGTACACCTGAAGGGAATGCCAAGGTAATCTAGTTTTTGGCGGGTGTGGTGTCCTCTCCATTCGATGTCAAGGGTTTCCAGTAGTCCCTCATGTATGTCTAGTTCCACGAGTACCTTGGCTACCATTTTGGCGGGGGAAACGATGGCCTCTTTGTCCACACTGATGAAGCATCCAAGAGTGTTTCCAATGGCCTCAAGGGCTTTTGTATTCCAGAGATGTAGAGGCAAGCTAGGTAGCAATACCTATAGATGTCGAAGGCAGAAATAGTCTTGTGAGGGTTCAAAGCTGACTCGCAAACACTTCCAGCATGAGGCTGGCTCTGTCTATCACCCACAATCTCTCTAGTATGAGTGAAGCATCTTCAACAGTGTTGAACTGGAAGTTGAACCAACCTCTCGGGTGGTAGGAGATCTCTGATTCATAGCCCAACAATGGACTCCAGATGGTGCGCACCCAGTCTGCAAGGTCAGTTCTGCAGAGGTGTCTGTATGATAGTCGGCCTATTAGAGTGTAAAGTGCGATGGTGATAGAGTCTTCCAGGCCGATATCGGCCCCAAGCACCATTTTCTTTTTTGTTTTCCTGGAGCGCCATGGTCTGAGGGTCGATTTCCTATCGCTGGAAGAGTAAGTTCGGGCCTCCCGTCGAGGAGTAGTGGATAGGTGTCGAGCAGAATGCGTGTTGACAGGGCGTTGCAGAGGAGAGGAGATCTTGTGGAGTGCAGGCGCGTGATGCTGAGATGACTTTTGAGGAGAAGGGGTACTAGTTAGCTTCTCTGTGGCGAGCGCAGTTGGGTGTAGCTTATCATGTTGTTGGGATTGTTCAGTGGTAAAAACAACTAGGGAAAAAGTGTCAGGAGCCTGAGCAAACTGATAATGGGGGGGGGTGCCGAGATCCAGTCTGCAGAGGGGGTTGTTTAAAAAGATAGGTGAGTTCATTTGAAGTCTTAAAAAGGCCCGCGCTATTCCAGAGTACCTCATCAACAACGCTCATCAGCGCACTAACTTCAACCTCCATTTGCAGGAGTCTTGATGAGTTATTGTAACAAGCGTTGTCTGCCAGTTAACCCAGGAGGGGCCCGAAAGAGACAAGGGGAGAGGATGTGTATTAGAGAGTGGGGCTCTACGGTCTGCCCAGATCTGGCATGGGGGGGAAGGGACGATAGAGTCTGGTCGAATCAGAAGGGAGGTTGGGTGAAACAATGGACAAGGATGGACAGTAGAGTAGGTGGGACAGTAGTCTAATGAGAGTTGGGAGGAGAGTGCTTCTGGGGGTAGACCCCCCTGGTTCTTAAAACTCCATATCTGTCGTACGAGCAATTTTGTTTCCCATTCCTCTCTCTTTTTCTCTTATTTTTTCTCCTTTACATTTAATTTTTTGTTTCCATAATGTTTCCATCAAGTAATTGTGAAAAGATTCATGGCTATCACTACTTAAAAGCAATGTGAGATACTTATACCGTCGACTTTAATTGGTCCTAAAATGAGAATAATCTACAATTACAACTGATTGAGTGGAATGAACCAAATGTATAAATTCTTATGAACCATCCAATGAGTGTAAGTTAAGCATGGCTCTACATTATCTTGTTCAATATGTCATGTTTGTCCTTGTGTAGGGCGAAAAACGCCAAAACTTACAACGATTAGAGAAGGCCTTTAATTTCTTCCTTCCATCCATAAAAAAACAATTTAATTTAATAGCAAGAGAAAAAGGTAATAATTTTCGGTCAATATATATCGTCCGGGTTGTTGAATGAAATTAAAAAACTCATAAATCAACTAGATATCAGTGTTGTTTGGTTTCAATCGATTGGCCGAGTATCCAGATATTGGAGCATAAAGAGACTAACAAAGGCACAGCTGGTAGATACTTCTAAGATCATCCGAACGAGGAGGATGAGCCTTCCCAATCTCTGCAATACTGCTTTCTTATTGTGTATCCGATGGCATCCACCATACATGGCAACAACGACACCGACTACTATGTCTTTCATGTCTTCATTAACCACCGTGGCCCCGATGTGAACAGAACTTTGGGCGCTCTGCAGACGCTCTGGGCGGTTGGCTCCCAGACTCAGTTGGGAACCTGACGGGTCTCCAAAGTCTTGAACTGGGCAGGTGCCGCACTTTGCAGAGACTCCCAGAATCGGTTGGGAACCTGACGGGCCTTCGAAGTTTTGACCTAGGCGGGTGCCCTCTGCAGACGCTCCTATACTTGGTTGGGAACCTGACGGGTCTCCAAAGTCTTGAACTGAGCAGGTGCCGCACTCTGCAGAGGCTCCCAGATTCGATTGGAAACCCGACGGGCCTCCAAAGTTTTGACCTGGGCGGGTGCCCTCTGCAGACGCTCCCAGACTCGGTTGGGAACTTGACGGGTCTCCAAAGTCTTTAACTGAGCGGTTGCCGCACTCTGCAGAGGCTACCAAACTAGGTTGGAAATTTGACGGGTCTTAATGGACATAGTAACCCTAACCCTAGAAATCGTAATCCTTCAAGGAAAGTTCCCCACGCTTGAACTAATGAGCCGATCAAACTACTAGTGTGTTCCCGGTGTATCGTAAGCCGTTGGGTGCCTCTAAGATCTCACTATGTGGTTGATCGAAGCATGTCAAGATCAAGTCTTGACCTAGGCGGGTGCCCTCTGCATACGCTCCCAGATTCTGTTGGAAACTTGACGGGCCTCCTCTCTGCAAACGCTTCCAGACTCGGTTGGGAACCTGACGGGCCTCAGAAGTCTTGAGCTAGGCGGGTGCCGCACTCTGCATACGCTCCCAGATTCGGTTGGGAACTTGACGGACCCTCCGAAGTCTTGGGCTGGACGGGTGCCGCGCTCTGCAGACGCTCCCAGACTCTGTTGGAAATCTGACGGGTCTCCAAAATCTTGACCTGGCTGGGTGACGTGGTCTGCAGACGCTCCCAAACTCCGTTGGGAATCTGACGGGCCTCCAAATTCTTCAGCTTAGTTGGTGTTCCAATTTACAGATGCTGCCCAATGTTGAGCGTTTGAGTTCGTTGATGAAGCTCGATGTGTCTGAATGTCCCAAACTGCAATGGGGTGCGGGAGTAATCGAGCAGCTGCGCCGTCGACTGGGAGAAGGCTTCAGTGAAGAAAGCTGCGGAGGTGGCTTCAATGAAGAAAGTGAATAGTAAAACATAACAGCACTTCATACAGGTGGCCACAGTGCTCTCTGCACGCTACATACAGAGCTGTGTCATTAACTTTCAAAGATGTAATTATTAGCAAAATGAATTATACAATGTACAGAGGGCTCCACATTTTATTTCATGTGTTGTTTTAAAATATGTCAGTGCAAGCACGAAAACGGACCTGTCATCATTATTGCGTCATAATGATCTCAACTGTAATTAACGTTTTCCTTTCTTTTAATTTTGATTATATGGTGCACTGGCTACAGGTCTCTATTATTGATGCAACTTCATACCTGACTGATTTAAAATAACATGATAAACCAGAGTTGTTGTGATGCTCTAATAGCTATTGTTTTAGTCAATAATGTAGAATAATAGCTGTTGACAAATACTAGCAATTCTAAACAGTGGTTCATAGAGCTGTTGAAATTGAGTTGGAATGTATACTGTTTGACAGAGATGTTAGATCCATAATGGTTGAGGTTGTTTAGAAATGGTTGTATTTGTAGATTCGAGTGGTTAATTCTGTGTATTCGGAAATGCAATTTAAACAACAGAAAATTGTGATTTCGAATAGATTTATGTCACCAGATTCAAACAAAAAGAACAAAAATATAAAACAGTTAAATAACACAACATTTATGATATCAATAATCAAATAGTCACTTTTAAAGTTAGCAATTTAAATTTACTGCCATGCATAACTTCTCTTTGAAATGTTGTAAATTCTACTCTAGGAAGTAACAAATTGAAAGACATGGATTGATATTGTTTATAGGCTGACATTTGGACCTCCTTGTGGTACACAAAGCTTTCAATTTTGAGGATTGAGGAAAAGCTTTTAACTGTTCTACCAAATGGTTTTTTTCGTTGGAATTTTGTTGTTTAAAATTTATTTCTAAAGGCAGAAATGGATTCAGCATGCTGAAAAATCTCTGTGACATTTGGATTATACAAAAATAATCACTCAAATATGCGGATCTAACAATTTCTCTCGTAGAATGTTTAGACTACAACTTGAAGAAATAGCTGATAGTTCGGACAATCCTTATCTCAATTGCAGTTTCTGTCCATGAAACGAGTAGGTAGCAAAGTCAACAAGAAACCATAATCAACCGTTAACATAGTCAACAATAAACCATAGTCAACCATTGACTTTGCTCCCTGGTTGAGAGGTTCAGCCTCCATCATGCCAGTCTGTCATTTTTCCATAGTCTGAAACGGGTAGGGAGCAAAGTCAACAGTAACCATACACAACCGTTGACTTTGCTCCCTTGAAACGGGTAGGGAGTAAATTGAACAGTAAACCATAGTCAATCGTTGACATAGTCAACAATAAACTATTGTCAACCGTTGACTTTGCTCCCTGGTTCAGAGGTTCCGCCTCCATCATGCCAGTCTGCCATTTTTCAAAACATCTCGAGCGAGTAGTAAGGCTTTCGCAAACCCTTAAGGAAGGAACACCCGAGCGACACCTGACGACCTTCGTAGAAGAACCCTCTCAGTGTGGGCTTTGCCTCAGTTTATGTTGGATTACCCACCCAGAAGATGCTCATAGGTTCCCATTGTTTCATAATTTGGTGAGATCTTACTTCGGCCTCGATCTTCGATTGATGCAAAACGTAGTTGGTGGGTCAAATGATTGAGCAAACATTTAAATTCTACGGTATCAAGGTATATTTCGGATGGTTGGTTTGTAACAACCCAACCTAGCGGGTTGAACTTCTTTATCATAGCTATAAACACTAATATGTAACGATTCTTATCTTTGCAATTTTTTAAATAAAGAAGCTTGATTAGTATTATGGAAAAAGTTTACTAAATAACTATAATATTTATATGTATCTAAACTCATTTTGAAGATGTTCCCTGTATTGATGTAAACAAGTGTTTAAGTCCTAAAACAACCCTAAGGAAATCACATTAAGAACAAGTGATGTTTTTTTGTGCAAGGTTCCAAGTAAATGAGAAAACTTTGTGGCTCACTTCTTAAGGTTAAACTCAATAAGAAAAATATGCATCAATTATGGCAGTGATATTTACAATTTCCAATTGTTTACACACCACTATGTGGTGTAGAGTCCTCTAGCACAAGCAACACCTTTCCATGGGGTTCTAGTGTGCAAAAACTCTACTCACTCTAGCTTTTTCTATTGTAACATTTCCAACAGTGGATTTTTTTCAAAACAAGCTAGGGTGGTACACTCAAAACTCGATATTATCTACTCACACAAAGTTGTGACTAGTGTTCAAGTGCTCAAGTAATTTCATAGACCAAGTGAAGCAACTTCTTCCATTCCAAGTAAAAATCTCAAGAAAAACAACATAGAAACCTAAGTCTCATAACTATGGTTGCTCACAATCTCTTTTCACACTTGAAAAACAATGGAAACAACCTAATTTTCACTCTTAGCTTCCTAGCCTAAACCATCTAATTCCCATAATCCACCTCCAATCCACATCAAAAAGTAATTAGAGGCCATAAAATAGGTTTAGGGTGAAATTAGGATTAGGGTATATTACTTAGGTCATATGATATGCAATCACTTGGTTAGACCCCACTCCTTTGGACCTTAAACCCTAATTTGAATATTAGAAGCAATAATTTACAATTAAAATCATTATTTCCCTATTTCATTGCCTCACAAGTCCCTATGACGTTAGGCTAGGTTGCCCTCATTGAACTAGAGTCCTTTAGAGCGGGGAAGAAATATAGCGAGATGATAATGTTAGTTTATTCCTTTGATCACATGTAGAGATCATTGAGGAGCCAAGGAAACAAAGATAGAGGGTCTTTCAAGACCTATTATTGAAATGTAAAAATGCAAATTGGGGGACAACTCTAAGGCCTTGAGACATATATGTATGTTTGGTTCTTCATGACATGTATGATCATTGCCCTTGTAAGTTGCTGAAAATTTCATTAAAGTTTTCCATTTAATTGTAATTTCATGTCTGGATTTATATTTATTTACTAGCACAACCGCAAAGTGGCTGGTAAACGCCGAAAGGCGATGCCAAAGCTTCTTCCCGGACAGCTGAAACGCACATAGAGATGAGGAAATCTAAAAGTTAATTTCAAATGTGGTAATTCCAAAGGTTAACCAGTTAAACGTGGCAATCATATGGTGGTACAGTGATTTCTTAATATGATTAGGTAAATGTTAAAAAGTAAACATGTTAACTGATGCATTAAAAAATACAAGGAAGTTATGAAGAGTAAATCACATTCATTGATTTGGGAGGACGACTAAGAATATGCCAACATCTTCAATTGTTAGCCATTGGATTAGAATTTTAGATTAAAAGGTGATTAATGGTGCCCATCTCCAATAGGTATACGCCTTTCGGCATAATTAGATGGGTAATACACATGGTATCAGAGCCCCATACTTCTTTCTTGCCTTGCCTTGTCAAGTAGTGCTTTGTGATGACTATTTCTTAAAAAGGGTTTAGCCTCCTTGGTTTTTTTTTCTTGGCCTTAATGATCCTACCTTAGATTTTACAATGGTATTAATATTCATTCAAACTACTCCCAACATCTGAACTAGATTAATGTGGGTCCCAAGACCAACATCCTTGTAACTCAATACTTTCTCAATATCAATGATAGCTCTATACAAATCTATACATTTGTTTCCAAGAAAAAAACATATTCTTATTTGAGATAAACAAAAATACAATACTCAAGTTCTCTAGGTACAATCCAAAAAGGATCATCGAGAGACATATCTCTTCAAAATAATTCACTATAGTAGTACATCCAATATACCAAGTACACTATCTATAAAGTAATTGAAACCAAACAATAGACTTAACAATCCCATGTATTGACATATTACAAGTTCAAAAGGAGTTAAAAAATCATTAAATGAAAACTATTGTAAAACCACTATATAACCATCTTGTACTTCTTCCAAGGAACCATAAAGCTCAGGTAGTTGAAGTCCTTCCTTTGAGAACTTATTTACAATATTGTCACGCTCTTTATAAATGTGAGTATAGCTAACTTTAATAAACTGATTAGATATTTCCTTTAATTGTCGTGCTAGTGGAAGGAGAGAATTACTTTGTACTTGGAGGCTTCCTTTCATCCAATTACTGACCATAGATGAATCACCCATGACCTGAAGCTTATTAGTCCCTCTTTTCAGAGAAGATTTTAGTAAGAAGTAAGAAGAATTCCCCTTGGTTATTTGTTCCTCTCCCTATATTACCTTTTCCCGAAATCTATGTGTCTCTAAAAGATATAGAATGAAGCCAATCCCACAGATAAAATATGTGCCTTGACAAGCCCCATTGAAATATCCCCAAGCTAAAGAGTTCTCCACATGCACCTTTGATAGAATTCTTTGTGGTTTAACCTTTGGAATAACCTTATAATATGCAAATAGAACATTAACCTAGGCCGCTACTTGAAAAGTAGGCATCATCTTCTCTTCAAACAAAATAGAGTTTCTTGCTATCCATATTCCCCACATATCGCGAAATGGAATTTTCTCAAAGCACTTTAGATCTTGTTGACTAAAGTAGACATTAAGACATGTATATATGGACTCACATTTCCAAAGGTTTTGGATACCCAAAAGCTCCCTAACCTCAACCTAGGTCCTAAAATTTCTAAGAAAAATTACAATGCAAGAATAAATGTAAAGTGTTTTCCTCACTACACCTACAAAGTAAACAAGTACTTGGAACTGATCTATTTCTTATCTAGAGGGTTTCCCATGTTAAAACTTTATTGTTCAATATGATCAACATAAACAACTTACACTTGGGAGAGTCATTAACTTTCCAAGGCTTCCACCAACACCATTTGTCATCACCTGGTCTTGGTCCAAAAAGAGTTGAGTATCCAAGGCTAGGGGTATAATTGCCCCCTGCTCCTTGCTCCATTCAAAGCCCAAATTAATTTTTTCGGAGAATTTTTCAATATTAAATGTGCCAAGTCTTGATTTATGCTAAAAAGTGATCCCACCTTTTGGCCAAATTTCCTTCTAGACCAAGATCGATTGTATTTCTCTATCCTTGAAACCACAAGGATGTCTCATATGCGTTGTGAATCAAATCAAGTGTACACATCTTCCAATTGCCTATTGGTGTTGTATGATTTCATTAGGGAGGAATATGTCTCTACCATACCCCATTATTGCATCTTCACCCACTCTTATTTGTGATCCATCTCCCACTCTCCAAGCCATATAAGAGCCTATGATTGGGAACGCTAGTGTTATTACCTTCCATTGGTTCGACACATTCACTATAATATTCCTTTCCTTTCTAATCCAGACTAAGAGAGTTTCTAAAGCAATGTGTTTTTGTATAAGAATCCTTTTCCATAGGCTCTTCTTTGTGATGGCATTCCATAATGATTTTGCTGCCATATCTATACCGAATAAATTTATGTTCTTCAGCCCCCATCCCCCTAGGGATTTTGGAGATACTATCCTCTACCACTTAACCAAATGATTCCCTTTGTAATTACTACTCCCCTACCACATAAAATTGAAACAAAACTTTTTTATTTGTTCAAGAATACCTTTGGGTATATGACCTAGAGTGTTATAGTATACTGGAATAGCTTTTAGCACTAACTTTATTAGAACTAATCTGCCTCCCCTAGAGAGCCACCTATTGCACCAAAAAGAGATGCATTTTTCAATTTTAGAGAGCAACCAGTACCAATCTCCCTTTTCAATCAGTTAATCTTAAGAGAAAATCTTAGATATTTAACCCCTTCTAACATGTCTAAGTGTAGAAAAGGAAAACATCCTCCCAATACCCAAATCCTGAATACCTTCCAAACCCACTGTATAAATTGCAGACTTATTCTCATTAATTTGCATCCCTCTAGTCTTATTATAAAGTTGTGAAATGTTATTTAAGTATTAACCCTCCCTTTTTGATCCAAAACAGAACAATAGAACGTCATGTATGAATAGTAAGTGTGTGAGCGCCTAAGATCTTCTTATTCTCACACATTTAATTCTCCTCATTCTCCTAGCTTCATTAATGGTTATGCTTAATCCATCTACTACCAAAAGAAAGAGGCAGGGAGAGAGTAGGTATCCCTATCTAAACCCCCTTGAAGACTTAAAGCAGTTTGATGTTAATCCATTAATCAATACTACAAAGGAGGCAATAGTCACACATCCCAGTATCCACTTGACTAAAGGAAGTGAGAACCATATGTGAATTAAGAACGAGCAAAGGTACAACCACGAGACCCTATCATTCACCTTAGAAAGATCTAAATCGATCACTGTTGGTGGCATATGTGATGTTTTGATAGTGTATAGTCCCTCTTACATTGATCTTATAGCCTCATGTAATTGGCACCCTTCTAGAAACCCAAACTACTTAGGTGAGATGAATTTTAAGAGGATAGTCTTCAGTTTAACTGTGATGAACTTGGAAATTGTAAATTTAGTTGATATGCCTAAAGCCATCAAAGGTCTCAGGGAAATCCACCTTTGGGATGAGACAAATAAAAATGAAATTAAAATATATAAGCTTTCTCCCAGAACTTCCCACTTCTTTAACAACTCTGAGCAAATCCTCACCCAACATGTCAAAAAACTCAATATAGAATTCCATAGTCCATCCATATAGGCCTAGACTTCTATATTTATTAAAGGAGTTAATAAAATAAAGAAGTTCATCCCTTGTGACTTCCATATACATCCTCTCATTCTCCTCTTCTCCAACCAATCTAGGGAATTAAGATGCCACCTTAAGAATTTGTTCTATGTTTTCTCTATCTAGTTCTTTAAACACCTCCTCAAAATACTGCACTCCTAGTAAGCTAGATATTGAAATTTGTTGAATTTCCTCCCTTCCTTGTTATTTATTTCCTATATTGTATTAACACTCTTTCTGTGGTTGGAAAGGTTTTGAAAAAAATGGTTTTTGATCCCCCAATTCATTCCAAGTAGCCCTACTCTTGAGCCTCAATTTCCTTTCCCTATCCAAAAGTAATTTTTCCTTTTTTGACCTCAAATCCTTCAAAATGACCTTATCCTCGTCACTAATTAGTATAAAAGAGTGATTCTAGGTTCTTCTCCACTTTTTTTAGCTGACCATCCCTTTCTCTATGTCTTTTTCCTACCCAACCAACCACCTTTTCCTTAACTCTTTTCAAAACCTTTACAAATTGTTCACAAGTAGTGCCCTCCTATGAAGGATCACAATTCAACTAATTTTCCTTCATCGGATCCTAAAAATCCTCCTTTCTAGCCCATATTAGATTAAACTTTAAAGGAGCTCCTGGATTTGGATAATTTTTATCCAATTCCAACCATAGAAAGTGATCTATGCATCTATTTGGATCCTAAAATTCCTCCTTTCTAGCCCATATTAGATTAAACTTTAAAGGAGTTCCTGGATTTGGATAATTTTTATCCAATTCCAACCATAGAAAGTGATCTATGCATCTATTTGATCCTACCCATGATCGATACCTTTCCACCTTTTTTAGAAATTCCTCTTATATAAAAAACCTATCAAGTCTCTTGGAAAAAAAATCTTCCCCCAATATATTATTGCTAAATTTTTTCTTGAGCTTAATAGGCTCAATGTCCACAACACCTACTTGATTAAACAAGTTATGGAAGAATCTACCTAATCTATCCACTCTAGCACTGGACCTTGATATCTCCCTTCTATTCAATGCAAGTTTAAGTCCCACCCAATAATGTGGTTATCAACTTTAAAACACTTATGAAAACAATTTTTCCCTGTAAAGTTTCTTACCTTCATAAGGTCCATACACATTTAGTAAAGTCAAAGTCAAATCCAAACTTTCATTGTATACTTCTGTGAAAATACTTGAATGAATAGAGAAAGAGTTAATAAGGGATGAGTTATGATTCCATCTAGTAACCAAACCCCCTGAATTTAAAGTAAGAAAGTCCCATCCCCCCCAAGGACTTTTCGAGTTCAAAAATTAATCGGTCTCCATTTTCCACTGTCTCTTGTATCATAACTATATCCAATTTGTCTAATTCCAACAATTGTTTGAGGGCTAGTCTCTTGGCCTGTTCCCCCAAGCCTCTCATAAGAATTGGAATTAATTTCATTGGGACATTGAGGAGGGGTTTAATCCTTTTGTAACGACCCTTGTAATCAAACTTTGTTTACCTTGATTCACTTCTTTAATTGCTCTCTCCTAAGCTAGTTTAAAATATGACTTCCCCCCTACAATCAAAGGTCCTAGGTATTTTGGGAAATGTGAACCCAGACCCTTGGAAGCTAGTAAAGTTGGTGGGAACGACCCCCTCTTAGACATAGGAGATAATTCGCTCCCACCCTCATAGAGGCGTCCAAGGTTACCCAACTATTCCCTCCACTAATAGGATTTTCCATATCAATAGAATGAACAAAATCACATGACTGAACATTAAGGTATTCCTTACTCATATCCCCTCAAAAAAATTTCAAATCACTTGATAGAGAGATAGTCCTAACACTACAGATAAACTTCTACTTTGATTCCATTTGAAAATTGTCTACTTATTCCATCTTTTGAAAAGTAGAGGATTCCACTAATAGATTAAAAGGCATTGTATTAGACTTACCTAAAATCTCAAGATCCTCCATCACTGGATATTACCTACAATTTTTCTTCTTTGTCGAGAATAACACATACCAATCCAAGCCAATATCTTGAGCCAACACATCATCTTTCCCCAACACTGATCACAAATCCATAATCAAGGGTATATAGAGGTCCCCAACCCACAACTCGACCGCCACCTTTTCCCCCATCTCAACTTTCAAACCGTGTTCCTCAATATCTTCCCTTTGGATCAGATCCACATGTTTACCCTTCCTATCACAATCTTCAACCAAGATCTCCTTCTTTCGCCAAACCTTTTTGAAGAAAATCTTGTCACAATCCTTGTGCATCTAAATGGGATGTTCTAATAATCAATAATATGGGAATATTTTCAACCACCCTTTACAAAATCCACAAGCTCATGAAGACCAAGACTGACATCTATCTCGATTAGCAATCTCGCAATAAACTTGGCATTACTAGTCAAAACAATATCATCAATTAGAAGTGTCTTACCAAGCAAATTCTCAATAACTAGAAGGGATTGTATTGTCTAGAGCTCCATGGGTAAGGTGAGAAGCTTCATACAGATTGAAGTTTTCTCCATAAACTTGTCTTTGGCATCAAATAAAGGATTCCATGGCTTCATGGATAAGAAAGAACTATCCATGGACCATGCTCCTTTAATAATGATTAGGGCTTCTACCTTAGAATTGAATAATAACCCCATCCTTCCACGAGAGAGAACATGAAAGGACAGACTGTAACCAAGAATGGGAACCCACGCTTGATGAATCCAACTTCCAAGTTGTTCCAAAGTCACCCTCTGACCCATGAATTTCCATACCAAATCAAGAATATGCTTTACACCCATGTCATCACCGACCACCATGGAAACCCCACTCCCCCAACTCTTCAACACCTTCCTCCGGTTCTTTTCCTTCACCTCCTTAATGTTAATGTTTAAGCTATTATTATAGTTATTTTCATTTCAATAGATAACAATAGCATAAGATAGGATCACTAAGAAATACACAATCACAAGAGACACATCATAAACCCTCATGGGGTAGAAAACCCAACAAAAATTCCTTATTATAGATAGCCAATACAATGCCAAGAGATAACTCAAACAAGTACAGAAAGTCCTCTCCCAAAGATGTGCCTCTCTCTCACTCTTTCTTCTCCAACTGCAGCTTTAAAACTTGTCTCTCAAATGAACAAGTGAGTGTGTGTCTAAGTGAGGTGCTAGCCTCCTTATTTATACAAGTATGGCATGTGTGGAAGTGTCTCTTCACTGGCAGGGCCGACTTCTCAATCTGGGTAGTTATAACCACCTTTAATATATTATGGGGCCGAATTCTTATTCTACCTATTACAATTACATTTTGACCAATCTGCAAAAGGGGATTTGGTCCTTTACAATAGCCGACATGATCAATCCGCAATGGGGATTGATCCAATGAATAATATATCAAATAATAATCAGAATACACTTTGTAGATACATTATTTCAACACTCCCCCTTAACAAGAAGGGTATTCTTCAACAACATCAGGCGAGAGAGAGGACTGCATCATCAACAACATCATGTGGACAACATCATCAATATTGTCTTGGAAAACTGACTGGCGTATCTATAAATCATTAGAATTTTTCTTCATCGACAACATCGTCATTCTCAAAGGAATGCAATCATCATCTGCATCAATATGAATTAGTATAAAAATAATACATCATCATCACAACACGAGGCTGGTTCATCATCATAATACTGGATTGGCTTTACGTCACAACTATCAAGCTGAAAGCACAATACTCGTCTTTATTTACGTCACAACAATCAAGCTGGAAGCAAGATACTCGTCTTTCTTTATGTCATAGCAATCAAGATGGAACAAAGATAATAGACTGGCTTTACGTCACATCTATCAATCTAGAAACACAGTGCTAGCTTCATTTCATCATCTTGCTTTACGTCACAACAATCAAGCTGGAAGAAAGATACTAGACCGACTTTACATCATAACTCTCAAGCTGGAAGCATAGTACTAGTCTCATCTCGACGTCTTGCTTTACGTCACAACACTCAAGCTAGAAGTAAGATACTAGACTAGCTTTACGTCACAACTCTCAAGATGGAAGCACAATACTAGTCTCATCTCAACATCTTGCTTTACGTCACAACACTCAAGTTGGAAGCAAGATACTAGACTGGCTTTACGTCACAGCTCTCAAGCTGGAAGCACAGTACTAGTCGCATCTCAACATCTTGCTTTACGTCACAACACTCAAGCTGGAAGAAAGATACTAGACTGGCTTTACGTCACAACTCTCAAGCTGGAAGCATAGTACTAGTCTCATCTCAACGTCTTTCTTTACATCACAACACTCAAGCTGGAAGCAAGATACTAGACTAGCTTTACGTCATAGCTCTCAAGCTGGAAGCACAGTACTAGTCACATCACAACAACTACTCCCCCTTTTGAGGAAGGTCCTTTTAGACTATACCAAGCTTATCTTGAAAGTGCTCAAACTTTACATGAGATAGAGGCTTGGTCAACACATCAACAACCTGTTCATCCATGCTAACGTACTGGAGCTTTATGGCTCCCCCCAACACCATGTCACGGATGTAATGATATCAAATCTCTATGTGCTTCGACCTATCATGGAATACAGGATTCTCTGTCATCTTTATGCAGCTCTGGTTGTCACATAGGATCGTGGTTGCTTCCATCTCTAGGTCAAATAGGTCGGTCAACAACTTACGAATCCATATAGCTTCGCAACTAGCAGAACACCCAACAATGTATTCTGCTTCCGTTGTGTTGAGAAAAATGCTGGATTGTTTCCTACTCTGCCATGAGATCATGGCTGATCCCAAACTGAAACAACATCTTGAAGTGCTCTTCCTATCAGAAACACTTCCAGCCCAATCTGAATCAGTGTGCCCACTCAATGTGAAATCATGATCTCCATCATAACTGAGACCATAATCTAATGTACTCTTAAGGTACCTCATCACATGTTTTGTAGCCACAAAGTGAACATGTCTGGGTTCTACCAGAAACTGACTCAAGGTGTTCATGGAAAAAAAAATATTTGGTCTGGTGTTCGTCAGGTACATCAACGATCCAATAATCTGTCTATACAACATGACATCAATCAATTCTGATGAAGTATCAACCAACAACTTCAGCTTCATTTCCATGCGTGTATTCATGGACTTGCACTCTAACATGTCGAATCTCTTCAAGATTTCGACTGCATACTTCCCTTGGTTAAGGAAGATCCTCTCTGGACTCTGCCATACCTCAAGACCTAATAAATAATGCATTAGGCCAAGGTCTTTCATCTCAAATTCTGAAGCAAGCCTCTTCTTACATTTGGTGATGAGCGTTTCTTCTCCAGTTAAGAATAAGTCATCCACATATAACAATAATATCATTGGCTCATCGTTCATGACCTTGAAGTAGAGGTTAGAATCTTCTTTACTCTTGGTAAATCCCAAGCTCGTCAGGAAACTGTCTATCCGGCCATACCAAGCTCTAGGAGCTTGCTTCAATTCTTATAGAGCCTTCTTCAACTTGCAGGCATGAGACTTCCCGTCTTCAACTTCAAATCCTTGAGGTTTCTCTATATACACTTCTTCTTCGATGACACCATTTAGGAAAGTTGTCTTTACGTCCATCTGGTGTAACTTCCACTTCATCTTAGCTGCAAGGGATATGATGGTTTTGATCGAAGTGTATCTGGATACAAGAGCGAATGTCTCTTCATAGTCAATGCCTTCTTTTTGAGAAAATACACGAGCTACAAATATTTCTTTATACTTCTCAATACTTCCATCAACAACATGTTTTATTTTGAAGATCCATTTGGACGATACCACATCCTTGCTATTCGGTCTGGGAACTATTTCCCATACATTGTTCTTTATTATGGATTGATATTCTTCTGTCATGGCATATGCCCATTCTTTCTTCTGAATGGATTATTCAAAGCAGGTAGGCTCCTTCTCTAATAGATCACACATCAAATCCATATAACCAGAGAATGACTTAGGTCTCTTCACATGTCTCGTGGTTCCTTCGGGAACACCATATTTCTCTCCATCTTGAATAAGCTCTCTAGCCCAAGCTGGCTTTCTCTTATGGGAGATCGTCATCTAAGGAGGTTCTTGAAACTCTACTACGTCATGATCTTCTAGAATTTACTCATCAGGGGAAGTTACAAATTCCTTCATTGGTTCAACAACTCTGGGAACCTCCCTCACTGGATCTGCAATTTTGGGGATTGCAGGTTCCTGTTCATATACTTCTTCAAGCTGGCATCTTCTCGATTTCTTGAGTGCTACATCTTCATCAAAGGTCACATCCCTGTTGATCTTAATGTGAAAATGACCTGGTATATAGATCCTGAAGGCCTTGGAGACTTCACAGTATCCCACAAATATTCCCCTCTTTCCTGCGGGTTCCAACTTGTTTCTCTTCTCTTTCGGTATATGTATAAATACTGAGAAGCCAAATATTTTGAGATGGCTTACCTTTGCCTTTTTCCGGTGAACATCTCTTCCGGGGTATTGAACCCAAGTGCATTATGGGACAATCGGTTTTTCACATATACGACTGCCATTGCTGCTTCTTCCCATAAGAACATAGGAAGATCTTGATCGTGGATCATGGTCTTCACGGCTTCCATTATCGTTTTGTTCTTCCTTTCAACTACACCGCTTTGTTGAGGATTATAGGGAGTAGTGAGTTCCCTCTTGATCCCAACATCTTTGCAGAAGTTCACAAACTCTTTTGAGGTTTATTTTCCTCCATTATCTGACCTGAGTATATTGATCTTTCTTTCAGAAAGATTCTCTATCAAGGCTTTGAATTCCTTGAATTTGTTGAACACTTCATCTTTAGATTTCAATAAATACAACTAGGTCTTATGAGAATAATCATCAATACATGATACATAGTATACATACCCACAAATGGAGGACAATGGAATTGGCCCACACACATCTGAATGAATGAGTTCTAGGACTCCTTCTGCTTTGTTGTCTCTCTTCGAAAAAGGGTCCTTGATGTTCTTCCCTTGTGCACATCCATTGCACACGCCTTCATGGTCAACCTTGAGTTCTGGTAGACCTGTGACAACTTTGCATATGTATGGTAGCGCCTTGTAGTTGATGTGAGCTAATATTCTATGCCAAAGTTCACATGGATTCTCATTGGTATGGGTCATGGCAGCTTCTGAGTGACCCTTTAGCTTATACAAGCCACCTTCTTCTTTTCCAATGATGATTGCTTCTTTCATGGTTTCTCCTTTAGCCCATATAAGAACTTCTCCATCTATGAAGGCAAATCTGAATCCTTTCTTCTCTAAAGCTGATATGGAGACTAGGTTCTTTGTCAAACCTGGTACATAGAGTACGTCCTTCATCTTCATTGAATTGTCTGAATTAAGTTTGTAGTTTGATTATCCCACTCCCTTGATGGGATATTGGTAATCATCTCCAAGTGTCACTTTCTGAGAAAAAATCTTTTCTGAAATGTAAGAGAGAATATCTCTTTGTCCTATCGTATGCTTGGAGGCACCACTATCAATGAGCCAAGTGTCCTCTCTAGGTGTTACCGATCCTGAGAGGGATGAGATTAAGACATGATATTTAATTTGTTCTCTTAACATATTTGCAGGTGGTTCTTCATCTTCAACTGCATGGGCATGGTGCCTCTTTTGTTTCCTCTTGTATTCTTCTCATCTAGTTGGACAAAATTTCGCAATGTGTCCCATATTGTCACAATGGTAGCATTGTACAGATGAGTAATCTCTTTCCTTACACTGTCCTTTCTTCTGGAATCTCCTTGGATGAGATTCTTTATGATTGAATTTGTTTGGGGGTTGAGACTCTTTATAAGTCTCTTTCTGGAAGTAAGACTTCTTCCTTCTTCCTTTGGTGTGAGTAGCTAGGGCTTGATCATCATCTCTTACTAGTAATGCTTCTCGGTTAGCTACACTTGTTTCTTCTTGGATGCATTCTTCCCATAGACTGTCAAACTTTAGTTTCTCCATTCTGGCACAAATCGTTTGGATGAATGCATCCCAAGGTCTTGTGAGACCATTTAGGGCCGTCATTATAAGTTCGTCTTCATCTATAGCATCTCCAATTGCTTCTAGTTGTTCTTTGAATTGGGATATTCTGGAGAAGTATTCTTGGATTGATTCTCCTTTCTGCATTCTTGTATTCTTGCGCTGAGTTCTAAGATTAATCTTCCGGGTTATGTTCTTTCCTTGATATAGTCTGTTTAGGGAATCAAACATTTATTTCAGAGTCTTCTTTGATGACACATAGGGAATCAGGTGATCTTTGATTGAATCTGCAATTATTCTTTTGGCCCTGATTGTGTCCTTTTGGTGCTTTGCTTTCCCTGCAACATCGTCAGGCTCCGACACTTCTTATTTGACGAATATTGCTAGGTCATTCTCTTCAAGAATGAGACCAATCCTATACTTCCAGGCACTGAAGTTTTCCACACCTTCTAGTTTGTCAACAAACTTAACGCTTGTAGACATCTTCTACCTGAAGCTGGGAAAATGTCCAAAAATTGAAAGTGTTCAAAATCAAATTCCGAACTTACCAGAAGATGCGCTTGGCTGAGGCGAGTAGCCTGGTGTGCTTGGATATGAGAAAATCCAACTTTCACCCCTCCAAACTTGATCTGCAGATTTATGGATGAGTGCTTATGATTTTTTGGTATCTCTAGTACTCTGGTACTTCTAGTTCTTTGGTTTTCTGGTACTTCTAGTACTTTGTGAAACTAGGGCTTCACTTTCTGGGAGATATAGCCACTGAAAAGGTGTGCTGAAGGTGCCAAAATGATCCTTGGGGGAGGGTGCACTTTTCTAGATGGTTTTAGCGCTGAAATACCTCACCAACAAAAAGCCCTAATTTGCATGTACGACAACAGTGACATTTTTCACTTTCTCATGTGAAAGATGCTCTCTTCAGCTTAGCTATGATACCATGTTAATGTTTAAGATATTATTAGAATTCTTTGCATTTCAATAGATAACAATAACATAAGATAGGATCACTGAGAAATACACAATCACAAGAGACACATCATTTATCCTGGGAAACCCTCATGGGGCAGAAAACCCATTAAAACTTCCTTATTATAGATAGCCAATACAATTCCAAGAGATAACTCAAACAAGTACAAAAGGTCCTCTCCCAAAGATGCGCCTCTCTCTCTCTCTCTCTCTCTCTCTCTCNCAACTGCAGCTCTGAAACTTGTCTCTCAAATGAACAAGTGAGTGTGTGTCTAAGTGAGGCACTAGCCTCCTTTTTTATACAAGTCTAGCACGTGTAGAAGTGTCTCTTCACTAGCAAGTCCGACTTCTCAATCTGGGTGGTTATAACCACCTTTAATATATTGTGGGGCCTCTTTAATATATTATAGGGCCGACTTCTTATTCTTCCTATTACAATTACATTTTGACCAATCCACAAAAGGGGATTTGGTCCTTTACAATAGCTGACATGGTCAATCCGCAATGGGGATTGATCCAATGAATAATATATCAAATAATAATCATAATACACTTTGCAGTTACATTATTTCAACACTTAAACCCCATCTCTCATTGAATACATTGTAATCATCTTCGAGTAAAGAGTGTTCAAAATAGTCGACAAGATGAATATATTCCTCCATCCCTCAAACCCTAGCTCCTTTCGACCACAAGATGTTAACTAATGGTCCTAAAAATATGGTTACCTAGCTTGTGGAGGAAGACTCACCTAGTTCGTGATACCAACATTTGCACAAACCACGAATGTTGATGCTAATGAGAAATCATATGCTATTGGAAAATAGGATTTTTGTAAATTGCCTTGACCTATTTCTTCCACTAATACTCTTTGGACATCATTGGTCAGGGCTTTTGATTTTTTTCTCTATTTGTTTTTCCAATACAAGATGAAAAATTCAAAATGAACTAAGTCCATCAATGAGTAGAGTAGGTCACCAAATCGTGAAGACCCCGATATCAACTGAAAAGAGAGCTATCACTACAAACGAAGCCTCAAACTAAGGAGTCAATACATGACCATGAGACCTAGTGTGCATTTTTCCATCCTTAATTATAGATCTAGCTACTTCTATCCCCTTGGATATGGTGACTCTTATCCCTTTTTCATTATATATCTATCTTGGCATTCTTGGATGGAGTTGGGAAATTTTGATTATAAGAGGAGTATGAGGATAATGATGGATATAGTCTCATCTAACTATCATCCAATGTCTTAGACCAGATAAGATGACAAACAACCTCTAAGGAGGAGGAAGATGTTTGTAAAAGCCCTAGCTACCTACAAAATCCCCATTTCACCCATCTTCAAAAACCCTAACTACCTCCTAAAAATCTATACATAATAATAATAATAAAATGATACAATGACATTTCTCACTAACCAACATAAAGGTGATAAGATTAACATATCATTCCAAAAATCTATATTTCATCCAATCATCATATGACTATATGCATGTTTGTTAGTAAACAATAGTCTAGAATAAGTATTGTAACACTTATAAGAAAAATAGCTCTAATAAGCAAGTTAAAAAATAGAAATTATCAATAGTTCTTCCACAAACTCCATATGTGACATATCATTATGAGTATAATAATTCATAAATACAATCTAACATTTATCAGAACAATAAGAAATATATAATTGATGACAATTCCATATGCAATATATTATTATGAGTAACAAGGGAAATCGTTGCAAAGCATCTAGTCCCTGCCTAGTTTTAGAAGCATGTGCATAAGTTATGTTGGTCTAGCAGAAGGCCAATCTGAATCCTACTAAATATTGCACATATCTTTTAGTGTAGGGAATAATTGCTATTATAATCATCATTCCTTATATCTACACCGACCTACATATCGTTCGTTAAGGTAATTTGGATTCACATGTTTGTATATGTGCCTATCCCCATGAAAGTGTATGAGGGAGATGCGAGAAAATGCAACGACAAATTTCACTGATTATTGAAGATTATGTTCATTAAGAAGTGGGCCCATAAAATGAAAAGTTAAAATATCCAATCTGCTTGGCTTGGTTCCCAAGCGAACAACCACGTAGAATGGTAAAATGTGACTGTTGTCAGATTCAAAGATTTTGTTAATTGTTGTTTGGGAGTGAAATATTTTACCGAAGATCTTGCAGAACTTGGTAGTGGAATTTAATTACTTTGCAGACAAATATTTTTTGGGGAAACAACCAAGTAGCAGAACTTGGTAGTGGAATTTAATTACTTTGCAGACAATATTTTTTTGGGAAACAACCAAGTAGCAGAACTTGGTAGTGGAATTATGAAATAGATTAAAATGATTTTCTAGGGAATATGGATGTCCTGAATATGCAATTGAGAAAAGGATGCCCAAATCCGTATAGAAAGATTTTGGTGGACTATCAATGACATCGGAGTAAAATTTGAAAGCGAAAAAAGAATGGCAATTATAGTATCATGGAATAACGAAGCTATAAATATAATCTATTTTAGCTTATATTTAGTATACAATGTGACTAACTAGTTAATTACATACAAATATATTAATGCTTAAAATATATATTATTCTTTAAAAAAAAATCTATCTTAAACATGAAAAATTCCCATCCACTTATGTATACGTTTGATGAAGTAAAAAGCTTAAAAAACATCATCATAAAAATGAATTAGCTCTACAATTAGTCTAAAATTTATCTTGTAGACTGAAAAAAGGATTTTAAAATGACCCGAACTCGATTAATATCCACTCACCTATAAAACTTACCTAATATACTTACATATTTGCAATTTTTCATTAGAACATTGACAAATATGTGGAAGATATATATTAAAATAAAATACAATACTACATAGAATAAAACATTCTATGCAATCAATAGTGAAGATCTATAACTAGGGTCTTTATATAACAAGTGTTGTGCCACAGTGATATTTAACCAATTTAAGGAACGATGTAGTGGAACAATTTAAGAAAATATTTAAACGACTTTTTCGAAAACAATACTTGATATAAACAAACAAACAATGTTCTTATCCATCATTTCAACACAAAATCAACACTCCTTTCCAAAACAAATGCATTGTAGGAAAATGGAGGGAACAATGCCAGAATTGTGTTGTGAAGAAGTGACATCCCAACAAATTAACAATGCCTAGTTTTTGAACAGCATGATCGTGTGAGAGATCCAACTTGAGGAATTTGTGGTCAACATAGGACATTGTGAAGCGGTAATATACCAAAAGACAAGCTACACATGGAACAGTTACACATTCAAACCTGATGCATCACGAAGGATAGTTGGAATGACATTGCCAGTTATGAGTTTGACATGAACTACGAGACAAATTGACATCACAGAGTTTGAATGACCTGCATGTTAGAAGAAAATCGTAAGATATGTGGCATTGGATATAAATACTAACTAAATGAAAGAGCAGTTACAAAATGTAAGTGCAGTTATAAGATAATAAATAGAAGAGGCGTTCTTGACTACTTGTGAATGAGAGACAATAAGACAAAGATAGATCATAGTACGACGATGGTTGAATGTGATTCATAGAGTTAGAAGTGCTTTGGTGCTTACCATGATCTGTAATTGTAAAACTATATATGTATCATTGATAATAAAAGTACGTTGTTCGCAATATTTTTGTGTAAGATATCTAAGTTTGATGTCTAGAGCATTTTCCCTGACACAAATGTTTTGAGAATTGCAATTTTTTCTTATATATTTGTTAGTTTCTCAACCATGCAAGTGGATTCCTCTCTATTTATTTTATCATTAGCATCATCGCACTTGCCATTTGGGGAAAGGGAAATGGTACCAATGAGATTTGAACTCAACTCTCCCTCAAATACAAGAGCAAGTTTTCTATCAACACAATAATGCAAAATCTATAGTCATTCAATTTCAAATTGCAAAATCTATAGTCATTAAATTTCAAATAGTCCATTCAGGAAAAAAATATACCATATAGGATATTAATTTCTATATGGTTGAATATGCATGCCAATGGAGATAGAAGGATAAGATACCAGAAATCTAAGATCTGAGAGAAAATAAGAAAGAGGGTATGTTGGCATGTTTTACAAGAAGCGTGTGCTTGTCATTGATGGCAAGAACAAGAACGACGATGGAAAACAGGAAAAACATAAGCTCAAGAGGAGAAGCGAACAATATGCAGAGATCAAAGATCAGAAGGGAAAGCACAGTATAGAAACATGATCCAGATCAAAATCCTTGATCGTGGATCTGCTTTGAGAGTCTTCATGACGATTGGATCAAATTAAGTGACAAATAGGATAAACGGGGAGAAAAGTTTGATATTTTAAATCCCCGAAGTCCAGAGAGCCGGAGTAAATTTCAACCCTCAGATCATTCTAAAGTGAAAGGACAAGATAAGTTAGAAGAAGGGCGCGCTAATCTCAACAGATAATAATCGGGCACTCAGATCTATGGTCGACAGGGCATATTAGACCCCCCTGACCTTTATGCCTTTAACCGTGGGGGGGGTCTGATTTGGTGGTATTTCCCATGTGGGACCCTCATACGTGTCACCTTCCTGTCAAATCATAACCCCCTCGCTCATTACCACTTATTTCCTAACCCCCCCTCTGAGTAAACCACCAAACAACTCATACATACCACCTCCACGCTCCGACGTTACACTCCACTACCCGCTACACATCACACTCCACTACACTGCCTACACGTCTCACCCACGTCAACAAAGACACGTGGCACATTTAGATAATGAAAAGTGTCAAGATGAAATTGACATTTCAGGTACGTGAAAATCATGAATCTGAGTGACACGTGGAAGACACTCGGCTCGTTCCATGTCATCAAGTGACGTAAGCAAGTTACATCACTTTGAGAGATTTACTTCGGGAGTTTCACCACCAACAAATGCCTAAAGTCCCGAATTCCCAAACACCGAAGTCCCAAAATGGACATGAGTCGTCCGATTTGAAGATTACTTTCGGTGCATTCTCAACCGTTGATCTAGTACAGTGGAAGGGCAATGTAAGTGGAAGTGTTGACCGACAACAAGCGGTCTCCACCGTCTATGAATTATTTAACAGGTGACCACTCTGGAGGAGAATGAAGCAACGATCCTAAAGTCCCGAAGGGCCGAAGTCACTTATGATCGTTGATCGTGCAGGAGGGTACATGTCAATAGATCATTGACTCTGGACGAAACTACTCTGGGAAAACATGAAGGAGAAAGGTTTGAAATTGTCGAAGGCCGAAGTCCCAAAGTGAACGAGGACCGTTGATTTGAGGACGACATGTAGCAGGAATCTGTGGACTCAGGCTAAAAGTGTTCTGGGAGAGCGTGAAGGTTGAGAATTGAAATCGCCGAAGCCTGGAGTAGCGAAGGAGATCTCGGCCATTGAATTGAGTAAGGGGCCACAGAACCATTGATCTGGTTGAAAGGTCAAATTACCGAAGTAGAGACTGAGTCATCGATTAAGAAGGATAGGTGTCCATAGATCATCGACTCTAGAATATTGGCGTAGAGGAAAGCAGTGTTTGAGATTTGAAACTCTCGGAGCCTAAATCACGAAATAGATCACAACCATTGATTTAAGAAGGTTAGATATGCTCCGTCAGTTCAGGAGCACTGTCAATATCGTGAGATCGACGGTTATATCGCATTGTGGGGATTGAAGGTGCGTGAACTTTAAAAAGTTAAGGGCGAATTGGAATTGAAACCACGGTTTTGGAGAAAGGGTACATGGAAGCTGGAGGTGGATTGCGGGGAGAAAAGTGGTTGATCCCAAACCACTCTTGGACATGCCCTCAATCGTTTGCTTACGCAAGGACGTAGCTCGAGGTCACATGCGACATGAGGCTAACGAGAAAAGATCTCGCGCACACAATCACGTGGTCACGTGAGACCATCACCCAAGGTCACATCAACAAAAGATATGGGAAGGAGCTAGCGTTGCTAGGCTTGACATCAAAGGTTACGCATTGAAAAGTCAAAAAAGGCCTTTGCTTGAATAATCCAATGACGTTGATCAAACATAATCTGATCGAAGGGTTTCACCTCATGATTTCTTGATCAGTTACGATTCAATTATACTAACTGAATCATTATTCCTGAGCGGTTGAATCATTGTTCCTAAGCGTTGGAGTCATGATTCCTGAGTGTTTTTGAGATTCCCGACTTGAGCGTTGGAGATGCAGAGTGTAATGTATAATGAGAGCAGGAATACAAGAAAAATGTCGTGACAAAGAGAGGTTTTTGTTTCTCGGTAAAACAAGTTGAATTGTGTGTGATCAAGGAGACAACAGGAACAGAGCGTGAAATATGTAGAGATGAAGAACATAAGCTAGACAGAGCAGAAATGGTGAAAACAACAGACTGTACGAGAACTTAAGCACAAGAAGATGCGAGCAGGAACACATTGATGCAGGAATAGCATAGCAATGTAGCCAAATAGTGGTGAGACTGGTAAGCCATTGATAAATAATGTATCATTGTAATAAATTTTAGAAAGCAAAGATTTATATCTTAGGGTGGTAGGGTGGTGCTAGGGAGGATTGTTGTCCTCAGAGTTTCAAGTGGTTGCTTGAACATAGGGAGTTGTACTTCCATTTGGTTGCATCCAGAAAAACCAGGGTGGTAGGGTGGTGCAAGGGAGAACTATTGTGCTCTATTGTATAGGTTGGTGCCTGTGTGACTGGAAGTTGGTGCTGGGACACTCAGGGAGTTGGTGCTTCCTTATAGTGGGTGCTAGAGAAACCCAAGAGTTGGTGCTCTCAACAAGTTGGAGCTTGTAAAACAGAGGTGGTAGCCTCACATTGAGTTGGTGCTCAAAGATAGATGATGTAGAAAACATAAAAAGACTGTCTATCATTCGAATAAGAAGAGGTTTTCTCCCTTTATGGGTTTCCTAAGGAATATCTGTTTATGTATAATTCATGTGTTTGATTGATGTTGAATACTCTACTTCTTACTTCCCTGAATTATTGTGATCATCATTGAGTGTTTTGTAATGAGTTTAAAATGGGTATAATTGTTTAAGCACAGTAACAACTGATTCACCCCCCCTCTCAGTTGTCTAACAATTGGTATCTGAGCGGGTTCCTTTTATATAAGGGCAGATCCTAGAGATTAAACATGACTATCCATGAAGGAAATTCAACCAATAAGCCCCCCCTGCTCAATGGAACAAACTTTTCCTTCTGGAAAGTTAGGATGAGAACCTACATAATGGATTTAGGTGCAGATGTCTGGGATGTGGTAGAGACTGGTTATGTGAAGCCAGTTGTACCAGCTTCTAAGGATGACAAGCTAGAATTCAGCTTCAACTCTAAGGCTATGAATGCTATTCTGAGTGGGCTTGTAAAAGAGGAATTTGTAAAAGTTATGCACATAGAATCCGCCAAAGAAATGTGGGACAAACTCATTATCAGTTATGAAGGTAATGAGAAGGTACAAGGTGTCAAGCTTCAAAACTATAGATTACAGTTTGAACAGCTAAATATGAAAGATGATGAAACTGTTGGGAAGTACTTTCTGAGAGTTGAAGAACTAGTAAATGCAATGAAAGGACTTGGTGAAAAAATTGAGGAAGCCTCTTTAGTTCAGAAATTTTTGAGATCACTGCCAGATAGGTTCAACCCAAAGGTCTCTGCTATAGAAGAACTTAATGATCTAAAAATTATTCCTATTGACCAACTCCTAGGAACTCTGACTGCTTATGAAATGAGGATAGGTAAAGATAAAACCACCTCTAGAGAAACATCATTTAAAGAAGATAAGAATGAGGATTCCAAGCTTGATGAAATTGAAGAAAAATTTGTGATAAGACTAAAGAAAGGATCATGTGAGTACCAAGGCAAGTTTCCCTTCAAATGTTTTAATTGTGGAAAGATAGGTCACTTTTCATCTAAGTGTTCACACAAGAAGAAGGACCAGAACGTTGAAGGTGAAGAGAAGTACAAAATCCAAGAGATTTGGTAAAAAGAAAAGTTTATGTGTAAACAATGATGACTCTTCAGGAGACACCGATAGTGATTATTCTTGTGAAGATAAGGTTAATGAATTTATGCTTATGGACAAAGAGGATTATGATAATAAAATCACAAGAAGTGATGCTAACGATGAAGAAGATGTGGTTGACTTGGAAGGAGAACTGATTAGTTCCCTAGAAGAAATGCTAGACTCAGATTTAAGAAGAAAAAGAAAAAACAATTGTTGATACAGTTCGAGAAACACAGTAAAAATCCTGATGAAGACTTTGTCCTACTAAAAGTGGAATTAGAAGAGGAAAATAAAATAGAGGTCATTATGAAACAACAATTATCAGAGAAGAAGGTAAGATGTGAAGCCTTGGAAGAAGAGGTAGTAAAAACCAGAAAAGAGATGGAGAAGTTTAAAGCATTGTATCTCCAAAATATTCCAAGCATTAAAGCCTAAGCAAAACTAAACGACATTCTGAGCAAATAGAGATCTCCTTTGTTGAAGAATGTTTTAGTCTATGTAAGTGGTTCAAGCAACAAACAACCTGAAAGAAAAGAGCTAGTAAAGATGATCAAGTTCTAAGTCAGCAGACAATCAGACCATGTGAGTACACTTCCACCAAAAGCTAATAAAGACAAGATGATCCCTGATAAAAAACAAAGATATCATAAGATGGAGCAACAAATGACAAGAAGAAGGCCATCCTTCAGGTACCAAAATTTCTTCCATGGTTAATATTTTTATTTCTCTAATATTGGTCATAAGATTGCAAATTTTCAAATTAAGTTTAGAGAGATGAAACTGACGAGATCAAGAAATAAACAATCTTTGCAACATAGAAATAAATAGCCAATGAGTAGACAAAGTTGCACCAATCATTTTGACCTATTGAACAATGAGCTCGAATGCTATAACTGACATAACTTCAGCCACAAAGCTGCAAACTACCATCTGAAGAATTACAAAGCAGATCCAAGGATAAAAATCGTTAGCTAGAAATGCCAACACATGGAAAAAGAAATATAGTGAAAAATGTGGTCTAATACTTTCATCTCAAAAACAAAAAGACCCTTGGTATATAAACAGTGGATGTTCCAAGCACATGACTGGAGACAAGGATAAGTTTTTGTCTACAAGTAAAAGAAAAATAAGAAATGTGACCTTTGGAAATGATGAACCAGGTAAAATCAAGGGTAAAGGGATGGTGAGTTTGAGTAATGGTAAAGGAAAATCCCAGGATGTTCTGCTTGTAGATGGGCTGAAACATACTTTTCTCAGTGTAAGTCAAATGTGTGACAGAGGATGTGAAGTGGTGTTCACTTCCAAAGATTGTAAGATAAAGTCTGTAAACTTAGGACAAGTGGTGGCTAAAGGTATAAGGAAAAATAATAATGTATATGTGCTGAAAGAAGATAGATAAGAGTGTCATCTAAGAAAACATGATGAAATCTGGGTATGACATAGGAGACTTGGACATATAAACTTTGACCACTTAATCAAGCTAAAAAATCTTGAGGCAATAAAATATCTTCCAAGAATATCAAAGCCACAAGATTCTGTGTAAAAACCCTGCCAAGTAGGAAAGCTAACCAGGACACAGTTTAAATCTAAGAGCTCTACTTCAACAGAGAAACCACTCCAATTAGTTCATATGGATTTATGTGGACCATCAAGACATGAAGGCACATGGAAGGAAAAATACTTCATGTTGATCATTGATGATTACTCCAGACTCACTTGGGTTGCTTTTCTCAATGAAAAAACTAAAGCATTTGATAAATTTAAAATATTTAAGGTTTTAACTGAGAATCAAACATGCAACAGGTTAAAGGCAGTAAGATCAGACAGAGGAGGAGAATTTATGTCAAGTGATTTCAATGAATTCAGTGATAAAAATGGGATCAAGAGAGAATACACAATCCTAGGAACTCCACAACAAAATGGAGTATTTGAGAGACAAAACAAAATAGTTCAGCAAATGACCAAGTCAATGATGAATGACAAGAACATTGGTCAAACCTACTGGGTAGAATAAATACACAGAACAATCCATATTCTTAACAAATCCCACCTCAGACCACACAGTGACAAGACACCTTATGAACTGTGGTATGGAAGACCTGCTTCAATCAAACACTTCAAAGTCTTTAGGAGTAAGTGCTACATAAAGAATAATAATGAAAACCTTGGCAAGCATGATGACAGGGCTGATGAAGGCATATTCTTAGGATATGATACCAATAGTAAATGATATAGATGCTTTAACAAAATATTGTATAAATTAGTTGATTGCATTGATTTAAAGGTTGATGAAGGAGTCCCAGTAAGAGAGGTGAGCAATATTGAGTCTGCTACAGAGGAAACAGCTGAAGATGAAGATGAACAGTTCCAAGAATCAAAAAAAGAAGACTCCGAGTCAGATGAAGATACAAATACTCAAGCATACTCAAATCAACAGACAACATCAAATCCTTCCTCTAGAATTACTCAAAAGAATAATCCTGCAAGTCAGATAATTGGTGAGAAAGACAAAGGTGTACAAACTAGGAGAAGGATAATCAAAGACACCGAGCAATTACATATAGCCTTCATATCCATGGTGGAACCCAAGAACTTTAATGAAGCCAGTACAGATGTAAATTGGTTAAAATCAATGAATAAGGAACTAGATCAGATTGAGAAGAAAAATACTTGGGAGCTTGTTCCTAGACCTGCAGATAAGAATGTAATTGGCTCCAAATGGCTGTTTAAAAATAAAATGAATGAACAAGGAAAAATTGTTTAGAATAAAGCCAGATTGGTCTGTAAGGGGTATGCACAAGTTGACGGACAAGATTTTGATGAAACCTTTGCACTAGTGGCGAGATTGAAAGCCATCAAAATATTTCTTGTCTATGCATATCATAATAACTTTAAAGTATATCAGATGGATGTTAAGTTAACATTTCTTAATGGAGATCTAGAAGAAGAAGTATATGTGGAGAAACCTGAAGGATTTTCACTAACAGATAATCTTGACTATGTCTGTAAGTTGAAAAAGGCATTATATGGACTGAAACAGGCACCACGAGCCTGGTATTATAGACTGGACAAATTTCTATAGGACAAAGGGTTCAAGAAAGGTACTATTGACAATAATTTGTACATTAAGTTAGTTGTTTTGGTTTATGTAGATGACATTATTTTTGGATGCACTAATAACCCTTCAGTTCAATGGTTTTCTAATTCAATGCAGACTGAGTTTGAGATGTCCTTGATAGGAGAATTGTCATATTTTCTTGGTTTACAAATCAATCAGAGTTCTGCAGGGTTATTTATCTCTCAAGAAAATTATTTGAAAGAGATGTTGAAGAAATTTCAAATGGAAGATTCCTCTCCTATTAGTACACCTATGGTGGTTTGTTGCAAGCTCATTATAGATGATATTTCACCTGATGTTGATCAAAGAACATATTGATCAATCATAGGAAGTCTTCTGTACATCACAACATCCCGTCCTGATATAATGCAAGCTATTGGAATGGTAAGTCATTTTTAGTCTTCTCCTAAACAAAGTCATTTAGCAGCTGTCAAAAGGATATTCAAATATTTGAAGGGTGCAATTACTTATGGTCTTTAGTATCCTAAAAATTAGAATTCTCAATTAACTGCATATTCAGATGCTAGTTGGGAAAATTGTTTGGATGAGAGAAAGAGCACCAGTGGAGGTGCATTCTTCTTAGGTGATTCATTAGTAGCATGTCTTAGTAAGAAGCAGGGATATATTTCATTATCAACTACAGAGGAAGATTACATTGTTGCTTCTACTTGCTGCACTCAGATATTATGGATGATACAAACTCTTGCAGTTTTGAAGGTAACTTATACTGATCCCATTCCACTTCATTTTGATAACACTAATTCCATTAGTGTCTCAAAGAATCTCATTCTCCATTCAAAGACAAAGCATATACCAATAAATTATCATTTTCTCAAAGAGCAGGTTACAAACAGAGTTGTTCAGCTGAATTATATTCCTTCCACAAAAAAAATTGTAGACATCTTTACTAAACCCCTAGACAAGACACCATTTGAATATCTCCGTCAGAAGTTGGGTGTCATCCCTTCTCTCACCTAAGAGAGTCCATCCTGTCAGGGGGAGTATGTGTTGGTTTAATATCTGATACCTCCGAAAAGGTACTGCAACAACTCAGGGGGAGCATGTTTTCTTTGACATTGATGTCAAAGGGGGAGAAAAGATGTGGTCTGGATCCTACAGTCGGAGGTCTAAGCAGAATAGTGTAGCCTTTCAGGGTTGCCATCAATGACAAAGGGGGATATTGTTGGCATGTTTTACAGGGTCATTGATGACAAGAACAACAATGATGATGGAAAACAAGAAAAGCATAATCTCAGGAGGAGAAGCAAAGAATATGCAGAGATCAAAGCTCAGAAGGGAAAGCGTAGTACATAAATGTGATTCGGATCGAAATCCTTGATCGTGGATTTTCTTCGAGAGTCTTCATGACCGTCAGATCAAATTAAGTGACAGATAGGATAAAAGGGGAGCAAAGTTTGAGATTTGAAATCCCCGAAGTCCGGAGTGCCGGAGAGACGGAGTAAATTTCAACCATCAGATCATTCTAAAGTGGAAGGAAAGGATAAGTTAGAAGAAGGGCGCGCTAATCTCAGTGGTTGATAATTAGGCACTCAAATCTACGGTCGACAGGGCATATCAGACCACCCCCCTGACTTTTCTGTGTTTAACCATGGGGGGGGTCCAAGTTGGTGGTATTTCCCATGTGGGACCCTCATACGTGTCACCTTCCTGTCAACTTAGACCCCCCTCGCTCATTACCACTTACCGCCTAACCCCCCCTCTGAGTAAACCACCAAACTACTCATACATACCACCTCCATGCTCCGACGTCACACTCCACTACCCGCTAAACGTCACACTCCACTACACTACCTACATGTCTCACCCACGTCAACAAACACACGTGGCACATTCAGATAATAACAAGTGTCAAGATGAAATTGGCATTTCAAGTACGTGCAAATCACGAATCTGAGTGACACGTGCCAGACATTCATCTCGTGCCACATCATCAAGTGACGTAAGCAAGTTACGTCACTCTGAGATTTTTACTTCGAGAGTTTCACCACCAGCAGATGCCTAAAGTCTCGAAGTCTCAAACGCCGAAGTCCCGAAATGGACATGAGTCGTCCGATCTAAAGATTAGTTCGGGTGAATTCTCAACCATTGATCTAGTACAGTGGAAGGACAGTGTAAGTGGAAGTGTTAACTGATAGCAAGTAGTCTCCACCATCTATGACTTATTTAGAAAGTGACCACTCCGGAGGAGAATGAAGCAACGATCAGCCTAAAGTCCCGAAGGGTCATAGTCACTTATGATCATTGATCGTGCAGGAGGGTACATGTCAATAGATCGTTGACTCCGGGAGAAAATACTTTGGTAAAACGTGAAGGAGAAAGGTTTGAAATTATTGAAAGCCAAAGTCTCGAAGTGAACGAGGACCATTGATTTGAGGACGACACGTGGCAAGAATCTGTGGACTTCGGCTAAAAGAGTTATGGGAGAGCGTGAAGGTTGAGAATTGAAATCGCCAAAGCCTGGAGTAGCAAAGGAGATCTCGACCGTTGAATCAAGTAAGGGGCCACAAAACCATTGATCTAGTTAAAAGGTCAAATTCCCAAACTAGAGGCTGAGACATAGATTAAGAAGGACAGGTATCTGCAGATCATCGACTCTAGAATATTGGCGTACGGAGAAAAGAAGGGTTTGAGATTTGAAACTCCCGGAGCCCAGATCAAGAAATATATCACATCCGTTGATTTAAGAAGGTTAGATATGATCCGTCAGTTCAGGAGCACCATCAAGATCATGAGATCGATGGTCTTGTCGCATTGTGGGGATTGAAGGTGCGCGAACTTTAAAAAGTTAAGGGTGGGCCACAATTGAAACCACAATTTTGGAGAAAGGGTATGTGGCATATGGAGGTGGATTGCGGGGAGAAAAGTGGCTGATCCCAAACCACTCTTGGAAGTGCTCGCAATCGTTCACTTATGCAAGGGCGTAGCCCGAGGTCACATGCAACATGAGGCTAACGAGAAAATAGCTCGCGCTCACAATCAGGTGGTCACGTGAGACCATTGCCCAAGGTCACATCAGCGGGAGATAAGGGAAGTAGCTAGCGTTTTTAGGGTCCACATTGGAGGTTACACATTGAAAAGTCAAAAAAGGCCTCTGCGTGAATAATCCAACAACGTTGATCAAACATAATCTGATCGAAGGGTTATTGTTTCATCTTGTGATTTTTTTATCAGTTACGATTCAGTTAGTCTGATCGAAGGGTTATTGTTTCATCTTGTGATTTTTTTATCAGTTACGATTCAATTACACTAACTGAATCATTGTTCCTGAGCGGTTGAATCATTGTTCCTAAGCGTTGGAATCATGATTCCTGAGTGTTTTTGAGATTCCCGACTTGAGCGTTGGAGATGTGGAGTGTAACAAATGATGAGAGAAGGAATAAAAGAAAAATGTCGTGACAGAGAGAGGTTGTTGTTTCTCGGTAAAACAAGTTGAACTATATGTGATCAAGGAGACAGCATGAACAAAGGGTGAAAGATGCAAAGATGAAGAACATAAGTTGGACAGAGCAGAAATGGTGAAAACAACAGACTGTACGAGAACTTAAGCACAAGAAGATGCGAGTAGGAACACACTGATGCAGGCAGAGAAGAGTAGTGTAGCTGAACAATGATGAGATTGGTAAGCCATTGATAAATACTGTATCACTGTAATAAATTTTAGAAAGCAAAGATTTATATCTCAGGGTGGTAGGGTGGTGCTAGGGAGGAGTGTTGTCCTTAGAGTTTTAAGTGGGTGCTTGAACACAGGGAGTTGTAGCTTCCATTTGGTTGTAGCCAGAAAAACCAGGGTGGTAGGGTGGTGCAAGGGAGAACTATTGTTCTCTGTTGTACAAGTTGGTGCCTGTGTGACTGGAAGTTGGTTCTTCCATCCAGTTGGTGCAGGAACACTCAGGGAGTTGGTGCTTCCTTCTAGTTGGTGCTAGAGAAACCAGAGAGTTGGTGCTCTCATCAAGTTGCATCTTGTAAAACAGAGGTGGTAGCCTCACATTGAGTTGGTGCTCAAAGATAATGATGTACAGAACATAAAAAGACTGCCTATCATTCGAAGAAGAAGAGGTTTTCTCCCTTTATGGGGTTCCTCAGGAATATCTGTTTCTGTATACTTCATGTGTGTGATTGATGTTGAATACTCTATTGCTTACTTCCCTGAATTATTGTGATCGTCATTGAGTGTTCTTTAATGAGTTTAAAATGGGTATAATTGTTTAAGAAAAGTAACAACTGATTCACCCCCCCCTTTCTGTTGTCTAATAGGTTATTGCCTGAAGTAGGAGAGAAATCAACGAGTTTGTCTACTAGGAATGAGAGAGTTTCTACTATTGCAATGGGTCACTCCGTCCTTTCACCGGTGGAAGAAATATGTGTTTTAATGCAGTGGGTCTTGAATATTTCTTAGGGTAAATAAGAGAGCTAAAGATGTATAGATATTAGGCCAAATACCCTGCCAATGATCCCATAAGCTACCTATGCCGACCTCTATGATTCTTTTGACACACAATGAGAATACAAAGGAATAAGGAAACCATTGGCTCTACGTATGGGACTTAGGTCTGAGAGTTCCAGTATGATAAGTGATATTACATTTCCTGCACTCAAATAATTGTATTCAAGAACAGATGGAGGCCTATTGGGATTCAAAATCAATCTGTGCTACCACCTATCAAATAAGTGACATGATGAAAACATCGAACCTATATCTATGAATATGATTCAGGGACAAAATACATCTTTCATATTAATTTGAGTATAGACACCCTGTTATCTCTACATGAGTCTCTTTAGGTTGTAAATCAAGAGAGCCTGATAAATTAATCAAAATGCTTAATGATGTATTGGAAACTGGATCAAAGATGAATAAATCACACACTCACTCCTTCACTTAGAACAATTTGACTATATCTAGACAAAATAAGGCCTTCAAAAGCTATTGATCAGAGGGTTTGCAAAATATAGGTGGACGGAGATTGCTAACTATGCCAACATCATCACATATATTGAAAACACATGTGAAAGGTTGAATATAACCAACATAAGATTTGTGATCTTAGTTTGCTAATGCAGAGATAAGATAACAATCATCAATCATTAAGTAAACCAGGAAATGAACATAGCATTCAACTCACAAGTATAGAATAAGAAAGATGAATAAAGGTATGAACAATATCAATGAAAGAAACTTATCATTCCAAAATATATGTCAATGTCTTTACAACAAAGAGTGTATAAAATTATTCAACATCAAACCTTTTAAAAAGATGCCTCTATGGGCTTAAATAGGTTTTACAAATTGACTAAGATCCTCAAAAGTTGGATCTGAATGACACCTATCAGATCGAATCTAAACTGATGCAAAAGGTAGGATGAGATCCTATTTCTAAGGGGTAGGTATCCCATCCGAATTCCAAAACTTTAGCTCCACCTGAGCTACCTCATGGTTGTAGAAGTCCTTCACTGCAATTATCTGACACCTAGAGAAATGACTCATCCATTGAACGCTGAAAAATCAAGTCAACTTTGAAAAAAAATGTTACACGCAGAAGGTTAACAAGTTGGTAGCGCACTGCATGGAGAAAACACAGTCTGCACTACAAACTCCTGTAGATGCCAATTTTGTCAAAAATCTTCAAAATTGATTTGAAAAATGCTTTTGAAAGTTGAGAGCCCATCTCATAAAAACACATATTACTACCATTTGTTATCCTTATTGAGACTACTCAAACTTCATTTCAATAACCATATCCATACATGTTTCTTTAAAGTGATTTCCATACTTTCATTAGACTTCAAAATATCTTAGTACATCATAGGTTAGCAGCCATAGAAAACCTTGAAACAATATCTTAATCAATCACCATGCTTGGGAGGACTAGAAGAAGTAGTTTCTTTTAAGAAGATACCCAAGTTCTTCTTGCTAAGCATATTCTTGGCCAAATATAAGTCTTCAACTACCTTTTTGTTGTCTATTCTCAGGTTGAGGTTCTGTTTGTAAATATTAACCAACTGTTTCCTCTGAATCATATTTTTCCTGATGTTTCTCTTCAACTAATTACACTCCCCTGCTAGTTCATCTATTTGACTTGACAATTGTCTACCAAGTGTGCCATTCTCCTAATGTAGCCTTTGATTCTTCTCTTGAACTTCTTTGAGATGTTTGTCTGCATCCTTGAATAATTTATCCCAATCTTCTTTAGATCCTTGCTCTGTCTCTGGAGCTGACTCTGGTGGAGATTCGCTCAATTGAACTATGGATTCTAGTGCTTCCTTTTCAAGATGAGAGACTTTAAATCTTGATAACCTAGATTCAGGATTTATAACATCAGTGATTGGATGAGAATCCTATGCTAATATAATCTTTCTCCTGGATGAACTCCTGAGGTCTGGTGTATCAATTCTAACTTGGATAGTCTAAGGATTATCTTCAAACTCCATGGGAGGGAGCTCCACAGGATGCTCTGTTTGTTCTTCAATAACTAATTCCTTAGCCTTTCCTTTCCTCTTATCTCTTTTGTAGACTTGGACAGGTAAAGGTTCTTGGGTAATAAGGTCTTGAGGGGACTGTGGTGTTTCAGATGCAGAGGGAACAATGGGAGCAGAAGGATGTGCTATTTCAAGTGAAGGAGCAGAGGGTTTAGAAGCAATAGAAGAAGGAGGGGTCAGAAGGAGGGGTAATAAGGAGAAGAAGACCGCGGTATTTCAGATGATGGGACAGAGGGAGAAATGGGAGGTGTTGCAGTCTTCTTCTTAGTATTTTTGAGTTTTGAAGGAGAAGGAGGCAAATCAATTTTGTAGTTAGATACAAACAGGAAAGTAGGCCAATCCTTCCCCTCCTTATTCAACTGTTCAATGACTATGATCTTTATTAAGGCATGATGAAAAATATACTTTTGAAGCTTATCAGGTTTTCTTTGTGCAAATGAAATCATCCTTTGCAAACTCATGAAAAGGAAATAAGGTAAGTTTATTTCCTTCTTACTAGTGAAATGGAGAAGAAGCTTGAAACGGTATTGTGAAACCCAGTTGTATCTTCCTTCACAGGTAAAGAATATATGAATTATGAAGAGTATCTTGTCATATTCCTCTATCAGCCACTTCCTTGGCACACCCTTCACCAAATCATCTCCCCTATGCTCAGGCCTAAGCATATCTTGACCCCAATCCTCCTTTTCTAGTTTTCTTGCTTTGAACCACAATTCCCCTATCCTAAGGATTTCAGTCACCTCTGTAATTAAATGCACTGTCAAATGGATTTCGATGGGTCCAACCTTTGTCTTTCCATTTTTGTAATTTTTCACGAAATCTCTTGAAACCTCCAAGTGATGTCCTCCGAGTTTATCACAGAACCTCCAACATCCCATGGGCTTGAATGAGTCCACATGATTAGGATTTTTCTCGATCAAAGTGGTATCAATGGGATCAAATATACCACAGAGCCTGACCTCTTCCTGGGGATGGGGTCTTTCCTTGGAGCCATCATATGTATGAGCCACCTGCTGTGAACACTTATGCACAAAGAGAATTAGAAGCAAATTTTACACATATATTTATTTGTTTTAGAAAACCTTGATAATTCTTTTGATGGAAAGCTACGGTTGTGGAAGAGGACCTCAACACTTTGATGATGGTCTTAAGACTTTAAAAATCTTCTTGATTTAATTTTTTACCTCATAAGCCTTTCAAATTTCAAAACAGGGTTTTCCCCTCGAGTTGGTAACGCGTCCTATGTAAAAATGATGAGTTGTGCTGACAACACAGGCCGAGTTGGTATAAATTTAAGTACAAAAGTAGCCAGGTGTACTACGAACTCGTTATCATTGAGGGTAATGATAGAATTAAGGTCAAATCAAGATTTGAAAGACAATGATGACTCATTAAGGACCCAAAACCGACTCTTATAATCCCCGAATCACTTTGAGCAAACAAATGACTTGTCTTTTGACCATATAAACCTAGGACAATGACCTTGATGACCACTTAGTCATCTATCAACCTCATTTGACATGACTCAGACTTGATGACTAGACTCAATGAAGGACACATTTTATTGAATGAATCAAGAGAATAAAAACTCAATTAACCACCTAAGACATAAATAAAAATGAGTTTTTATTGGGATATAACATCTGGCTCTAATTGGCAATGAAAGCCTCCCTGTGAGGTTCCAAGAACTCGTAAGACCAGTTTCCTTTCCTATCACCTACAAAACTTAAAAAAAAAATGAAATTGTTGTTCCATTGGGCATGGAGTTATTATGAAACTTAAACTGAAAAAGAAATGATATTTACATTGAAGAAGGCTTGAAAAGCCTTAATAGAAATAAGTTTTGAGAAAATGCCCATTGACTGGGCCACCAAATACTTCATTACCTTCCATATTTTGTAAGAGGAAAGTATTGTTCTGCAACACTTGAGAGACGATGAAAGGACCAGTCCACAAAGTGTCAAATTTCACATGCTTGCCCTTATCCCGGCTGTAAGCATCCCACTTAAAAACAAGATCCCCTGTTTGGAAAACATCTTCTTTGGCCATCTTGTCAAAACTCTCTTTGATCTTATTCTGATGTAACTCTGTCTTCTCAAGTAATAGCTCCCTTACCTGCTGAAGCTCAACTAGATGAAGAATCCTTCTAACCAAATCATTTGGTTCACCTTCTTCTTCTTGAAATTTTTTTGCAACAGGAAGTGCAAGTTGGATAGGAAAAATGGAGAAGTGCCAATGGACTTATTATTTGTCACTCTATCATCCCAAAGTGAAAATTTTATCTTAAAATCCCAACTCCTTTGATTTTCTTCAAGCAATTTTCTAATAATCCTCACTAGGATTTTGTTTGATGATTTAGCAAGGCCATTGCCTTGAGGATAGTAGGCAATTGAGTGAAAAAGATGAATACCCATGTATTCACATAACTTCACCAAAACATCAGCTTTAAAAGCAACTGCATTATCAGTAACAAGTCTTTTGGGGCAGCCAAATCTAGCAAAAATATGATCATTCAAGAAATTGATGATTACAAAACGAGTGACATTCTTGGTGGGAATAGCCTCAATCCATTTTGTAAAGTATTCAGTTTCTACTAGGATCCACCTATGTTGGCCACTTGAAGATGGATGTATCTCTCCAATGAAGTCCAACCCCCATTTTTGGAAGGGTCCAGTGACTACAATGGGTTTCAATGGAAGAGATTTCAGCTATTGTTTTCTAGTGAAACTTTGGCACTTGTCACATGTCTTTACATAGGAGAAAACATCAGAAAATAAACATGGCCAATAGTAACCAACCCTCAAAATCTTGTGGGCTATAGTTTTCCAGTAATGATGGCCACCACAATTGTTTCTATGAAACTGATGCATAACCTAAACTGATTCTTCGTTGTCAAGGCACCTCAACAACATCCCAGAGGGTTCTTTCCAATAGAGCATATTTTCATTTATACAGAACTTGATTTCCTTGAGTTTTAATGCTCTCACCTATGTTTGATTCATCTATGGAGGGGCTGCAAGGTTCTGCAAAAAACGTATTATACTGTTGTACCATTCAAAAGAAGATAAGTGTGCTGAAACTGGCTGATCATGACTGTACCTTTCAACAGAGATTTCAAATTGTGCATCCTCAACATTTATGTTGATAAAATTAATACCCAACACCTCACAGTTCTCCTCAGCAAGAATCTTTTCCAAACCCCAACCCTTTATCAATTTTGTTGGCTTAGTATCAATGTCAAACTCAATGAGTTTGGCAATCCACTTGGCTCTTTTACCATCTATATCTATTTGAATAAGTACATATTTGACTCAACTAGATGGTACATAAGCTATAAATTTGGCATGCAAAATATAGATTCTAAAAGCCTTAAGTGATTTGATCAAAGCATAAGCATGTTTTTCAATAGGGTCATACTTTACCTCAACATCTCTTAATTTCTTGCTAAATAAAGCTACTGGTTGTTCCTACCCTTGATCATTTCTCTGAAGCAACATTGCTACAATGGTGTCATTAGATGCAAATGAAAAGATATGTAAATCTTTACAATAGTCAGGGTTGATAAAAGTAGGAGCCGACATAAGAGATTTCTTGATAGCTTCAAAAGAATCCCTTGCTGCATCATGCCATTTAACTTCTGAATCTTTCCTTAGCATGCCAGTGATGTGTTTAATCAATTCTGCAAAATTAGGAATAAATCCCCTAATGAAGTTAATCTTTCCAAGAAATGATTGGATGTCTTTCTTAGATCTAGGAATTTATATGTTTTGAATAGCTTCTACTCTTGCAGGGTCAATATTTACTCCTTCAGCAGTCACTATGTGTCCCAAAAGCTTACCTTCTTTTAATACAAACTGAGACTTCTTTGGATTTAATGAAAGCCCATACCTTCTGCACTTCAAGAATGTCTTCCTAAAATGCTGCAAATGTTCTTTATGGCTGTGAGAAAACATTGTTAGATCATCCAAATATATCAAAACAAATTTATCCTTCTCACCTACAAAGGCAATGTCCATGGCCCTTTGAAAGGTGGCCCCAACATTCATAAGCCCAAAAGGAATCTTGGCATACATAAAAGTACCCCAAGGAGTTGTGAAGGTTGTCTTTTCTCTGTCATCTGGGTGTACTGAGATTTGGTTATAGCATGAGAACCCATCAATAAAATACATGACACTAGCTCCAGACACTCTTTGCAAGGTATGCTCTATCTTCAACAAAGGGTAGTTGTCTTTCTTAGAGAACTTGTTGAAGTTCCTAAATTCAACACACAACCTAATCTCCCCATTCTTTTTTCTAACAATAACTAAATTAGCAACCCACTCAGAATATCTTAGTGGAATGATAATTTAAGCATTCAATAATTTTTTAATTTCCTTTTCCATTATGGGTAGAAGAAGAGGGCTGATAGATCTTATTTTTTGCTTGAATGGAGTGTCTTATTTCTTCAGAGGGATTTTATTCTCAATCACTTGAGTGTCATAGGTCTTTAAGTCACTGTACTCCCATGCAAAAATGTCTGAATTTTTTTTCATCAGGCTGCCATATTCAGCTCTTTGTTCTGCAGTCAACTGTGTGGACAAATTTATGGTTTTGGGGCACAGTTCATCTCCTAAGTTGTACTGAAATAAAATAGGGTATTCCTCTTTCCTACCAGGCTTCAAATTCACATCATTACGGTAAAAAAGATTCTCAAGTGGTACTAATCCGCTTGGGATTTCGTTATTTGGAAGTTGAATAATATCATGGAATCCAATTTTGTTTTTTTAACTTAGGATTTTTTACCTTTTCAACATTTTCATTTTCATGATCTATATGAAGGGCTGAAAACTCATCTATAACTTCCAAAAATCTAACCAATTCCTCCTCATCATCAAACACTTTCCAAAATTTTACATTGTCTGGAAAGGAAGGTCTATATTTCACTTGGATTTCATAATTAAGCTTTGTTGGCAAAGGTGGATTGAAGGTACTAGCTGAAACAACTAATGAATCAACAAGTTGATTCATGGCTCTAGGAATGTATTAAATATTGAATGCTAGAAAAGAATCAATGAGATTCCATACCTCATCTCTATATGCCTTAAGACTGACATGTTTGGCTTGAAAAGTGTTCTTGATTTGTTGGATGATCAGATCAACATCTCCATATATTTTCAGCCCCTGAATATTCATGTCCTTAACATCTTTCAAGCCCAAGACCAACGCTTTGTATTCTGCTAGGTTAGTGGTCACCTTAAAATCCAACTTGAAAGACAAATGAATTGTTTCTTTGGAAGGTGACACAAAAAAAACACCCGCTCCTGTAGACTCTCTTGAACAAGCACCATCGAAGAGCATACTCCATATAGGAGTGCTTTCCACTTATGAAGACTGGAAAATAGGTTTTCTGAGCTGCAAAGATGATGACTAAGAATCATCAATATGAAGTATACAAGATCCCAAAACTTTGTCAATTGAGTATATGGGATGATTAGTAGGCTCCTTCTCATCACTGATAATATAGGATAATTGAGCTTCCCTATACAATCTCCTTTGTTCCCCTCCAAAAACTGGGACAGTTGCATAAGAAAGGTCATTTTGCAAGGTGCCACCTAGCCTCTTTATCCATGCTCTAGATAAGAGCATACAAAATTTGGGTGGCACATCAACCACCACAATGTCCATTACCATGCTCCTCATCAGAAACTGGGATATAGAAATTGATAAATATTTTATCAAGCCAAGGCACTTAACCTTCCTAGAATCAAATGAAAATAAATCATGATAAGACTTGGTAATCTCTAAACCCAACTCATCCATAAATGCTTTTGGCATGAGGTTATGATGAGCTCCTGTATCTAGAAGGAAATTATGTAGAATTTTATCATGGATGTTTAGGGAGACATAGAAAGGTAGAGAGGTTTCCTCATAGCCTTCAACCATTGGACTAAGGAAAATAGTAGGCTTATCATCTTGGAGGTTTACAACATTAGCAACAGTTGGCATGGATTTAGGCTCAAGGGATTTGAGGATGGTTTGTTTGAAGGTATCATTCTTCATTAATTCCATGAGGGGTATGTGGATTTTAACCTTCTGAATTTCTGATTCAAAGCTAAATGAAAAAGGAACTTTGTTAGGGTTTCTTACCTCTTGCACATGAACTTTAAGAAGTACTTGATTCTTTGTTTGAGCTTGATCTTTTCTTGGTTGCTGTTTTGAAGGGGCAACAAATTTCTTGGGAGGAGCTTGCTCATCTTGCTTACAATTACTTTGTTTAGATCTCAGATTATATCTATTCTGATCATCAATTTGACAAATAGATCCCTCATTTGAATATTGATTAGCTTGTTGACTAATCAAAGCTTCTTCATATGCAGACTATGTCAAGAAAGATGCATCACCTTTATCTCCCAAACAATGAATCTCATCATCTTCTTCTGGTTGATCTTCCTCCATTACTGTGTTCTAAAAAGGAGCTTTAATATTCTGATCCTCATTAGCATTTCTATTCCTTTGTAAAATCTGATGTGGTTAATTATTTCTTCTATAAGGATTTGGATTTCAAAGAATAAAAGAATTAGGATCTTTACCTTTTACAGGTTGCTTGTTCTCAATCTTCATCTTAGACAATTCAGAAGTCAAATATTCAATCATCTTAGCCATCTTTTCAATATTAGGATCATGACTTGATGATGAGGCTTCTCCTTTCTATTTCCTTCTATCTCCTCTACCTTTCAACTTCTCTACAACAAGGATGCTAGATTCCACTTCAAGTGTTGCATCCTGCATATTAGCCAATGTAACATACCTCCTTTCTCTTAACAACAAACAAAATTCAGCATCAAAAGCATTAGCATATGTGATTTTTGCAGAGGTAGCAATAGGCTTGATTTCAGTTGGGATCTTGCTATACATCCGGTTAAATTTCTTGGTAAAGTCTGACACTGATTGACCACTTTCCCTTCTCAAGTTCCCAAACTCTGTAATGTAGTAAATAAAATGCTTCTTATCCCCCCATTGTTTTAAGAAAGTATCATAAAAAATTTCAATACATGTTATAGATCTTGGGGTTAATTCTCTAAACCACCTCCTGACCTCTCCATCTAAGCTTTGCACAAACACTCTCATCCATACATCCTCCTATTTGATATTTAAGTTATCAACATAACTATTAAATAATTCAAGATGCTCTTCAGTTGTGACCTCTTCTGTCCCTGAAAATTTTGGCATACAATTTTGATAGTCTCTAGTAGGCATTGCATTAAGAGGATTTGGCAATACTAATGGGGCATATCTAGCAGCTATGATTCTTTCCATGTTAGTGAGATTTTGAGGTGTTGCTGCCATGATAGTGGTAGATGTAGATGTACTGGAAGTTTGGATCACTAGGGATTGAGATGAGGCCGATATAGAAGATGAAGGTGAGGTAATGAGAGAAGAAGGTATTTCTAGAATTGCAATGAAGAAGGGAAATAAGAAGCTCTGTAAAATTCAGACAACAAATTGGCAAGGTTTTCTTCTCCTTTTATAGACAATTCATGTAAGACAAGCTCAACTGCAGGAAGATTTGTATGAATGTAGGCTGAATTTGGTTCAATTTCAGATTGAGAAGATTCTACAGAGGATGAGCAAATGTCTTCTTCAACAAATGGTGAACTATCTTCTTGAGTAAGATCAAAAGATCCTTGAACTTCTGAAACTACATTTTCATTATCAATCTTTGAGCTTATAGCTTCAACAAATGTTGTCTTTATTAGTGGATTTTTTGGAAAAGAAACAGAGGGATTTCTAGAGATACCTGAACTTGAAGATCCCTTATGTAATGATTTTCCTTCTTTGATGATCCTCTCAGGATCAGATACTAGATCAGTTAGAGGATGTTGAGGGTTTTCTTGAGTATGTGCCTTCTTAGGAGCCATAATGTACCAATGGAGTCGCTAGATAGAAGATTACAACCAAACTAATGATTCTCAACCTTTGTCTATCATCAAAGTTGGGACTATGTCGTCTCCCAGGGAAGCTTGCTTCACACTCCTTTTCCCGACAACAACGCCAATTTGTTATCTCTCCAGGGTTCCCTTTAGGTTGTAAATCAAGAGAGTTTGGTAACTTAATCAAAATGCTTAATGATGTATTGGAAATTGGATCAAAGAAGAATAACTCACACACTCACTCCTTCACTTAGAACAATTTGAATATATCTAGACAAAATAAGGGCTTCAAAAGCTATTGATCAAGGGGTTTGCAAAATATAGGTGGATGGAGAATGCTAATTATGTCAACAACATCACATGTATTGAAAACACATGTGAAAGCTTGAATATAACTAGCAGAAGATTTGTGATCTTAGTTTACTAATGCAGAGATAAGATAACAGACATCAATCATTAAGTAAACTAGAAAATGAACATAACATTCAACTCACAATTATAGAATAAGAAAGATGAATAAAGGCCTGAACAATATCAATGAAAGAAACTTATCATTCCAAAATATATGCCAAGGTCTTTACAACAAAGAGTGTATAAAATTCCTCAATCTTGAACCTTTTACAAAGATGCCTCTCTGGGCTTAAATAGGTTTTACAAATTGATTAATATCCTCAAAATATGGATCTGAATGACACCTATTAGATCGAATCTAAACTGATGCAAAAGGTAGGATGAGATCCTATTTCTAAGGGATAGGTATCCCATCCGAATTCCAAAACTTTAGCTCCACCTGAGCTACCTTGTGGTTGTAGAATTCCTTCACTGCATTTATCTAACACCCGGAGCAATGAATTGTCCATTGAACGCCAAAAATCAGGTCAACTTTGACCAAAAATGTAACACGCAAAAGGTTAACGAGTTGGTAGTGCATTGCATGGAGAAAACACAGTCTGTGCAACAAACTCCTGTAGATGCCAGATTTGTCAAAAAACTTAAAAATTGATTTGAAAAATGCTTTTGAAAGTTGAGAGCCTGTCTCATAAAAACACATATTACTGCCAATTTTTATCCTTATTGAGACTACTCAGACTTCATCTCAATAACCATATCCATACATGTTTCTTTAAAGTGATTTCCATACTTTCATTAGACTTCAAAATATCTTAGTACATCATAGGTCAACAACCATACAGAACCTTGAAACAATATCTGAATCAATCACCATGATTGAGAGGACTAGAAGAAGTAGTTTCTTTTAAGAAGATAGGTAAGTGCTTCTTGCTAAGCATATTCTTGGCCAAATATAAGTCTTCAACTAGCTTTCTGTTGTTTGTTCTCAGGTTGAGGTTCTATTTGTAAATATTAACCAACTGTTTCCTCTGAATCATCTTTTTCCTGATGTTTCTCTTCAACTGATTACACTCCCCTGCTAGTTCATCTATTTCACTTGACAGTTGTCTACCAAGTGTGCCATTCTCCTGATGTAGCCTCTGATTCTTCTCCTGAAATTCTTTGAGTTGTCTATCTGCATCCTTGAATAATTTATCCCAATCTTCTTTATGTCCTTTCTCTATCTTTGGAGTTGACTCTGGTGGAGATTCACTCAATTGAACTATGGCTTCCAGTGATTCCTTTTCAAGAGGAGAGACTTTAAATCTTCATAACCTAGCTCTAGGCTTTACAACATCAGTTCTTGGATGAGAATCCTCTGCTAATATAATCTTTTTCCTGGATGACCTCTTGAGGGATGGTGTATCAATTCTAACTTGGATAGCTGATGATTATATTCAATCTCTATGGGAGGGAGATCCACACGATGATATGTTTTTTCTTAAATAACTACTTCCTTAGCCTTTCCTTTCCTCTTATCTCTTTTCTAGACTTGGACAGGTAAAGGTTCTTGGGGAATAAGGTCTTGAGGGGACCGTGGTGTTGAGATGCAGAGGGAACAATGGAAGCAGAAGGTTGTGCTACTTCAAGTAAGGGAGAAGACTAGGGGTTATAAGGAGAAAAATATTGTGGTATTTTAGATGATGGGACAGAGGGAGAAGTGGGATATGTTGCAGTCTTCTTCTTAGGAGTTTTGAGTTTTGAAGGAGAAGGAGGAAAATCAATTTTGTAGTTAGATACAAACATGAAAGTAGGCCAATCCTTCCCCTCCTTCTTCAATTGTTTAATGACTATGAGCTTTATTAAGGCATGATGAAAAATATACTTTTGAAGCTTATCAGGTTTTCTTTGTGCAAATGAAATCATCCTTTGCAAACTCATGAAAAGGAAATAAGGTAAGTCTATTTCCTTATTACCAGTGAAATGGAGAAGAAGCTTGAAATGGTATTGTAAAACCCAGCTGTGTCTTCCTTCACAGGTAAATAATCTCTAAATGATGAAGAGCAACTTGTCATATTCCTCTATCAGCCATTTCCTTGGCACACCCTTCACCAAATCAACTCCCCTATGCTCAGGCCTGAGCATATCTTTACATCGGTCCTCCTTTTCTATTTTTCTTGATTTGAACCATAATTCCCTTGTCCTAGGGATTTCAGTCACCTATGCAATTAAATCCACTGTCAAATGGATTTCCATGGGTCCAACCTTTTTCTTGCCATTTTTTTAAATTTTGCACGAAATCTCTTGAAACCTCCAGGTGATGTCCTTCGAGTTTATCACATAATCTCCAGCATCCCATGTGGTTGAATGAGTCCACATGATTAGGATTTTGCTCGATTAGAGTGGTCTCAGTGGGCTCGAATCTAACCACGGAGCTTGACCTCTTCATGGGGATGGGGTCTTTCCTTGGAGCCATCGTATGTATGAGGCACTTGTTGTGAACACTTCTGCACAAAGAGAATTAGAAGAAAATTTTACAGATAGCTTTCTTTGTTTGAGCAAACCTTAATAATTCCTTTGATGGCGAGCTATAGCTGTGGAAGAGGACCTCAACGCTTTGATGATGGTATGAAGACTTTAAAAATCTTCTTGATATAATTTTTTACCTCGGAAGCCTTTCAAATTTTGAAACATGGTTTTCCTCCCGAGTTGGTAGCGCGCCCTATGTAAAAATGATGAATTGCGTTGAAAACACAGGCTGAATTGGTAGCGCTTTAAGTACAAAAGTAGCCAGGTGTGTTACAAACTCATTATCATTGAGGGGAATGATAGAATGAAGGTCAAATCAAGATTTGAAAGACAATGATGACTTATTAAGGACCCAAAACTGACTCTTATAATCCCCGACTCACTTTTAGGAAACAAATGACTTGTCTTTTGACCGTATAAAACTAGGCAAATGACCTTGATGACCGCTTAGTCATCTATCAACCTCATTTGACATGACTTAGACTTGATGACTAGACTCAATGAAGGACACATTTTATTAAATGACTCAAGAGAATAAAAACTCAATTAACCACCTAAGACATAAATAAAAATGAGTTTTTATTGGGAGATAACACACCCAACCACACCATGCCACATTATATTTTGTGTAAAACTACTAGCTTGGTAAGGCGACACTAAATAGTTGGGTAGGCATACTTGGTTTGCTTTCTAGGCATGCTCGGTTTGTTTCTTGATAAGTAATAAAACAAAATGTTTATACACAAAGGAGAGAATGTTCTCTTCAATTGATAAGCATAGGACTCTTGTTTCATAAGAGAGAATTTGAATGAAACATTTTATGTCTAAAAATAAACAAAAGAAAACTCGTTAGTAGCCTACGTAGATTTCCCAAGACACAAAAATAACATGGGTGACTGACAAGCATAGACTTACATTTGAACTCAAAGGTAGCTTCTCCTTGTCCTATTTGGAAGGAACTTGGATGAAACTCCAAACAAAGTGCTAAATATCTAGAAATTGTTGCCCTTTACGACATTGAATGTCCAATGGATGCAAACATTATCATATTTTATCAACTAAGAGACACAAGGCATATAGAGAATAGGAATTGATGCATGTTTGTGGACACGAGGCATAGAGAGCATAGGAATTGATGTGTGGTTGTGTACACGAGGCATAGAGCGCATACCATTAAGCTCAGGATAAACTACTACAAATACATAATACAGTGGGCATCAAAGTTTGTTAATAATTAGAGTAGCTAATTATTCTAACCACTACAAATATATAAAATAATTTCACCAATAATACTCATTTCTCAATTTCAAAATAGGTAATAGTGCTAGTTACAATAAAAACAAGTAATAGTGCTAGTTACAAGTATTTTTGTCACTAAATAGCCAGTGAAAAAAAATTCTAGGTTTTGAACACCAATTTTTCTCATGGAAAAATAAAAAAATAAATAAATAATTCCAAGTGCTTATGCTTAAATCCTTCTTATTCAATTTCAGCGTCGACTCACAGAAGAAAACTTCAAAGACTCTTCATGCACTCAAATGTGATTTCCTCCATGGTGAAGCCATGCATTTAACTGTAAAATCATGCACTCAAATGTGATTTCCTCCACCATGAAGCCATGCATTTAACTGTAAAAATCAGAGAATTCATGAAGGTACCAACCGCAAATGAAGAACACGATGCATTTAAAAACAAAAATCAAAGAATTCTAGAAGGTACCAGCCACAAATGCAGACCACATACATGTAATTTGAAACCTTATTAATCTTCAACACAATATTATTATGTATATTAGGAGAAGCCATTTTTCATTCTTCACTCAAGATTTTCGTTTAAGCATTCAAGGTCTATTTCATCGGTTTCCAATCACTAAGTGTTCAAAGTGCATGTGCAACATGTGTCAGTGTGAATTTAGGTGAAATTAAATGAAACATTATAATAAGGCATCGAGTTACCCAAGGTGGTTGTGGATCATCCTATGTCATATAATTTTTTTAAATAAAAACACAAAAGTAATATAAAAATTTTAAATAGGAAAGAAAAAGTAATGACACAATAGAAATGTTATGCCACGTGATATATGATTGAGATTGATGTGGCTTAATTTAATTTCCATGGAAGATAGCTCAGACATGCCAGTTATCCTTATACAACTACAACAAATGGGCCCACCTTTACAGATTACATAGGTAAAATTGCTACAACAAATAAATATGTGTATAAGCAGGGTGATACTGATTTGTCATGGTTATTTTATACGAGTATATGGTAGGAATATCACTAATGTTCGTAGTTTAGTTCACTACTGAATTAGTAGGGAGGGTCGGTATGACTACTATAAACAAGTGTAGAGGGGGCGTGAATGCATGGATGTTGTTTCCATTCATGAGGAGGGAATATAAAACCCCAATGACTACAAACATTGTAATATCAAACAATGTCTCATGTTTCCAAGGGAATGAATGGATTGAAGAGAATAAAGATACATCTCCCTAGTGCTCGTTCATGCCATTTTTTAATTCACTGGCCACATGATTTATATAGTCTTAATGGTCGAAGGAGATGGGAGAAAGAATAAGAGCACCTTCGGCCAAAGGAAAAGGTCTAGGGGGAAGTTACTTTCAACATCAATTGTAAGAAACATCTAAGCTAAGATAACTTCTATTGATGGAATTTATTTATTTCTTAACTTGTTATTTGATAATAATTATGTGCAACAAATCGTATTGAAGCTAAAGCTAAATTACGAAAAATGAAAATCTATCGCCACGAAGATGCTTGCAAGGATTTTAGGTGGATTCTCTCCTTCCATCTCTTTACCTCTAAGGTTATGATGTTAAAATCCATCCCAACTACAGACGTTTTAAAAAATTGCGAAGAAAAAACACCAAATCCTAATGGTCTTCATATATCGATGATCAGTGGCACATAGCTTCTTTTCTTAAAAGCTTCATTAGTTTCTAAGCTTCAATTGTGTATGTTTTTTTTAAACAAAGACTATGTTGATAGTGTTTGCAGTGTTGTTGCAGTATCATGTTTGGATCTTGAGGGTTTTTGAACGTGGGATTTGTTCAAAGCGGGTTTGAGCTCTGATTTCTTTGGATTTGAAATGGGTATGAACTCTAAGATGAAGAATGTTTAGTATCTGATAGTTGTAAGTGGTTAATGCATCAACGATATGTCAGACCTGTAAAAGGCATCTTGTTGTGCTAGATTGGCTGGTAATAAGGTGTAAATTGGTGGGAACAAGGAGGGAACAAACAAGAGGAAGAAGTATGGTTTCATGCAGTTCCAGGATTGGAATAGTCAATATAGCTTGTTGACCAAGGTTTTATGCCCTAAGATTTGTTGAATCAAAGAAAGATTCCTTGATAGATAGATAAATATCATCACTATAGTTTTAAGGACAATTACAATTTTTCTCTGTTATGCAAATACCACCAGGAAGGAAAATGCATGGGCGAGACAACCATCACTACTGACAACTTCTTTAATATGGTATATTTTCTTAACTTTGTCAAAAATTTGTTAATAATCAAACAATACATAAATATACATAACATTTACCTACACAGGGAGAGAGAGATAACAGAGTGAGAACTACCAGAGATGTAGGGAGCAAAGGCGGTGGACACAGAGAGCGAGAGCTACCAAAGAATTTCATTATGGTTTAATTCCTTCAAATTTCATTATGGTTTTATTCCTTCAAATTTCATTTTTGGTATTTTTCTTTCTATTGGCCATGAGGTTGCTTTGGTAAGTAGTGAGTCTTTTCCTTTAGCCTTTCAACATATGCTCTAGCAGCAAAAAGAAAAGATGTAGGTGTGCTGGGGTAGTGAAGCAGTAGCGAGGTGGGCATGAGGAGGAGTGAGGTTGTGGTGAAGTGGGGATGAGGAGGTGGCTAGGGGATGAGTAACATGTCATTTGCTTGGATTGTAGTGCAATTCTTTGCAGATATCTAATGCAATGTATCTATCAGAGCCTCCATTATCAAACCAAGTCTAAACACCATTCTTGAAAAAGAAATTCAAAAAGAAGTTTTTTGACTATATTTGGTCATTTTTAAAAGGGCAAAATATCAGAGGATCTAAAATGATTTGTACCTAAAGTTGTTGTTGTTTTGATACAC
>ML777099.1:1018137-1035050 GCA_009831015.1 Picea engelmannii
GTGCGTATGGTTACACCATATGGTATGTTTGTTATCCCTTTTCACGAATAGGTGTGGGTTACATGGTATACAATGAACCAAAGGCTAAGGGTTGAGGGCTTAGGCCCTTTGGCTGCCCATTCAAACTTTGATTCAAATTTAAATATATTAATTTCCATATAGTGTTAAGAAATACTATGGGGATGCGATGGTATGGCACGATGGTATGGGAATATTTGTGAAGGTTTATGGAGGTCATGAGTTCGACCTCATTTGACTCCATAATTTTGGTAACCTATGCCAATATAGGCCAATGGGAGGTCGCCACATGGTGGCCTCTCATTGGTTGAACCTTGCACTTGTCAATATAGGATTGGACCATTTGTATGCCACTTGTCAACCTATAATTGGACCACTTGGATTGTACCTTGACCAGTGCCAACAATCATGTGCCATGTGTCACCCATGATGTGGTGACACGTGTCACTCTTTTTTCCCATGTGAACTTTGACTTTTGACCTTGTTTGATTGGAACTTTGACCGCTCATAACTTTTGCATAAGAACTCTGTTTGAATTGTCGTTTGCACCGTTGGAAAGCTGACGACAAGATATACACATTGATGTCATTTTTGAGATAATTTGGGATGGCCTAATTTTGAGCATTTATGGATCCCTTGAGACCTATGTGAGCGTTTCAGATCCTCCTAGTCCTTTGTGAGTGTTCCTTAGATCCTTATGGATCACCATCGATTGGGTCCCAATCAGAAAGTATATCTCTCTCTTGGCCGTGTCCCGATGGATGACTTAGATTAACTCTTGTTCCCTTTATATCAGAGTCTTTGTCGTTAGACTCCTTTCAATTGCGTCACTCTGAAACACACGTTTCAACAATTTCTCCTGTTCTCCTCAGAATCTAAACAATCCATCCTCCTTTGTCTTCGATCTACTGTGGATCTAACGATCATCCACATTGCTCTGTACCAAACCTTCGTCACATGGACCTACACGTGGATACCACATGTCCATTATCTATTCGTCCATGTCACTACCATGTGTCCACTTTTCATTGGTTGATGCCATGTCATGGCCCTGTCATCTGCCACATGTCACTCTAATGACCTTCCACATGTCTCTTCCACATCAGTTGATCTATTCAATACTAAATAGATCACAATTGTTCATCATTGTCCTTCTATCAGATTTAGTCCAACTACTTGATTATGATGGCCCTAATCTCAATATCCAATCCATTCTTCTGTTGAAAAATTCTACCCACTTGAAACTGGATCTTCTCTTGTGTAAGAGTATCAAAACTCTTTTTCCATTCTTCTTCCACTAACTCAACAATGCTCTGTTGCATGAGTTGTCCTCTCCACCGACTTACCAATCTTTAAGCAATTCTTCCCAGCTCTATTTCTTTGGCTGGAATTGTCTTCATGACCCACTAGGTTGTTATCCCATAGGTATGCAAAATTCGTTGAAGGAATTTATGCTCAGCCCAGATCAAGCTGCTCCAAATTTTAATTCGCAGGCCTAAATATTCTTTGATAGAGTTTTGGACTAACTTTGTTTTTTCCTCAGAACTTTAGCTCTCCTATCCAAGCACTATTCCCTTGTGACTGAGTGCCTTTCACTTACTCTATTTGTCCTTATACTGTGACTAGGTCATTAAGACTATCAGGTTTTATTCCACGTTCATCCTCCAACATTGATCGTCACAGGATGGACAACACATAACACGCCTCAGTCTATTCCAGTCTCTAATCCTCCTCGTCAATTGGGTCCCAATTAGACGTCATATCATTGTCTTGGTCGCCTCCCAATAGACAATTTATATTAAATCTTGTTCCATTTATATCAGAGTCTTCGTCGTCGGAATCCTTCCAACTACGTCACTCTGAAATGCACATTCCGACGATTTCTCTTGTTCTGCTTAGACTCTGAACAATCCAACTTCCTTTGTCTTCAATAAACTCTGGATCTAACAATCATCCCCAATGTTCTGTACCAAACCTTTGTCACATGGACCTACACGTGGATGCCACATGTCCGTTGTCTATTCATCAATGTCACTACCATGTGTCCACTTTTCATTGGTTGATACCACATCAGGGCTCTATTAGTTTCCACGTCTCACTTTGATGACATGTCACGTGTCTCTTCTTCATCCGTTGATCTATTCAATATCGAATAGATCAAAACCGTAAATTGCGATCCTTCTATCAGAGTTACTCCGGCTACTTGACTCTGATGGCCTTGCTCTTATTCAAAATGGGATAATGCCACATGTTCTATCCTTAAGCCTTGACAAGGGTCCCTCTAAATCCATCTTGATCGTCTGTCAGATCTTCCTTCACCTATATGGACCATTCATTAAATAAGTTGGAGTTGTTGGTTCATGCAGACACTGCCATGTGTCATTCTCAGATCCATCCACCTGGATCGTCCTGAAATCATCTGAACCATTCATCGTACTGTCTTCGTCAGAGATATTTCATTGTTGCAACCTTTTCGACTCTGAAGCTTGTACTCTGAGATACAACCACAACTGTCTATATTTCTTCGATTGATCTGTTTCATAGATCGAATTTCTTCATCAGAGTGTTCTCCCAACTTGCACTCTGATACACTAACTCGAAAATTTTTGTCACCACTTAGGACTCTGAATAGAAGACAGGTCTTGGATTGTCGATCTGTATGAATCTCAACCTAAGATCTAGTCTCAACCGTTCATCCTTTAACAAAGGAACAAAAAGTTTGGTTACCTTATCAATGGTCATGATCAAATATCGATCCATATCTAATGGTGCCTATTTCTCCTCACCTGTAAAGGGTTTTAGCTTTGTCCCTTGCATGTCTTGCACACATAGTTGAATTCTAACTATGTTCTTCCACGACCCTAATCCAATTTCATTCTTCGCTTGACTCAATTTGACTTAGATCCCTTAGGATCATCGATCTCTACGATGATCGATGATTAATAGTCAGTAACGATTTACTGATATGAGGATTCTCTCATAGTCGAACCGTAACCCGTAACAGATAATTCAAGAGGGATTCTTCTCTGTGTTCAACCTTAACACATAACCATATGCTTATGTTCTAACATAGCATATTGGTTAGGCTTCTTCGGTAGTAGTAGCTACAGTAGCTGTTGTGATAGCCCATATAGTCTATACAGACTCTGTGAGAGGTGGGGTTGGGTGCTCCTGGGTTTTGACAAAAAAACTATGGGTTCAAAGGCCTATACCATGGGTATTTTCCTAAAACAGTGCACTATGTTCCAAGGACCATTACACACATAATACGAACAACTCTTAATCTTTGCAGAGATTCAAACACGCATAAGCAAGACAAAGGTTTCCAATTGACCAACTCCATACAACACTTGAAAAAGAGTTATTTTTATTCATACAATACTTGTACAAAATTTTACATAAGGCCCCTTCACTCTCTAATGGCCTCTCAATCTATCACACAATTGGCCTAATGTCCTTTCAATTGGCCACCCCTCTCATGCTCACAGGCTTACAAATTTAATACAAAAGGATTCTAAAATTGCAATTTGTTTCAGATCCTAAAAACCCTCACACAATTCCTCAGGATCCTCAAGATCCACAAAATCCTCATTTTAGATCCACAATATATTAAAGAGATCCATAAGTTACTCCTAATATCTCTCTAACTCTCACAATCTCTTGAGATCTTCTTTAACAAGACATACCTAATTGCAATGCACTCCAATCCTAAACACAACTAATACAAGCTTTCTAGAATTCCTTAAAACATAGGAATTTCAAAAATTAAACAATTAAAATCAAGACCCCTAGGTCTAGTCAAATGTGTTTGACTTTGGTGGTAGGATGACCCCGCATTAGCCAAATCATCAAATATATGCATTGGAGTTATTTCTATTGCAATTAATTGTTGAAATCCATAATGCATGAAGACACAATATAGATGTAGATTATTTTGGATGCTTCGAGGAAATAAAAGAGTCTATTAAAGACACATATGAGTACTTCAATGTTGTTGATTCTATTTTGTGGGAGTCTTTTATCAATGATCAAAGTGACATAATTTCAAGCTCAACAAATGGAGATATATTTTTCAAGATTTCATTTATTTGACCACATAATACACTTGATGAGCATGAGGAAAGAAATGTTGTTGAATATCAATATCAAGGTTTTATTGACTTTTCATTACTAGAGGCAAGACAAATGTATATTGGTTCTAGAAGATCACATGCACAATGTGAAGTCGTGGAATACCTTTACATGGGCTCAATAGAAAATATTAAGAAGGGTTGCATGATCGTTGTTGGCAAGTGAATATCCACATGGTTATCCATTCTAGGTTTCAAAAGTAATGAAAGTCAATAAATAAAATGAAGAAGTTATGGTGATTAAATTACATTGGTATATGATAGATACCTACCCATTTAATGGTGTGTACAAGTGATAGATGGTAGTCGAGAAATAGACCAACAAAAAGAGAAAGAAATGGTCCAAATATAAATTGTCATCACATTGATATCTTAAAATTAGAATATCTTGACATACTTGTTTATGACTTCCATTCGACAAAGAGAAAGATTATTCACTCCTAGAATACAAATATTATCAAGCGTTATCAACACAAGAAATAATTAAAACATGGGATTTTGGTGAACCTTATCATAAATCCAAAATGTTTCTAACATTTGGAATGATGGGCATACATGAAGATTCATGTGGTGCACTCATTTATAATAGAAAGGAATAATGTCATCTACATCGTCATCTAGTCATCCATCTAAGGATAATGCAGATTTTGTTAGTATCTCTAAATCCACGAATGAGTCCTAATAATTTTCTCAAGCATTTTATATATTTTTTGTTAATATGAGATGGAACCATCAACATGGATACCACTACCTATACAAATTGTACCTATACAAATTGTTTATGGAATGTTAAATGATTCACATGTAGATTTAAAAGCACATCAAATTTAGATACACACATGCACGTGTGTATTAAATATTTTATTGAATTCTAAATTAAAAAGTAATATATTGAATTCTAAACATAAAACAACTTAGAATAAACTATACACATGGATTCAAATTTCATGGTGTACATATTATGATATACATACATATGCTTGGGTCAAATTCTTGTTGTGAAGTATTTTCAGTTCGGTTGATTTTCTCTTCAATAACATCCCCATTAACATTAAGATACAAATCTCCAACTATTTCTTGTTGTGAAGTGTTTTTTATTCAGTTTGCTCTTCAATAACATTTCCATCAACATTAAGATGAAAATCCTTGTCTAGATTATCATCATTTGTATTTCCAATTCTCGAATAGTTTTTTTCCACCTTGTACATTCTATGATTTTCATTATGGAAATCATTATTTTGAGTGCAATCATGTTTCCTTTGGTGTTCACTTTTACTTCCCATGTTTATTCAATCTTTAGGTCAATAGAGACTCAAGGTTAATTTTCTCTTCAATAACATCCCCATTAACATTAAGATACAAATCTTCAAGTATTTCTTGTTGTGAAGTATTTTTTATTTAGTTTGCTCTTCAATAACATTTCCATCAACATTAAGATGAAAATCCTTATCTACATTATCATCATTTGTATTTCCAATTTTCTAATATTTTTTCCACCTTGTACATTCTATGATTTTCATTATGAAAATCATTGTTTTGAGTGCAATCATGTTTCCTTTGGTGTTATTCACTTTTACTCCCATGCTTATTCCATCTTTAGGTGAATAAAAACCCAAAATTTTATAGCCAAAAAGAACTCCAACCCCAAAATAAAGAGGTTAAGAAAAACTCAAAATCTTATAGTGAAAAAAAAAATCAACTCCAAAATAAATTGCATGTATAAATAATTTGAAACTGAGAAATAAAAAAGTGGTAGATTTTTTTATTTTTATTTTTGCCTTCGGATATTTCAAGTTTTCACCAAATGTATAAATACAAATTTTGTGTGCAACATTAGACTATGATACTTTTTTCCAGGATCCTTCAATTTTAGAAGAAGTGGATCCTATAAATTACTAGAGTTTTCAAAGAAAAATACTTTCTACCCATACAATTTTTACCTCATTTTGTTATGATTTGTTAATTGTAATTATTTTTCTTCTAAAATGTATATATATTTCATTTTAATCTTTTCACAAATTAACTAAATCAAAATTTATACCTCTAAAAATAAACAATCAAAAAATTTGAAAAAATTATGATACATAAGTGTGGGTTATCCTCTTTAAGTGGGAATTTTTAAATTTTTTGTATTTAGTTAGAATGTGGGGAAAATGTAAGTTCCTCAAAAGTTTTGAATTTAGGCATTATTTTCAATTGAGCCAATTATATATATATATATATATATATATATATATATATATATATATATATATATATATATATATATATATGTTATTCATTAAATATAAAAATAAGTAGTAGCACATTAATAGAGTCTAGATTGTTGTATTCATTTTTTCACAAGCAAACATTAACATGGAAAAAATTGGACTCCCCTAAAATAACTCATTATCAATTAGTGATTTTTTTAAGAACAAATTATCAAATAACAATTAAATTGATCTATTTAAATATAAAAAAAATACTTACAAAAATAAATACAAAACTAACAAAATTTTTTACAAATCATTTTTTTTACAAATTCAAATTCCAAACATAAACATAATTTTTTTTTACAAATTGAAATAATTAAAATTCCAAACATAAACATAAATGTAAATTTACATTTTGATATACAGTTGAAGTATCTATAAAAACAACAATTTACTTTGTTAAAAATCAAGCAAAATAATAGAAGATTCATGTCTTCCTCCTATGTTCTATGTTGTTTGTATAAAAAACTAAATAATAAAACATTATTACAATATTATAAAAATGTGATATTTAGATACACAACAATACCATCACAATCAATTAGATGAAACATATACATCAAAATTGACCTCCATTTATGCAAAGCATCTCCTATAATCATGATCAAATTTGACCTAGATTTATGAAAGGCCGTGACCATTTTTCTAATATCTATGTGACAATTTTCTTTCCCTAGTTTGGAATTTTGTGACAACCCTAACCACATGTTGCAATCATAATATAGTGTTTATTAGGGTGACAATCTTAATTAATTTTAAAAATAATAATAATTCCCTGGGATAATTAAAATGGATATCCATTATAAACTCTGTATTCTTCTCTCTAACAAAACCCTACAAGTTAAATGAAATACAGACTGTACGGGCAAGTCCCACACTCGAAACAAAACAAAACAGAGAATAAGACATCTTCGCCAAACAATGGACCGCACAGATTTCAAGCCTATCATCATGCCGGCCGCCTGCAATTCATAAGAATTTCACGTGCACATAATTCCAAACCAAAATGACAAACCAACGACACCAGTCCTTCAAACATTATTTAAAAAAAAACAAAGTCTTCAATGCTCTCATTATATGAATGTGAGATGAGCATTTGCTTCTACCCCTTCTGCTCTGTATCTAACTAAAACCAGAAGAATACCAGCTGGTTTGCCCCCGCTATCGGCCCCGGGATTCGAACAGATAACCATCTGCTGCACAAAAATACACACGAATCCCCATCTTCGGACTAGAGTAAAAGAGAGCCCTTCATTGTCCCACGTCCACAGTATTTTTTTGTGATGAAGATCCGGGTGGGGCGAAGGCTTCTCAAGATCAGAATTTTGCTCTCCGCATCTGTCAGGTTTCGTAGGCTGATCCATTGCCTGGTTCGTAAGATTTCGTCCCTCAGGTCCCCGGATCGAGCCCTGCGAAACTCCTCCTTTCTTCGCCTCCGTCGGCTGCTCGGAGCTGGAACCCGCGACGGGGCGCGGTTCTATCATCGCTGCCGCAGGTCTCTGGTTCCGGAGGGATCTTTGGCGGTTTACGTGGGAGAAGAGCGGCAGCGGTTTGTGATTCCGATACTTTATTTGAACCATCCGTTCATTACCACGCTTCTCGCAGAGGCGGAGGGGGAGTTCGGTTATAACTACAGAGGACCGCTCACGGTGCCCTGCGACGCAGACGATTTCGAGCAGGTGAAATGGCTCATCGACAGAGAGAAAAGACCGTTCCAGGAAAATATTTATTCCAGATTTCGTAAGTGATGAGATCATGATGATCTTTGTATTTGTATTTGTAATTAAAAATGGCAGCCAAAGTGAAAATAATCACTTTGGCAGCCATTTATTCATAAACTTTTCCAACTAGCTCAGAGCTTCTATTCAATTCTCTGTGGCCATTTTCCTGTTTCAAATCGTCTATTTTTAAAATAAGATGTACACACCCTGTTTTTCAAGCGTGTGGTGATATTTTTATTTTAATCTCTGTGTGGTTATATTTTTATTTAAAATATTTTTTTCCCGAATAAAATGGGTTTGGTGAAACTCTCTTTTTTCAACAAGTTTTTTCAGTTTGTAGACCCACTTGCAGCCGACAACCTTGTTGTCCTTTGGAAGATCTACCAGGTCCCATGTTTTGTTCCTCTCTAAGGCATCAATTTCTTCTTTCATAGCTTTTTTCCATTTAACACTTTCAAATATCTTAATTGCTTCCTGATAACAACTAGGTTCTCCATCAATAGAAACCAAAGCAACAAATGAAACATAATCGTCATACCTTGTAAGAGGATTCATGACCCGTGTAGATCTCCTTAGAGATGGTTGAGGCATATCCTTAGTTTCCTGGATATTTTATGCATCTTCATCTTCTTCTTTTGGAACTTCTTCATGCTCCTCCCTTTCTGAAGATGGATGAGTTTCCAAATGAATTTGTTGAACTTGCGATACCTGTTCTTATCTCACTTCAACATCTACCAGTTCTGATTTTAAGAATGAAGATTCATCAAATACTACATCTTTGCTTATCATGAGTTTGTAGGGAGTAGGATCCCACAATCTGTACCCCTTAACTCCATCACCATAACCAACAAAGACATATCTCTTTGATCTAAGATCTAACTTAGAATGTTGATCTTTAGAAATAAGAGCTATGAATAATCACATGAATGACATGTCCATACCTCTTATGGAATCTTACAGTTTATTGTAGTTGATGGTGACCGATTTATTATATAGCATGTTGTAAGAACTGCTTCCGCCCACAATTCCTACTGCAACTTGGCATTACTGAGCATGCTCCTTGCTCTCTTTAGAAGAGTCATATTCATGCGTTCAACAACACCATTTTGTTGAGTAGTATAAACCATGGTATTATGTCTTTCGATCCCAACTTCCTTGCAGTGGTTCTCAAATTCCACAGATGTGAACTCGCCTCCATTTTTTGTTCTTAAACACTTGATTGACATGTCAATGCTCTTTTCAACCAAAGCTTCGAATTGCTTAAAAGTATTAAATACATCAAATTTTCTTTTAAGTAAATAGACCCAAACCTTTATGGAGTAATCATCTATAAATGTCACAAAATATGATGATTCTAAAAAAGAAACCGTAGGGGATGGTCCCAAAACATATGAATGAATGTAATCTAGGATACCTTTGCTTATATGTCGTCTTGTTTTAAACCTCTGTCTACACTGTTTTCCAAAAACACAATACTTGTAGAAATTCAAATTCAGTAAACTTGGAAGTGACTTACGATCAACTAGTACCTTAAGCCCTTTTTCACTCATATGACCCAAATGTTAATGCCATAAACGAATAGAGTCACTTGCACCTTTAGATGATACCACTGCTTGATTTATTTTTGTTCTCCCTTCCAGATGATAAAGGTTCTTGATCCTCTTTTCCTTCATGACTAATAATATGCCTTTGGACACCTTCAATACTCCACCTTGAGTTGTACACTTGTAACCAACAGAATCTAGAACTCCCAAAGATATCAAGTTCTTTCTAAGTTTAGGTACTGTGAAGGCATTGTTTCACATTTTTCATCTCTGCGGAGAGGAAGTCAAAGTTGGAATTGAGGGTAGAAATATTGAAATTGAGGTGTTGGATGTCAGTCTTGTTTTGGCTGATGTCAGTTCATAAGGTAGTGATGGTGGTGTCAAGCACTTGGTTGTGGGTATGGATCAGGGAGGTAGGAAGACAAGAATTGGGTAGGTGGCTCTGCCCAAAAAGAGGTTATGAGTGAGGGGTAATATGACGATCTGTGTGAAGAGATGAAGCCAATGGGATAGGTCCCAAAGAAGGGTGTAAGGGAGGTTGGGTGGGGCCATGGAAAAAAGGCTTATAAGTGATAGATACCACTGCGATCAAGGTGAAGAGAGGAATCTAGTGGGTAGGACCATGGAGAAAAAGGTGTATAAGTAATAGGTGCCACTATGATCAAGGTGAAGAGAGGAATGTAGTGGGATATGTACCAAATAAGTGTGTCAATGGGACCACTATATTCTCTTTTTTTACTCCTGCATAGTTATACTCTGGTTTGAATAATACTGCAGTGCCCAAATTTTTAGTAGTTAAAATTGTGTAGTAATTTCAAAACTTGGATGCAGGAGGCAGGGTTGTTGTAGAATTTCCCCTATGTGTCTATGTTATGTTGTTTTGGTATCAAGGGTTATGGTTTTGAGGGTTCCTACAGAAAAGCGTTTGCCATGTGCTATAGCTCTCTAATATACAAGTGGGGTCCAACAATAGTACATGACACAATATCTCAAGGACCCAACTAAGGAGGATAGACTGCACCCTTAGTCGTACTACCTGATTACCTAGGTACATGGAAGTATTATTCCCGAGTGATGTTCTCGGTGCCACTATAATAGTCAGGAGGCCGATAAATTGATCTATAGTTTGTTACAGGAGACCTATGGGACTCCCTATATACTTGAGGGTACGTGGGAGTAAATGGTCGTGTACATTTACTATCTAATGCAATACTACTTGAAGGGGTACCAATAAGGTTTGCAAAGGTTTCCAACAAGGTGAAACAATTTGTTTTGAGTAACCTGTGCGTGTAGTCTTCCCCAAACACATTTTTACTCATTGGAAATAGTAAAATATAGAGAACACTAACACCATAAATGACACCTTTATTTATATAAATCCAATTTCACTTGCCTCTTTGTGGGGGAAACCTCCAATAGAGCATAGCTCAATTACAAAATATTTCTCAAGACAAAACTCTTCCATGCTTTCTACTCCTATTTATACTATTTCAATCTTTTAAAGAACATTCTAGAGGAAGATATTTCTAGAAGTGAAACCTTCTATCAAGTCTTCTTACATTAGACATGTTCACATTATTTCATAAGCCTTATTTACTAATGTCATCCTTTATTACATAGAAAACATATTAGGGAGGTTATTACCATAACACCTATTCATGTAGTGTGAGGTTAGGACCCTAACACTCGTTCATGCAGTGCAGTGCAGAAGTCTATGCACCAACTCTCAACTCTAAGAAATCTTCATATTTAAACTCTTCCATCGGAATTCATTCCCATATTCAACATGCAATTCTCTTGCATTCTGAGACTTGGAGATACTCCATCTTGGTAGTCAATGAAAGACAAATTGAATGTTGGTATGTGATTATATAGTGAGATCCCAATATATATGTCACCATGCAACAACCCCACAAAATAAAGTGTGGTTTATCCTCTTCTACAAGGATCAATATATTCTTGGCATGGAAACAATTCTCGTGAGCATCAAACTCTGCAATCTTCATATTTTGCAGTTTATCAATCATAATTCCTTCATTTCTCTACTCAAGAAGAGATGTCCACAACTTTATTTAAGTAGTCTGTGAGTGCTTCACTCTTGCACTTTATACCACCATGGGAAAGGAATCAATGCATCAAATGCAATCTTACATGCCCCTACATGTTGGTTATAGGAGACTTGATCATTGGTAGGTTGGTTTACCTGCTAAGAGTCATTCTTCAACCATATTTCAATGAATGAAACATCAGTCCATGCTTGAGATCCTTCTTGGTTTTATATTGTTGCTTCCACTAAACAATTGCTTTCTTTGTTGGTAAGGTTGACCTCTCATGCTACTGCAAATCTATGGCCACTTTTTTCTCCTTGGGCCACCAAGTTAGGGAGCTCTTTATTTCCTTTAGGCTTCACATTTTTCACTCTTCTCATGGATATGTAGTTTCTAGGGTGCATCTCTCAATGAATTCACCAACAATTTTCTTCCCAATGTCGACTCAACTTGCAATGGTGGAAAATTTCCGTGGCATTGCTGTTTGGAATGCTTGACATTATCCTTTCTCCATGTGATTTTGAATTTTTGGTTGGTTTGGGGGAGTCTTCTTTGCATTCCTCCTCTAAAAACAATCTGGCTTGTGGCATGTGACTTGCTTCTCTTAGAAAGATGCCACACTATGGCCTTTGTTCTCACAAAATAAACATACCTATGAGTACCAACAATTGAAAACTCTATGGCCTCTCTTCTTGTAATAGTGAAAAATGAGAGATGTATTTCCTAATGCATACCTCTTTTACTTCTTCTTTTTGTTCTAATTAATCTACTTGCCACTTCTTCTATATGGCCTCTCTTCTTGTAATAGTGAAAAATGATAGATGTCTTTCCTAACGCATAACTCTTTTACTTCTTCTTTTTGTTCTAACTATTCTACTTGCCACTTCTTCTAAGTGTCTGAGCATGCAAAGTCTTTGCATTGTTCTCATTGTTTCCATTCTACAATCTATCACAAGAAGGATGGAATGGTGGTGTGTTGTCATGTTCATTTGTTGTTTCCCTTTCTTCTCATTAGCATATCAATTCTGGCATGTATTTTACCTTCACAAATGTGATCTTGGTGTTCATCACCTTTCTTTTCTACCATTGAAACCTAGGCCTACATTCTTGAGTCTCTCAAGATTCCTTTTCTTCTCTTGTGTATCCCTTATCCATTTTAGCTCAGCTTCCTTAACAATTTCAAACCAATACATCTGCTATCATTTTCAAATTCACCAAAATGCTCTTGGAAAATATTCAAGGAATGTGATCTTACCGGAGTTGTCTCAATTATGGTGTTGACTTTAGCTGCAATAATGGAAGGTGGCTTTGTTTTCTTGGTCTCTTGGACAACTACTTGTGATTTTTCCAATGCTTTTTTATTATATGCCAACTCTAGTTGCAACTAAGCCATTGTATAAGTGAACTTTTCCTCATTCCATCTATCCATATGAATGACCTTCTCTCCCAATTGCACATGTAGCACTCTGCTTTTGTCCTAATCTGCCAAGACGATTGAAGGTTGTGAGGGAGTCTTGATGGGGTTTTTTAGCAATGGTAACAACGTTGTTAAGGTCTCAAGGTTATTTTCCATCTCTCCCTTCATGTGATCATACATCCATATCTTCTCCTCCAAGTGCTTGTTCTCTTCTCAACGATGAACATGGATGGCTTGCAAATCTTCCAACGTTTTTGTTTTTTCTTTACCCATGCTAGGTATGTTTTCTCTTCATAGTTTTGGCAATTCTGTCGCAGTAAAGGATTCAATAATGGTAAACTAATGACTTATAGTCCACTCGCTTTACCAACAAAGATACTATTTGAAATTAAAATTTGATCTTCCTTTCTCTGTCTTATGCAAATATATCTATCCTTTGAATGGACATAAGGCCTATGTTCTTAGTGTAGTTGTACACAACAACCAACTAACAATGCCAATAAAAATATAAGGATTCTAAGTTGGTTCCTTAGTTGTTTATCACCATGTAGACACATGGTAATTGACCATGTTTCTCTACTTCTAAGCTTGCTCTTACACTTGAGATACAAGATGATAGTTTTGTTTGCACTACTATGTTTCCAATCCAAATCTCTTCACATATACTACATCATATTGTAAAATGAAATCATACTAGGTGTACTTGGCATCAACTTAGCCAACCTCTTCATTAACTAATGAACCAATGTTTAGATCAAATGAGTGAATAGTTTCAACAATAGAGGAGTATATACAAACAATAAATAATCTAGGTTGCCCAATGACCAATCTCTACTTCCCATGTGACTATTCTCAAGCTTAAAATACTATAAGTGATTCAATTGTCTTTCATGCAGTTCGTGAAAAAGTCACTTTCAAGTTCCATTGCAATTCCAACTACTTAAATCCCACTCATTAACCCAGTCATACTACAATTCCAACTTGAACCCCACTCATTAACCCATAAATGTGAGGCATTTCACTTAATACCATTCACCTTAATACCATTCAACAAAGAATACATATAAACTGATTAAGTCACATATGTGTTAATTAAACCATGTATCACCATAACACATTAACATACACTTGCTTAAATTCATGCCCACAAACACACTATGCCAAATTAAACCATGTATCAACATGACACATTCACATAGAGTATTCACAAAATGCCATCCATCTTGCTTAAAGTCATGCCCACAAGCATACTATGCCAAAACGATGGGAAGGAAAGCAATACAAACCAGCCAGCCATCCAGCCCAATATTCACGCCCTTGTGGACATTGTCAAATGCACAGCCTTGAAGGGAGAGAGGCGTATGGCCTCAAACTTTCTCCAAGAATGCGAATGGCCTCACATGCCCATTCCAATTGCTGGATACGGCCTCCAATGGCTGAGCAATTATGTGTCAAGCCTTCATGGTGATAAATGGCAATGTACGATCTCAAAAAGTGGAATACTCAACTTTGGATTGGCGCCAATTGTCTCCTGCAAACTGTTTTTATTGTTCTTGCAATTCTAAGTAGAAATCGAATTATTAAATTGCAACGGTCACTTGGCAACCCTATATGTTCAACTTCAAAGTGAATCAAATCATGGACAATATAAAGTTGTCGGTGTTTTTTATTTCCGGGGAAAATGAATTTTCACTCCATTAGTCACTTGAAAACCCTATATCTTCAATTTCAAAGTGAATCAAATTATGGACAATATAAATTTGTTGGTGTTCTTTATTTCCTGGAAAAATGAATTCTAACTCTATTAAAATAAACAGTGAGCAATTAAGTACATAAATTAACACAGAATTTAATACAACATAGAGAAATATTCAAAGCATTTAAGATGCAATGAACATCATGTTTGAAAATTAGTATTTTGATGGTTTAGTTTTCATTTTTGTAATCTTTAGTTACAATCTAGTTCATGGCTTTGATGCATCCTCACTTCTTGGCCAACAAAAAACTCTTTGAAAAATTAATTACGTCTAAAGGCATACACTTATTGACAATGGGTACAATTAATCACCTTTTAATCTAAAATTCTAATCTTATGGCTAACAATTGAAGATGCTGGCATATTCTTAATTGTAGTCTCTAATCAATGGATGAAATTTAATGTTCATAACTTCCTTGCATTTCTGAATACTTCCGTTACCTTGTTTATTTTTTCACATTTACTTAATATGATTAAAAAATTACTTCTCTAACCATTGATTGACAGATTAACTGATTAAGAAAAAATAATATGTATAAAACTTTGCATTGCCACGTTCCTGGAGATTAAGCATTTGTAGCTGGACGCAGTGGTAGCTACAGCAATGGTAGCTGGACGCAGTAGAAACTGGACGTAGTTTCAACTAACACGGTGGCAGCAGTGAATCAGCTGTGCTAGTTACAAAAAGATGTAAAAAAGCTTAAGAAGACCAAGAAACTAACCTTTCATTTCTCATTCTTGTATATTTTTCTCTTATTCCCTTTTTCATTTACATTTAATTCATGATTCATATGAACCATCCAATGAGTGTAAGTTAACGATAGCTCTGTGCAAGGACGAATGTCAAAAGGAGGCAGAAGAAACTCAGTGGTTGAAACTCGCTCCGTTTAGAAGACCCTAGGTTTAGGTTTGTGTGATAGTTGGTGATGTAATAGAAGATACCATGAAAGTGACCCATGGATGCATGAAAACGTTTGGCCATTCTTGTGGATCAAGAGATGGTGGCATGGATGCATCAAAACAGTCGGCCAAGTCTATTCGGGGAACATTATCTAACTTATTACACAGCATTGAATGCTGCTTAAGAGAGAGTGGGTATGTATAGATGAATTTGAATGGAAGGTGGATGTGCATATGTAGGATAATTCAAATATTCATTCTCACTCTGTATTATATAGATAGCATTGAATGCTGAATAGAGAATATGTATAGTTAAATTTGAATCGAAGGTGAATGTGAATTTATAGGATTAGGATTTGAATAATCCTATAATACATATTCATTTTCACTTAGCATTCAATATTGTATAGCAGAGTGGATATTGATGGCTTTGCGAACTTGGTGTATCAAGAATAAAGATTAGCAAAATAGATATTAATGACTTTGAGAACCTAATATATCAAGAATAAAAATTAGCAGAGTGGATATTGATGGCTTTGCGAACCTAATGTATCAAGAATAAAAATTGTGCTGTCATCTAGCATTCAATACTATATAGCAGAGTGAATATTGATGGCTTTGCCAACATGGTGTATCAAGAATAAAGATTGCGGGGCCGATGCCTGAAGTAATGTAATGTCTTGTGGCAGCTGAATAATAGCGATTGCGCCTCTACCTGATGTGATGTAATGTTGTTATGATCGATAACACAAAAGTCTAAGGAATTGTCGTTTTATTGCAAGTACGCTGCACTTTACTTTTGGAAGCTCTGACCAAATTCCTCATATAATGATTCGCTGCTACACGTCTTTATTATTGCTGCAACTCAAGACTTGACTAATTTAAAATAACATAATCAACGTGAGTTGATTTTGATGCGACGGAAACTATTTTGATACAGAATTAAAATAACATAATCAACATGAGTTGTTGCGATGCGACAATATTGCACATTAGAATAGCAGTTGACAAATACTTGCAATTCTAAACAGTGGTTCATAGAATTGAACATAATCAACAGAGTTGTTGAGATGCGATAATATTGCACATCAGAATAACAGTACTTGCAATTCCAAACAGTAGTT
>ML777099.1:1065849-1078007 GCA_009831015.1 Picea engelmannii
TCCTCAATTGGGTTTCTTCTCTACTATTTTTTTCTTGTCTCATGTCTATTGTTCATTTTGTACTCAAATGTCCAACCCCAAGAAAACTTACTCAATTAGTGTTGAAACACTAACCACTAAGTTCATATATAATGCCTCTCAAAATGTTGAACACTTAGTAACCAACTTACTATTAAACGTGTTCATAAACAACAATTCACTTAACTTTACTATAAGTAAGTTTTAACTCTAACAACTAAAAATTTCACTACAACCTCGAACAAAAACAAAAACAAATGTAACTCATTAACACTATCTAAAGTTTCCTTAATCATTAGTCTAATGCATATCCATAAAAAGAAACACTAACTTGGAAAAATCATAATAGAAATACCATAACAAAAACAAATGTAACTCATTAACATTATCCAAAGCTACCTTAAGCATTAGTCTGATCCATGCCAATAAAAAAGAAACACTAACATGGAAAAATCATAATACAAACAACATAGCAATAATGCACATATTAATGGTGGGAAATTTAGGAACTAAGAAAAAAAACCATGGAAAAATCATAATACAAACAACATAGCAATAATGCACATATTTATGGTGGGAAATTTAGGAACTAAGAAAAAAAACCTACTCCAGAACATGTTTTTCATTCTCTTATGGCCACGGTCACATGTCTAACACACTCACTCACCCAAATGTCTTATCCCCATCCATTTGTTTGTTGTCCGCCTTAAGCATACTTAAGGTAAGCTCATAACAATGTACTCACCATTTTACACTTAGTGTTATTTAGGTAAGATCATAACAAAGTACTCACCATTTTACTCTTAGCGTTGTCCTTTTAAATAGGACTTAGGACTTGACCTCTACCAACATCCTAGTTAAATCATTAAGGCCGAATTTACTATAAATTTCTATCACTGCTCTCTAAGTAGCCTTAGAGATTAGAGATTATACCATTAAGATATTAATGTTTATAAGAAATGACCATCATTCATAACTAAGCATATATTACACATTACTCAATGTTTATAGAGTTAAATTTGGTCTTAATGTTTATAGAGTTACATTCGGAGTTAAATTCGAGCATTAGGAAAAATTTCCCATACAACAATCCACTAAAACCCTAGCAAGGTCATTAAGGATGACTTTACTATAAATTCCCATCACTACCAACTAACTGATCTTCACCCTTATACCAAAAGAGGTTAGCTTTAACAATAAATAGCCATTATTCTTAACGAATTACAATCTATTACACATAGTGTTGAAAATTTACACTTAATCAAATTTGATCATCAAGCCAAAATACAGATACATTAAGTAGTTTTTAGATTGATATTTTTTGTTATTAAAGACAATGTCACAATCCTCTTGAGACCCGCTCGAGATGTTAAGTCTTGTCTTCTTTTTGGGGTGTGTGGCACCATGACAATTCTCACTTGGCTGCTTGGCAACACCAAGGATACTTCTCCCAGATTATGCCTCTTCACCTAAAGCATACCCTTACTTCGTTTTAGGCTACGAATGAGTCACACTCCTACTCTATGCAACTCACTTATATACTTGGACAATTTGTTACCAACTTAACACTTAGTCATTTAAGAATACATTCATGAAACATGTGAAACAAAGACAACAATTGCAAAGCAAACAAGAGACATAGTTTATAGTACGGGCGGCACTTGCAATGCCTAACACTGGGTTTGGTTATTTATATTGTGAAACAATTACAATATGAGCACTACTAGATCGGTTGAAAACTTAGGAAGACTCACACGACTCACCTCACCTCACCAAATAATGCACATAATCTCCTCACCAACTTCACTATCACAACACATTTACAACCTCTATGGTGTGCCCTAGACGTACTTCCACCACAGACTCATTGTCTCCTCTCTACTGCGAGACTTCACCAAGCTAGCACATAATTTGGATTTGCCTCATAACATGCCTCCCATAGACCTGTGATAAGACTTCACCAAACTTCCCTTGTGCATCCCCCCCTTGGTTACTTGTCTTCCATGTCTTCGTAACTCTACCTTTTGTTTTGTCTTACTCAAATTGAACCCTGCCTTGGTCACTTCCTTGCTTTCTCAGTTAGTTCATGACGTCTTGCCTCATGCACCTTGTGTTCTTTATATGGACTCCAACCATCTCCATTCACGAACCGTCGTTCCCTTTGGGTGTCGTGCCCCTTCACAGACTGACGTGCCCCTTTGCAAACCAACGTGCCCATGAACTCGTGCACTCATTGAACCTTCACGTTCTTTTGGACCAACATACCCCATCACATGGGCATGCTCCTCATTTCAACACGCCCCATTCTCTTCAAGTGTGCACCCTTATCTTATGTTCTTCATTATGTCGACCGACATGACTCTTCGTGGGTGTGTTGATGGGTTCATCCAACCTCTCCAATGTGTTTGTGATACCAAGGGCAGGCAGGTCCACTCCTTGGGCGCGCACCCAAGTCGCCCCGTCCTTTCCCAAATGCAACCCAATTCTTCAAACTTCTTCATAAGGAAAGTGAGGCACGTTCCCCCTTGGGTCCACATATCACAAGCATGTGCCCAAGGTCCTATACGCGCCTATAAGACTTTATTTTCCCAACCGATCGCATGCCCCTTGTGTTCTCTTGACCAACTTGTTGTCGAGTCTACCCAATGAGCGTGCGCACTTGGTGGGTGTCACGGAGGGCTTTACATCCTCCCCCAATTAAATTCGTTGTCATCCTCGACAACATCCTTCAATCTCCATGGTGCCCCTTCCCCATCTCTGGATCTCGTCACTACTCAACAACTATTATCTCCCACTACTGTCGTCAAGGAAAACTCCCCTTAGGAAGTTTCATGAGTCCATGAGGTATTGTGTCTCATTAACTTACTGTTGCATCCATACTTTGGTCTATCTTATCATGCTTCTATGCATTTTATCCCCTTGTGACTTTGGCTAATTAGGTAGTTATTCCAATCATCGCACTTCTGCCGCAAGAACTCACATCTTCACACTCAAACATTGTTTCCTTTCCGCAAACTTGCCGCATTCACAACTCTTTGTTTCCAATATGTCAATTTGTCCATCATGCGTTCCCAACAGACTTCACCAAGGCACCTCCTCAAGGAACCCCAAAGGCCTCATTGTCCCCCACCGAGACAATGAGTCAATGTGTTGTTGTCTACTTTGAAGGTGAAGGAGGATGTCTAGTTGGGCCATCTCCCTCATGTCCAATCTATATCGATGTGATCAACAAAGAGCCACCATACTTCTACGTTATATACATAAGCAATGGTACACTTAAACTGATTCTACCTTCACACTCCTCAACAAGTCATTCTAACTTGGGGTCATATGACCATTCACTTTTCCTAAGTTCACTAGAGGAGGAATCAACCTCTTTCTTGGTTCTCCTCCACCAAGGTCGTCTTGTCTCCCTCTCATCCTCTTAGTCTACGAATGGTCTCTTCTCTTGTTCAATGAACTGCTCTGATATCCTCATCTCTGTGACTTACTCCTATCTTTGTTGCAATTCTTCATACTTCAAACAGACATCTGCCAAGCCATCCATTACCTTATCCAGATCTCCAACTATGTCTTCAACATTGACATGCCTTTGTTCCATCAACATCAATCTCCTTATGTTTTATGCATTGGGTTGTGCAACTATTTCCCCACATCATCCAAATTCATCCCCACAAGGCTACTTCTCTAGTTGTCTGCAACAACCAACCGTAAGGAGGACATATGCGTGCCCACTTTGATACCACCTGTCACAACCCCCTTGGAGATACGCTCGAGATGCTAATTATTTTCCTCTCTCCAGGGCATGCAAAACCACGACAACACTTGTGAAACAAACAAGAGACACAATTTATAGTGCGGACGACACCAATGGTGGATAACACCCTTCTTGGTTATTTATATTGTGAAACAATTACAATATGAACACTATTTACTTGATTTACAACTTGGGCAGAGTCACATGACTCACCTCACCTCACCAACTCATACACATATTCTCCTCACCAGCTTCATTGTCGCAACAAATTTCACAACCTCTATGGTGCGCCTTAGATGTGTGCCCACCACAGACTCAACATCTCCTCCCTGTCGCAAGACTTCACCAAGCTAGCATAAACTTTGGATTTGCCTCATAGCATGCCTCCCACAGACCTATGATAAGACTTCACCAAACTTCTCTTGTGTGTCCCCCCCTTGGTTACTTGTCTTCCATGTCTTCATAACTCTGTCTTCTGTTATGCCTTACTAAGATTTAACCCTTCCTTGGTTGCCTCCTTGCTTGCTCAGCTCGTTCTCGCCTTCTTATCTAATGTGCCTTGTGTTCTTTATATGGATTCCAATTGTCTCCATTCGTGAACCATCACGCCCCTTCGCGGACTGATGCAACCCTTTGCAAAACATCGGACCCATGAACCTGTGCGCTCATTGAAACTTTGTGTCCTTTCGTATTGTCGCACCCCATCACCTGGGCACGCTCCTCATGACGATGTGCCCCTTTCTCTTGGGTGTTTCCTTGCCTTGTGTTCTTCCTTATGTTGACTGATGTGACTCTTTGTGGGTGTGTCGATGGGGTCATCCAACCTCTCCAACATGTTTGTGTTGGCAAGGGAAGGCGGGTCCACTCCTTGGGTACGTGCCCAAGTCGCCCCGTCCTTGCCTAAACACAACCCAAGTCTTCAACCTCTGTCGCAAGGCAAGTGAGGCATGTGCCCCCTTAAGTCTAAACGTCATCATCATGTGCCAAAGGTGCTCCTGCTCGTGCATATAAGACTTCATCCACCCAATCGATTGCATGCCCCTTGTGTTCTCTTGACCAACTTGTCACCGTGTCTGCTGAAGGAGCACGCGCGCTCGGTGGGTGTCACAGAGGGCTTTACAGATAGAGTATCTAAAATGGACAATATTTTATGGCCATCATAATATAGTCCATACACCATCACCCAATAATGTAATAATAATGCATTCAAGATCAAATTGTCACCCAACAACGTAATAATAATGTATGCAAGATCAACTTGTCACCCAAGAATGTAATAATAATGTATTCAAGATCAACTTGTCAACATATTTTATGATATATCTATTTTTCAATATTCATCTTCGAAAACTTTTTTTTTTTGAAATGTTTCTTATATTTACAAGGAAATATTTACTGTCACATCTGTATAAAGTTTTTAACTTGGATTTCCATGTTAATACAAGTCCAATCACTTTGTTGCTTGTCTATAAACCAACCTAATAACCTTGTTGCTTGTCGATAAACCATACCCCTTTGGCCAACTTCCAAACCTTTAAGATACTCCAATATTTAATTGAAGTATATTGTAACTAAATACTGTAATTCACATCAACCAAAAATTTAATGTTGGTCCCTTCTCATTAGGTTATTGAAAATGCATTGTACAGTTTTTTGGAATTGTTTAAGTAAATCAATGCCTCGCATAGGCTAAGTATTTCACATATGAGTAATGGGACAAAAATTTTCTCACTAATTAGATAACACCTTGAAATTTTCTAAACACCAAATTTTGATACGATGGAGACTTGCACTACCACCTATGAGGCAATAAGTACCAATGTTGGTCATGCATGGACTACTAATATGTGCTTCATAACACTTTTAGTATTTGCTAAACCATTCATAGTTGTGCATGACCCAAACCATATGTGTCCATATGTGTCGATTTTCCTTTTAGGTTTGTTGTGCTTAATTTTTATAAATTATTATGAGCTTTAGAACACTTTTGGTATTTGCTAAACCGTTCATAGTTGTGCATGACCAAAACCATATGTGTCCATTTTCCTTTAAGGTTTGTTGTGATTAATTTTTATAACTTATTGATAAATAAAAATTATTGATAATGATGATGTTTATAAATTTCTTAGTAAACAAGTGAAGATGATAAATAATTTTTTTTTACAAATTTTACAATTTACTAAAAAAATGTTTTTAAATTGATTTAACCATAAATTTGATTATAAAAAATATAAATATTACTATGAAAAATATAAACAATGAGAATTGAATATGAGTGCGGAGGATAACAATTATTGGGCACGTACTCGTGTGACACATGACTAATCAAGAGTTTCGAATTGATGACTTCACATAACAAAGTTCCTTAACAATACACTCCATCACCAACTATTCTACACCCCGAGGACACTTCTTTCTATCTTACCATAAAAAACTAGATACATTTTACACTTCATTATAAGTAAAATGTTTCATATAAATTAAGACTTAAAAGTTGAAGTAATATATATATATATATATATGATCATACATTTAATTTATATTTTTTCTTACAATTAATAAATTTATAATCACTTTTTTATATACAAAAATATTTAAAAATACATTCTATCTATATAAAAATATTTAAAAATACATTCTATCATATGCTTTGGAATGTCAAAATTCCCATACTATCACCCCATATCTTTTTCAAACAATCATACTATTTATACTATCCACTACATTGTCTAAACTTTACAAAACCTAAATACTTTCAAACATAACTAAACTACACTCTAAACAATCATACTATTTATACTATCCACTACATTGTCTAAACTTTACAAAACCTAAATACTTTCAAACATAACTAAACTACACTCTATATTTATTTACTAATAGAAAATGATTTGAACACTTAAATTAGCTTCCTTCAAGTAGAGTGCCATATCCTTTAAATCTAAATTATGAATCTACTACTAGCTTAGCATCTAGTTGACCACCAATAAAGAATCCCCAAATACTTGCAAAACTCTCAAACCACATGAAGCTCTTCTTAATAGAATTTTGAGGACCATTAGTTCAACCAAATTATTTATATCCATGCTACAATTTGCTTCAATACAAAATAATGAAAAAAAAATAAAAATTTACACTTATTACGCCAAAGGCATTGTCTTAGGGGTGGTTCCTCTTGCCCTTTTGTCATATGTCCATATCCATTGGCAACTGACCACGTGTTTTTATCTACCATGTGTGTTTCCCGCTCCACCACCTCAGTGCCTGTTGTTGCCTTCACCGATACACTACGGCCTTGTTCCTCCATTCACCCAAACACCACAACAAGGTTTTCACATGATCAGATAAGAGGAAACCAACAGTTTTGTGAAGTGGTTTCAGTTGGGGCATATTTGCATGTTGGCATCTGAGGGATCCACCACCGGAAGTCCCTTGTTTGTGATTTTTAATCTTCAGTTGTGGCTTCCTAGAAATTATATATCAGTGATGGACGATTCATCTCTCCACGCGTCCTATGTTTCACCGACTCCAAGCCCAAGCGACCACTTCCAGGTTTCTTTTTCATCCCTGTATGCTTGTTGTTTTCAAAAACAATTCCAATCCACGTTCGTTTGTCTCTGTTGCGCGATTGATCTACGACTTACTCCCATGGAGTTTCATGCGATTTTATTCTTATGGGTTCGACAGCTAGAAGGGAGGGAGGGAAAAATCGAGTTTATGATGTTTCTATCACATCATACCACTATTGTTTAGTGATTCAGATAAGGAAAAAAGCCTATCCAACGGGACTGACCAGTAATTTCCAATCCAATACCCGCTTCTATTTTCACTCTATTATTTTGACATCATTAACAACCCTATATTGGGAGTTTATTTTCTTTTCTTCTATGTAGATTTGAATATTTGATAACCAATGTTACTTTCCTTCAGGTTTTTTTTTCTGGCTTTGGCAATAATTTACATCATTTTATATGCGAGATGGTTCTTAGTTTTATTTTTGAATATATTTCATTGCTTTGAGTTTGACACCTTCTTCTATATTCATAAAAATATAGATTAAAATTACTGCTTGGAGACTATATCAAAGCTCATTGTGGCCACTTGAATTTCAACGCTTTAAATTGATAATAGAAAAAATGTTTCTTTCATATTCCTTTTTGCCACAATTGAATTTTAAAGGGGAGACTTTGAATTTTGACAAAGATGAAGTTTTATGCATGAGTTTTTTTCTAGAAGTTAGGTTTCAATGCATCATTATTTAACCAATTCACTACTATGACATTCATACAGTAGAAGTTTGGTTTTAAAGATTGACAGGTGAAGCGATGTCGCTATACCCTAGTTTTATCTGAATATGGTAGAATCATACTTGAAGGGATGCTATGTTAGTCTTAGTGCAAACCCTGTTCTCAGCCTTCATATTTTCTAGGATGTAGTTAGTAGGTCCGCTAAATATATAATCTAAAGTGTTGTTCATGGAAAGATTGGTAGAAATATTGCATTATGTTATCTCGACCTGTCACTAATTTTATAGGATTGGGATTTAAATTTTCCAAAACTTAGCTCCAGACTTGGATTACTGTGGATGATCCACAAGTTCGAAGGATTGGAGTATATGGAATGCCCAAGGTTTGAAAGACATATTTTCTCCATTCGGTCTAAACTTATACAAGGAAAAAGAAGATCTCTTTGATGTTGTCATCTGGCTAATAGTTTCTCAAGTCTATGAAATTTCACCTCTCAGAATCCACATCAAAAAGACGTCTCTTACTAACATTGGGATGGAATAGTAGGACAGTACAAATAAAAAAACTAAACAAACAGTTGTTTTACACCTAAGACTACTGCATGAAAAAAAAACAGGGGCCAGATCCATGCTAAACCCAACGCATAGTCCAGATCAAAGGGGTATCGGAAAAATCTTAGTGAACAACACATATTTTCAGAGTAACGCACATCAATTTTACCAAGAACCATCATTTTGTGCTAATATGACTAAAATTCAATACCATTTTAATGGGACAAAAACCAAGTGAATTCTACACATTCATCTCCACTGGAAATAGAAACAGAGCTAAATTTTGAAATAAGGAGCAAAATTTTGGATTACTGCGCCAAAAAAACGAAATCCCCAAAAAGGAAGGAGCTTGTCTCAGGAGCATTTGAAAAAGGGGGGACCTCCCATAACAGAGCATACTCAATAAATAGGATGGCTAGCCCGAAGCTGGTTGGGGATTAGGAAAATAATAACCTCGATATTCGAATAGAGGGTAGGTAGCAATCTCTAAAATGCTATTCCACGTACATGTATGTTTGGCAGTATAATACTTTCCCCCCTCCTTCATCAGCAAGAGAAAAAAGGCAAGGTCCTGACACGCACAGTACAGTAGAAGAGACATTCTAATATCCAATGGAGGGAGGTAAAAAGAGCCTTTAAAGCAAGCCAGGAACGGGATCATCCAACGTTTTACCCACCGTACCGTCTCACATACCTTCAACTTAGTACAATAGAAATTTCACTAACTTTGTCTAACCCTTATTGGGTCAGGCAAGTCCCTTTTTTAGCCCACTCATTTAAGTGACAATGTATGAAAGTAAAGTTCGATTCCAAGGCTACCCCTGTTCCAGATACAGCTTTAGATGCAGATACTTATTGAGATGGAGATTGAACCTCTTCTCGTATTTACTAGTAGATCCGCTAAATATGTAAGTTAAAGTGTTGTTCATGGAAGGATTGGTAGAAATATAACATTATGTTATCTCAACTTGTCACTAATTTTATTATAGACCTTAACAACATTCTATGTCAATAAATTAAAAGTAAAATGATAAAATACGCGGCGAGATCAGTTCCTCTTACAATCCATCCACAAGTTTCCAATCATGGTTTGATTATGGTTTTTATTTGATAGTTGCATCACACATTATACACAATTTAATATCATTCACCTTCAGTTTCACCTTAAATAAAAAAAAATGAGAGTAGTAAAAATTCACCTTCAAATCCACCGAAAATTGTCGCATATTCGAAGTTTATTAAAATAGAATGAGATTTTTCTTTGGTAGGGTCTTCTTTATGAGTGTTATAAAATTTCAAACCTATTTTGTTATTAGAAAGGAAAATGAAAAACCAATAACATACATTCAATAAACAACGCCAATCACTAACATAAAGAGTAAGTTCTCAGGCTTGGTCCGTTGCAGGCATTAGAAGCGTTCTCTACATCGATCACCTTCGAGAGATCGCCCAAGGTCGTGTGTCTACAAGGCCTCATGTTTGTGGTGGAGGTCAAAGGATTGATCACACAAATTGAATTATTCGTGAAGAAGTTGGGATGGACAAGGCCCCTGGACCAGATGAAACGCACATAGGAAATGGACAGCTGGTTGGAATAGTTATGCTAAAGTGTTGTTCATGGAAGGATTGGTAGAAATATTGCGTTATGTTATCTCGACCTGACACTAATTTTATTATAGACCTTAACAACATTCTATGTCAATAAATCAAGCTTCCATATTGCTATGATAACAGTATCGAGAGTATTTAGTCATGCATATGGCAGCAGGGGATTTTGTGAGGGTTGAAAACTCAAATACCAACAAAACCCCAAAAAGCCAACTGATTAAAAAAGATACCATTGTGCCACAGAAGTTTGTAATAAGACCTTGTATATATTGGCTTGCATTAAAAGTTAATATTACATGAACAAAAATATTTCCTTTTGTTCTAAACTTTTTAATAATCAAAACATTATAAGGTAAAGCCAACTTTACAATATTGGTAAGCATAGAAGATTTTAAATTTTATATCAAAATAATTATTTGTTTTTGCAGAACATTGACAAAATTTAATAATCATAACCTAAATTACTATAAATTCCAGGCAAATTCAACTCTATATAATAATATAAAAATTTAATAGTTGTGAGAACACAAGCCAGGGGAGAGAAGTTGAATTGCAATACAAGGGTTCTTAAGAATTGTTCTAGCTTTCTGTGCCTGGAAGACAATATTTATGCTACAGAAATTTGTGATGAGCATAGAAACTCTCAATGGTACATGCAGACGAAAGTGCTCTGAAGTGGTTTCAGTGGGGATCGAGACTACTTTTGGTGGACGGTCTCCTTCTTTACACACCTTCCATTGAGACATACCTACGCGGGTCTCACTCGAACAAGGTGTATGAAATGGTTGTGTAACCAAGGTTATCACATTACTCAAGACATCACCTAAGAGGAAACACATGAGGCTTTGAACGTAGGAGTGGGATGCCTCTCGCTTTCAAACTGGCTTTTGATCAACAGGGAGATGCCTTTAGATTTCAAACTGGCTTTCATCAACAGGGAGCAAGATCCTAATGTGCTTAGTAAAACCTTCATATCCACCATCCATTTGAGTAGAATGGTTTTGCATTTTTCTAGGTGATCCAACTAAAGTGAGAAAAATGGATCTGGTATAGGGATGTGGAGATCATGCAAAGGAATAAATGGGTCAGGCTTTTTGGGCTTTTCAATATTTTCTTCTTCTTTTTTATTACTCTTTTTTGTAGGCAGGTCTTGTTTCTATGGTGTATGGTGGTGCTTTGGTCTGTGGACATTTATTTTTTGGTTTGTCAGTCAACCCATCTTCTTAATTTTTCATTATCTTCATGTTTTTCGTGGTGGAGAGTGAATTCTTGAAAGCTTTTGTAGTAATGTCCTCTATTTTTTAATATATATTAAACGTTATCTTGTTTTCTCTTTTTCCCTACTGGAGTGTGAATTCTTGAAGGCTATTATAGTAAGTTCCTCCATTTTTTTAATATACACCGCCTTCCTTCATTTACATCTGATTGGAGCAGAAATAGAGGATGCATACCTGTGGAGTCCCTTCCAGTGGAAACCAACGTCAACACTAAGCTTTGATCAGGTTATTCTTTTATTTGATCATGGATTGAACAATTAGATTTAATATAATTGCATTTTTTTTTTTTTTTCAGAATATACATATTGTTTTGTCCTCAATTGATGTTGGGAGTGTAGGGAAATTAATCAATATCAACGGATAAATTAATGAAATTAACGATGGATGCACGATGGATGAATTGATGGGATTAACAATGAATTCATCTTGCACTTCCTCCCCACCTCTGCGGGTAGGTAGTGCACATTCTTGTGATTTCCTCCCTTCTTGCAAACCAACTAGGACATAGACATACTTCTGAGTTAAATAGTACCTATAGTAAGAATGGTTGATGTTACACCTATCATACCTATTTTGGATTTTTAGATCAGAGTCTAAACTTAAGTACACACACGTTCTTTTGGTTTGCTTAAACGTGGAGTTAGGTCGTAGAGATGGATTGATATCTCTAGCCTTTGAATTGGTGGCCAATATACCTCCA
>ML777099.1:1091142-1112802 GCA_009831015.1 Picea engelmannii
GACTTCCATGATCCACAAATTAGCAAACAAATTGAAATAAAATAATATATTTTATGCGAAGTCTAATGGAAAAATAATATGAATGAGAGGACATTAAAATTTAAATCCGGCGTTGTTATACTTGCGGTGAAGCTAACAATACAAAAAATTTACTTAAACATCCAAAAAATGATTTTCTCGTAACTTTTCGATGCTTCTCTTATACAAACAGATCCTGGAAACTATAAACGTCGCTCATTGTATCTATTCCTTGATTGAATAACCTGTTAACATGTTTAATGCACTCCATAGTTACTGTTAAGACCAATTCCCGCTTCCAAAAATTGCCATCCGCTTTCTCTTTTCCCTTTGCTTTCCCTTTCTTTACTTACTCGATTTTCGGAAAATGTCTAGGTGCGGGATTTGGCGGATTCACGTCTTTAGATTTCCATTGTTACTTTTATATCACTAGCCTGACCGACCGCTTCCCCATTTCATATTGAACAAACTTTTTGAATCGCGGGTTCCTGCATAGGTGGGTTCAACATTGCGTTTTCATTGTTCCGTCGCCTGCAAATAGCACCCGGACTTCCGTGATTTAAAAATTAGCAAACAAATTCCCCTTCATCTCGTATGCTTTCGCTTTCTGTTTACTTGGTACTTTTTTCGAATGTCTCATGCTTTTATATATAGAACCCGAAGTTCAACAATATACAGATTTCCCTCTCAACATTGCGCTTCTGTTGTTCCCCTACGCACAAACAGCACCCGAAATTCCACGACATACAAATTGACGACCGATATCTCTCACTGAGATTCAATATGACCATCAGCCCCTCACGTCTCCTGGGTATATCTTCTGCCCTTTTTTTTTGTAACCTGCCCGACCGCTTTCCATACTTGGGCATTTCTTGGAATATGTTTCACGGGTTGGCGGGTGGACAAAATGTACAATGCTTGGTCGCAATTCGCCATCACCACTACCTTCATACTTATTTCTAGATATGCAATAATTAAGCTTTAATACTAGTAGTTCATCCTGCAGGAACCGTTAAGATTTTCATTAATGTCTGGAAGGCCAAAGAAGATTTTTCATTACTATGAATTAAACCAAGATTTGCGGAGAAGAGTGTTATCCTTTGCAAGTATTCATTTCAAACATGATGCAATCTGTTTTGTGTGCCGGTGGGTTGGCACCTTTAAGAAATCTCTAATTCTTAATCTCTCTTCGTCGTCACCGCCACCTTTGCACTTTTTTCTAAATATGAAATTAGTGAGCTTTAATGGTAACAACTCATTCCACACGAACCCTGGAGATTGTCATTGATCAGCGAAAGTCTCGAGTAGATATTCCATTGATACACATTAAACCATAATTTGCGGAGGGTTATACTCTCCCTCCCCAATTTTCATTTCAAGCATCGGCTGGAGCAAACAGAAATTCGCGTTAACTTGTGGCAGCAGTTCTATCCAGATAGAGTAAACAAATTCGGGCATAATGGCCAGAGGTTCCACTATTCTAGAGCATATTCTCATTACTCATCTCCCTCCGCCTAGGAGAAAAAAAGGAGATGGTCCCTTGGTACACCAAGAGATATATTTCAAGCCAAAGAATTCCAAGGCAACCCTGCCTGCTCAGAGAACATGTCCAGTTTCATTGATGGATGGCGCAGAGGTTGATTTCATGGATTATGAGCCAGATGAAGATGATATGATGGGCGATGATACGGCAATGGATGATGGCAATGTAGAGATTATTCCCACTCCTGCGCCCAAATTGAAAACAACCATAACGGGCAGAACTTCCCGGCTCGGTGATGGCGGTCATGACAACACCAAAAGGAGTTTCAGAAAAGAAACCGACGTTGAACATAATAGTCGCTTTGTAGCTCAAAAGTAGGAATTCTAGAGGTCCAAATTAGTCTGTTCTAGGCGAAAGACTTTCACTTTAAAGAAATGATATGTTGATGCTCCCAAAGATATATTTCAAGCCAAAAAAATATTCACTTACAGGACTATTGCCCTGTTCTTTGGATATACAATTAACATCTTCGAGAATGAGGACCTGAACTCTCATTGGTGCAAGGCATATTTCTACTAGTCATCTCCTTCCACCCAGAATGGACTAATTTGGGCCTCTGAAATTGCACGTGCAACCTGTGTCCCTGAAGTTTTTTCGACTATGCAGAGGCAGTTTCTAGTTGTGTCCTAACTTTCAGTTAAGGGCTATTCCATTTGCCCTGCAACGTTTTTCGTCTTCTTCCTCACAGGAAGCTTCTGAAAACTATCAATTTTACCACAGGATGATTCATCAAGCAGAAAACTGCAAGGATCCTGCATATTGTGGATCTCGTGCCTGTGTTTGTGGCAGATACGTTCAATGTTTTGGCCCGAAGAACTGGGTCCAAATTCTAAGGATAGATGTACAATAATTGGTGTTTTTTTTTTTTTTTTTAAATGGATTTGCTATTAAAAAAATTGCCTTGGAGGCTTCGTTGTCGCTTCTTTTCTGGATTTAACACATGTTCTCATTGACATGGTTCGGTGGTCTCGTAGTTCTTCGATATTGTATTTACTTAGGTAATTTTTCTAAGATGGAACATCTAACAATTATATGACAATGTACTATGTCAATCCACCAGGATTTTATGCAAACAAAAAAAGGTTTACACACAGTTTCAAACCAACATTCAATTCTATTCGCAATGAAAATAGAACATAGCAATACCAAAGTACAATGTTGCAGCAAAATCGTCATTCTTCTTTCTAGACATGCAATTATTAAGTTTTAATGCTAACAACCCATAATGCAAGAAGTTTAATACTTAAGTTAATATGTTACAGTCATGGAATAATATATCAAGAACACACTTACACCCACACGTTCCAATAAAATCTAATCTTCAACAAAGCATTTGATGACAATTAGTAGAAAATGAAGTTTAATACTTAAGTTAATATGTTACAGTCATGGAAGAATGTATCAAGAACATACTTACACCCACACRTTGCAATAAAATCTAATCTTCAACAAAGAATTTGGTGACAATTAGTAGAAAATGATGGTTTTGCAACAATGGGGCTTGTTTGAAACCAATTCGCGCTTACGAAAACTGCCCTCCGCCTTTCTATTTTCCCACTCTTTATCCCCTGTAGTTTCTCTTCCTGGTTACTTAATCATTTTTTTCTTAAAATGCCTTGTTGCGCGGGTTGGCGGATTCATGCGTTTCAACCGAGCGCTTCCCCTTTCTCTAAATTGGCCCTCTATTGTTCTGTGTCCTACAAGTAGCACCCAGATTTCCGCGATATACAAATTGACAGGCAGACTTGCGCACTGGCTGGCTCAACATTGCACTTCTATTTTTCCGTGAGCTCCAAACAACATTCAGAGCTCCGCGATATACAAATTGACACACGGGCTCCAGGGCTAGTGGGCTCAAGATTATCATTGCTTACGGATGGAAAAGTGCTAAAACGAGCCACATACTACATTTGCATCACAGAAGTTATATTAAAGGGCAAATAATTTCCTCTATAGTTATGTGTCCTACAAACAACACCCAGAGTTCCGCACTATACAAATTGACAGCCGGACTTGCGGGTTGGTTGGCTAAAAAAATGACTCGGAGTCCCACGATATACAAATTGACAGACGAAGCATACAACCAAGAACCAAGTAAACTCGCAGATTGTATTCCTGGTCGTTGTTTTCTGTGCCCACCACCTTCACACTTCTTTCCAAGTATATATCTTGGCAGGAAAATGGGATATCTGTTACAGATGTGATTTGATTAAAAAGCGTTAATTATGTGAAACATGATCATTTTCATTTTCATATTATTTATTTAATGTTTCTATCGAACTTTGAATAACTTGTTTAATTATTTATATAATTAATTTTAATTTTCATATTTATATTAAAAAAAAATTATATGTATTTATGTATTTATTTTAATTTTAATTATTCACATAAAATGTGTATGGTTGAGGGCGAAATTTACTTAATTAGTTAGTTGTGTATAATGAAAATAAGTTTGGGTTCAATGAAGCTTAAGATAGATGGAATAAAAAGGTATTATAAACTTAGCCAAATATTTGTTTCTCTTTTCCTTGAACTTTACCTTTCTCGTCACATATTAGTTTCTTAAAAAATGTCTGGCTAAATGCGTGGGCAGACTTGCAGGTTCGCGCTTTCACGCGTGTTCTTATATCGCGACATTGACCGACCGCTTCCCTATTCCATACCCAAACACTTCTCTGACCGCGGATTCCCGGTAGGCGGGCTCTAGATTGGACTTCTATTGTTCCATGACCTGCGAACAGTATCGTCACTTCCGCGATATACAAATTTACAACCGGATTCAGATCATACCGTCTTTCATATTACGGTCTACCTATCATGCCCTCTTCCTTGGTACACATTTTGCACTGAAAACTTCCAAGAAATGCAATTTAACCATCGGGTCCTCACGTCTTCTGTGGAACTATTGTCACCCCATTTTGAAGCATGTTTGTTCACTTTCCATACTTTTCCATTTCTTCGAATTTCTTTCGCGGATCATCGTTTGGCGGGTTCAAGAAATATTCAGTTCCTAATCATTGTTTGTTGTGTCTGCGCCCTTTTGCAATTAGCAATTACCAATTATATATAAGATCTTATTTCTAGGCATGCAATTAGCAAGCGTTAATTTCAAACATCATGGAATGTCATTTGTGCGTCGTTGAGTTGGTACATTCACGAAAAATTCAATCCTCGCTTCCGAGAACGAGTCCGCCCGACCGTTTCCCTGTTCCATACTTAGCCACTTTCCCAGAATTCCGCAAATATACAAACCGATCGTTGAACTGCCCCATCATGCTCTCTTCCGTTTTACACATTTTGCAGTAAAAAAATCTGATACATTAAATTTGACCGTGGAACACTCACCTCTTTTGAGTATCCCCGTGGGCCGTAACTCTATTTTGAATCTCGTTCGACCGCTTTTCAGACCTTGCCATTCGTTCCTTGCTCTCTCCCGTCTCCGTGACCTTCACACTTGCCTATAATAAAAGAAAAAAAATTGTTTATATATATATATATATATCTTGGTTATAAATATGCAATTACTGACATTTAATTCTAACAGCTCATCATGCGGGAATTGTATAGATTGTCATTGATGGCTGAAAGTCTCGAGGATGTCTCTTATTAATACACATTAAACCAAGATTTGAGGGGGGTTATATTATCCCTTCCGAGTGTTGATTTCAAAATCATGAAATGTTGTTTGCACGTCGTCGCCTTGGCATGTTCACGAAACCTCCAATCCTTAATTGCTCTTCGTCGTACCCACCACCTTCGCATTTCTAAATATGTAATAAGTAAGATTTACTTCTAACAGTTCATCATGCACCACCCGTACAAATTGTCATTAATCAGCGAAAGGCTCGAGGAGCTTTCCCATTCATAAGCATTTAACCAAGATTTAGCAGAGAGTTACAATATCAGCTCTAAGTGTTCATTTCAACCATCGTCTGGAGCAAACCAACGTTCTCATAAACCTATGGAATCAACTCGGCAGCAGTTATGTGGAGATACAGTGAACATCTTTGAGCGCGAGGACCAGAACTTCCAATGGTCTAGGGCATATTCTTATTAGTCAACCTCTGCCACAGAGAAACAAGTAATTTGGACCTCTGGGATTTCTCGTGTAGGCTGTGTCCCTGAGGTTTTTTACTGTAAGGACTTGGTCTCTTGGTGCGCCAATAAATTTATTTCAGACAAAAGAATTATTCCATTGCAAGACCACTCTTCTGTTTCTTTGTCACCTCAGGTCTTCCGCCATATGTTAAGATTGTCGGAGCCAACATTGACGTTAAGAGGAGAAGATTGCAAACCATTCCTAGCAAAGCATAATAACGGGTTGGACCTCTTGCCCCATTTATTGGAAGACCCAATTCTAGTTCCTGAAGATATCACAAGCTTCTAGGTTAGTTCATTTAGAAATCCATTCCGCGAAATTGTCTGGTTGTTTACAAGAATAACTGGACAGGGGTTCACAACAACTATTTCTTGGATGGCTCTTTATACTTTGTATTTCACAGTCAACGAAAAAGCCATTTTTTATTGGGGCAAGTTAATTTCCCATGAAATCTGTTCCCAATTGTCAAGCTTCAAAAGGGAAAAGAAATTGTATATGTCGTCCTACTTAGTTTTTGCGATAGCACATTGTTGTTAGTTTCCAGAATTGTCTCTATCCAAGAATGTCAACTGGGAATTCGACCCAGTAACACTCTGGTACCAGGCCTCGTGGAAGAACAAGGCTTCCCACTATTTTTATGAGGTTTTTAATGGCTTCGTTTTTGTTTTCAAAGTTTTGTTGTAAGGAGAATATGCTCCTCGCATATCTGAACAGGAAACCAGTTTTTTGGACAGGAAGGGGACACTTGAACATTTGGATAATTACACTGTGATAAGAATTTTTGGCTCCATGGAAAAACCTGCTCTCCTTCCATGTCACATTACGGACAAAATGTTTGTTGCAGAAGTAGCATGGCAATACAACTACTGGTTGCATCTATTGCAAAAGAAGAGAAAAAAATAGTTCATTCCTCTGCCTTGGAAAGTCGGGGAGTTCGTGTTGAAAAACGTCAACAAAATTGACGAATTCGCAGCGCGTTCTAGCAACTTCAACCTGAGATATGATGAAAGCATAAGAGGGTTCGACCCCGATAATATTTTTCGACAACATTTACAAACACTTTCCGTTGACGATTTTTTTTTCAAAAAACACATGTTCGAAAACAGAGACACTGGCGGAAACGCTCCTTCTTCTGATGTCGGCGACCTAGACACACTGCAAAGCAACACTAAATTGTACAGACAATAGGGGAAAGGCCTCAGTGACAAGAGTGTTCAATCGACGAATAACACTCCAAAAAGTACGACATCCCGGAGCATCGCTCCAACGACCCACCACAGCAACAAAGCAACTCAGAGTTCTTCAAACAGAGGAGGAGATAACGACCCTCCTCACTCTAAAATTGATAGTTCTCACAAGCTTCCAGTAGACAAGAAGAGAAAAAAAGAATGTGGGACATGCAAAAGAGCCGAAAATTTAGAGTGAGAACATGGAACTTGACACTGATCTGGATAGCATGCTCTGCTACCTTGTTCAACCCGAAGACGCCATCCAGCATAGTTGTCCAATGGACATATCCAATATCGAAAATTTTGATGAAGATGAATCCTTCATGTTCCAGAGCGTTGTTTTTGATAGCCAGTCCAAAAAATTGATAATTGAGAAAAAAGATGTAAAAAATAAGAAAGGAAAATATCGTTCAGAGGTTGACCTTGCCAACATGCGGTCGTCCCAAATCTATCAACTTCACAAGGCAAGCGGAGATGCACTTCATGATTCCATTGGAGGCATTGAGGCCGAGAATGCCAAATTGAAGGATCGGGTCAAGGAATTGGAAGAGGCTTTGATTCCTATGCCATTGCTTGCCAATCCTTTGGCAATAGCCATGCCTACCACCCCTGCAGCCAACTTAAAAGGATCATCCAGCCTCCCCGCATCTTGTAGAGGATATGTGGAGAATAATATCAAGAAAAGAATGGAACCGGTTACTGAGGCATGGAAAACATCACAAACCATCACTTCTCTTGGCACCATGGCACATAGTTTGCTCGAACATTTGCAGGCGAAGTTAAAAGATGAAGAACATTTCTATTTAAACATGGTCCTTCCTTTTGGCACCATTGTTAACAATATGACAAAAACAAAAATAAGACAACAAGATCTTCCATCCAAAAATCAGATCGGTCAATTAAATGCATGTTGGAAAGAAAAAGTGAAGAACCTACATCTCATTGTTCAATCATGTGAACAAGCCATATCAAAGAAAGATAAATTATTCACAAGGTTGTCAAGAATAAACTTAACCGAAAAGACCAATGACTTCCAAGACCTTGACTTAATCGCAAACTCATTGCCCTTAACTAGGCAAGAGTTTGATAAATAGGTTGATATGTTTAAGGTGTTGTCTTTGGAAAAGTTTTACATCATCCTTGAATATGATCAAGCTCACGTCGACGACTGGCTAGTCGACTATTCAATACAGAATGAGGAAATTCATCAGGCTCTGTGTAATCTTTCTATCGACTTCTGGGAATTAGAAAACGATATTTTCAACATAAAAATCTGGAATGAGATCAATGTCGCCCCAATGAGAAGCTACATTGAAGAATGGCTCGAAAGGGAATTGAAGCAGGCCACCGACCAAAGGCAACAAGTAGTTGCCACGATTCCAATAGCCATCGACGACATCAATGAAATGACAACCGCAAGAAAATAGCAAAAGGGCTCATATGCACCATTATTGTAAGTCTATTGATCGTATCCTGCTTTGTTTATCAACCCAATTATTCCACTTTTTAAATTGAAATGTGTAGCCAAACACTTATACCTTTCAATTTATTTATTTTGCAGGTATTGCACTCTATCTTCTTTCTATAGTCTTGTTTCTTGTAAATATTTCTCTTATGGTCCGCGAGAGCCCCAATCCCAGTCTATATGACAAACGCATTGAAATTTCCAGTAATATGTAACATACTTTTATTTTTTGATATATTTCAACATTTCTAGTAATATGTAACAAACTAATAGACTTTTATTTTTTGATATATTTCAAAATTTCCAGTAATATGTAACAAACTTTTATTTTTTGACATATTTCAAATAAAATTGTTTTCTTATCTCCTTTTAAATTTATGTCCTCATACATTTTTATCTTTCATCAGTCTATATGACAAATGCATTTAAATTTCCAATTTTTTTCTTCCACTATGCACAAATTGTATTTTGTTATATACTTTCAAAAAATAAATGGTGCTCTACATGCCACGCATCATTTACTGCATGGATACCACCTGTGCTTCATGCTGCTAGCCACATCTTCGTTGTAGTTTCCATCTGCCTCTACTACTTTTTCCTATCCCACTTCAACCCGGCACACTTAACCAACTATCTCTTCGCGGGGTCGCGCCTTAGCGCTAATGAAATTTTATGCCCCATGTTTTGTGTTCCGTGATATACCTTTTGCACCGAACACTTCCGTCATTTACAATTCGACCTCATTTTCCACAATTTACCTTGTAACCTGCTTGGCAGGGACTACGCTGCCATGCAACCTTGTTTATATTATTTGTTTTTTCATCATCTATTCTCTCACTAAATATGATGGTCATAAAAACATATGTTACTATATTATTTGTTTTCTCATCATCTATTCTCTCATTAAATATGATGATTACAMATGTTACTTATTTTTTTTCTTTCGACYTGAGGRAAGTGCGGTCAAGATTCAACTCATTGGAAGAGGGGCCTACCCCAAAGCAAGGACAAGGGCTCCAAAGAACCAAGAAGCCTATCTACCCCTATGAAGTAGRGCCTGTAGCGCTTTTACCCGCAGAACTCAAACCTATCCGAGGGTTAGGATCAAGGGTTCGTTCGATGAGAAACATTCCCTTCCCGTGATTCGGGGTATGCTAGTTTTAATACCTATACCAAATTAACTATTTAAAATAAACAATTTAGTACTTATTTTATCAAAGTTGTGTATGATATTTTATTCTTCCTTCTTTAGGTATAAAAGGGTGCTGGATAAACTCTCCGTTTTTATTTTATTTGGAATTTTTTTTATTACTATGATTTTATGGCGTTAGATAAACTCCCGATCGTTTTCATTTTAGTGCGATTTTATGTTCTTTCACTTTTGGAATTATGACAATTTTAAAATTCAAATTTAATATTTATAATTATAATTTTGTCTTGTAATTTGTTGAGATTATTTTGATATTTTTCATGATTTTTCAACATTTTGTAAATTATATTTGATAAATTTGTAGTTTTAAGACTTAAGTCTTACAGCTTCCAATATTTTAAGCGGATATTTCAACTATCATAAAAAACAAATGAAGAAGATTAATAAATGATTATTGAATAGAGAAAAAAAATTAAAAATAAATAAAATAAATAAAAAATTAACTATAATTAGGTGATAAAAGAATAATGAAAATAATAAAAATTATATTTTTTATTGAAATTAGATGATAAACTAACAAAAATAATATAAAACTAGATATCAAATTCTCTTATTAGGAGATAATTAGATAATAAAATAAAGAAAATTAAAAATGGAGAAAGTTTACTTCAAAATAAACATGCCAAAGGACCACTTAGTTGAAAGAAGTACAAATATAGATAAAATTGATTTTATGAAAATTATAATTTAAATTTTACAAAAAATTAAATTAAATATTTATAAAAAAAATTTAATATTTATTAAATATTTATATAATACATTTTAAATTTATATTAAAAATTTATAAAAATAAATAAATTTATTAAATATTTATATAATGAATTTTAAATTTTAAATTTATATGATTTTTTTTTAATTTATATTCAATTTTTTAATAAAAAAATAGTTTATTTTAAGAACATGTATTTCTTTTTAAAAAGTTATAAGTTCAAATCGAAAAGAAGTAGAATATGTATATCTTCATAAACTTTATCAAATCTTATTATTATTATTATTATTTAAATTTAAAATAAGAAAGTCAAAATTAATTACTTAACAATCATTCATCTTAAATCTCAACCACTCAAACTACATTCAATAAACTTATTTAATTAATTATCAAAACAAATAATTATAATTATTAATCAATTTCCAAAATGGACCTTCAATCAGTGCGGATATTTTCTCATGCAACTTGACGCATCCAAGTTGGAGGAAAAATAAATCCGGACAAAGGGCTACAAGTCAAATGCAATACATGTACACTTAATTTCCACATAAAACAAAACATAGTACCCACATACACGTTACCCTACTTAGAAGTCGTGCTCACCACTTGCAATCCATAATAATCTTCTGGCGCCTGAATAAACACGTACTCTCTTACCCTTCAAAGCTTTCATTATTCTCACTTTCCTTCATTTATAATTTTGTTTTATTTAATGTAATTAGCTTTATTATCACTTCATTTATAATTTTGTTTTATTTAATGTAATTAGCTGTTTACATATTTATAAATGTCAATGGGTTATGAACTAGTACGAGCAAATTATCTTTATTTTAATGAAATTATAAATATTAGAAATTATATTTAAATAATAAATTAAAAAAATTTAAATTCAATTTGAATTATCTTACTTAAATGTTAATATTAAAATTTATATAATAATTTTGTCATTCAAATCATAATAATAATATTGTACATTTCTTTTATAATACCATATTACTAATTTTCCTAATCTCTTAACTCAACAAAAATATGGTGATCTTGGAAAGCTTCTCTTAATACTTTTCGAACATATAAACAAAATTCTAAAGAATCACAAGTAATCACTTACCCTCTTAAAATTTGATACGTTAATCTCATCATCATCATCATCATCATCATCATCATCATCATNATATATATATATATATATATATATATATATATATATATATATATATATATATATAATGAATTTTCAAAATAAAAAAATATACAATATTATTATTATGATTTCTTTTATAATACCATTTATATATACATAAAATGAGTTATTCAAAATGTTATTGATAAAGAAATGTACAATATTATTATGTTTTGACTCCCAAAATTATTATATAAATTTTGACATTAATATTAATTTTAATAATTCAACTTTGATTTTAGTTTGCAATTATTATATTAAAATTAATGTTAGTTTGCAATTATTATATTAAAATTAATGTTAATGTCAAAATTTATATAATAATTTTGTGAATCAAATCATAATAATAATATTGTACATTTTTCTAGATTATAATATTATTATGATTTGACTCCCAAAATTATTATATAAATTTTGACATTAATATTAATTTTAATAATTCAACTTTGATTTTAGTTTGCAATTATTATATTAAAATTAATGTTAGTTTGCAATTATTATATTAAAATTAATGTTAATGTCAAAATTTATATAATAATTTTGTGAATCAAATCATAATAATAATATTGTACATTTCTCTATATTATAATTGTAAATTAAATTTTAATAATTTCTCTCTATATATAATATTATAATAATATTGTACATTTCTCTATATATTATAATTATTAATTTTAATAATTCAACTTTGATTTTAGTTTGCAATTATTATATTAAAATTAATGTTAATGTCAAAATTTATATAATAATTTTGTGAGTCAAATCATAATAATAATATTGTACATTTCTCTCTCTATATAATTTTGAATAATATTTTAATAATTTAACTTTAAATTTAATTTACAATTATAATATTAAAATTAATGTTAATGTCAAAATTTATATAATAGTTTTCTTATTCCAATCATAATAATAATATTTTACATTTATTTTATCAATATTGTCACTCCCCCAAGAGTCATGCTTAAGTCCAACATTGGCATCGTAAGGACATGTGACACCGCGACGGTTCTCTTTTGGTAGCTTGGCTAAATCAAGGATACTTCACCTGGACTATGCCTCTTCACCTATGCTACTCATACTCATTTCCAGACTACAAATGAGTCACATCCTTACTCTATGCAACTCAATTTTATACTTAAACATTTGTTAACATTCTTTAACACTTAGTCAATTTGGCATGCAACATAAAACATGTGAAACACAAGAGACCCATATATAGTGTGGGCGGCACCAGCGGTGCCTAATACCCAACTTCATTTATTATATTGAGAAACATAAACAAAGCTTTACAAAGAGGGATATATTGTCCCAATTACATATATGGGCAGAGTCTCACGACTCTGTCTTATACATTAAAATTGTCCAAACCTACGGTTCTATCACACCAAGACTTTCCTCCTGTGGTCCTCCCTGCCTCGGCCTAAGGTGCACCTAGACATAGAGCTCCATGTCTCTTACCTTTGATTTTTTCTTGTCTTATTTTGGTTGTGCACCCTTGCTCTTATAGGGACTCCAAGGGTCACTTATGTCAAACATCATTTATTTTGGGTGTGTCATATCCCTTTACGAATCATCACACTCAACCGAACCAACATGCCCCTTCGTGGACCTAGTGTGCCCAAACGAGCTCGTTCACCCATCAACCATCGTATCTCTTGGACCAGTGCACCCCATCCTTGGGCGCACACCCCTTGCCTTGTGCTCTTCCTTGTGTCAATCATCGTGACTCTCTATGGGTGTGTTGATGGGGTCATCCAACCTCTCTGGTGTGCCCATGTTTCCAAGGGCAAACAGGTCCACTACTTGGGCGTGCTCCCAAGTTGCCTTGCCCTTGCCCAAACACAACCCAAGTCTTTGTCATACATCGCAAGGGAAGAAGGGTGTGTTCCCCCTTAGGCTTGCATGTCACTATCGTCCCCCAAGGTGCTCCTACCCACGCCCATAATACAAGTTTTATCCCAATCGTTTGCTTCCCCCTTTTGTTTTTCACCCGTTCCATCATCGAATCTACCCAAGGAGTGTTTGTGCTTAGTGGGTGTTCTTAAAGGCCTTACATCCTCCCCCACTAAACTTGTTGTCATCTCGACAACTTCTGTACCACTTGCGATCCATAGTGACCTCTGTCAAACTCCTGAATCATGTCCTCATATTTCCATAAGGACTCGTATCTCTCTCAATTGTCCTATTCAGCAGTTTTGTCCTTCCAATGGACAAAGTACTCATGCACCCAACCTCTGCCTTGTCCCAAGATGCGATGCGCCAAAATATTCTCTACCTCCAACTCTGTCTTATCTACAACCATGGTCGATGCTTTGGATTGCTCAACTTGACTTGGGTCATCCAGGTCTCTTTGGCATGACTTCAATTGACTAATGTGGAAGACAAGGTGAATATGTTGCATGTAGAACGACAACTCCAATTTGTAGGTGACGTTGTCAATCTTGTTAATAAATTTGAATGGTCCCTCATACCTTCACAGAAGAGATGGAACCATCCCTTTAGGTGGTGGGAATTGATCTTTGCTCAACTTGAGTAAGACCAACTCTCCTACTTAAAATTTTGCAATGCCCTTGTTGTGATTTGCCCACTGCCTCATTCAATATGTTGTGTTAGTCAAGTGTGTGTGAGCTATCTCCAACCGATCCTTTCAACACTTCATGAAACCCACAGATGATGGATTCATCCCATAGTAGCCTTGTGTCACAAAATGAGGAGTTGTGGGTTGTTGTCCATTCATCAACCTGAATGCACTGTATCCCATCTTTGAACTCTTTTGTAGGTTATAGCTAAATTGGGCAGCATCCAACAAGTTTGACAATTTCATTTGACCTGCCTGTACATAGTGTCAAAAATAGTCCTCCAGAAGTGCGTTGATTCATTCGGTCTGCCCATCTGTCTGCAGATGGTAGGCTGAACTCTTCAAAAAATTCAGCCTCACAAGCTTGAAAAATGTTGTCCAAAACTTACTCATGAACCTTGCATCCCTATCCCACACAATGTTCAGAGGAAGACCCCAATACTTCATTATGTACTTGAAAAACAACTTCACAACTTCTTTTGCATTGCAATGCATCTTCATTGCAACGAAGACAACATACTTGGAGAATCTATCTAACACAACCAAAATTCCATTATATCCTTACACCATCAGAACTTGAGTGATGAATTCCATCGCAACACTCATCCATAGTCTCTTTGGAATCGATAAAGGTTGCAACAAACCTACTCTCATTTTGGTGTCTATCTTGTCCTCCTGACATATAAGGCAAGTGAAAACATACACCTCCACATCCTGCTTCATCCTCTCCCAAAAGTATCCTTGCTCCAACAATGACATCATTCTCTGTTGTCCTGGGTGGCCAACCTAGGGAGATTCATGACATTCATTCACAAGTTCCCTCCTAAGGTTGGATGACTTAGGGACATAGATCCACTCCCCAAAGTACAATAGTTCATCGCATATCCAAAACTTCCGTGTTTTTCCATCCTTCACCTGCTTCATGATGTTCTTTGTTGTGTGATCATGCTCCAACCCTTCCTTGATATTTTCATGAAACTCTTCCAGAACATCAATCTGAATGCCCCCTGATGTAGTCAAATTGTCCTCCTCCTCTAGGATTGTGATTTGTGCCTTTTTTCTTAAGGCATCTGCGACAACGTTTAGCCTGCCTAGCCTATACTCAATGGTCATGTCAAATTCTGTGAGGAAGTCTTGCACCTTGCCTTCTTGGGTGAAAAATTCAATTGTTTTGTAAAGTAACTTGTCACAATGTTCTTTGTCTTCACGAAAAATGAATTTCCCAACAAGTAGTGTCTCCAAGTCTGCAAACAATGTACCACTGCAATCATCTCCTTCTCATGAATGAGGTATCTCCATTCACAATCTTGGAGCTTTCTACTCTCAAAGGAAATCAGATGTTTGTCCTGTGTTGAAACCCCTTAAATGGAAAAGTATAATGCATATGTGTGCACTTGAAACGATTGCTCAAAGTCTAGCAGCTTCAACACTGGAGAGGTGACAATTTTGCGTTTTATCTCTCCAAACGAAAATTTTCTCTTCTCTGTCGAGTTCCATGCTTTCTCCTTTTTCAACAAGTCAGTTAGTAGTGCAACAATCTTGGAGTATCCCTCTACGAGCTTGTGATAGTAGTTGGCTAGTCCAAGGAAGACTCTCACATCATGAATTGTCCGTGACTCTTCCCAATCTTCAATTTCCTTGACCTTCACAAGGTCCATGCGAATGCATCCTTGGACAATCCAATACCCCAAGAACGGTATCTCAGTCTGCCAAAAAACACACTTGGACTTCTTCAAGAACAATTGATTTCATAGTAGCGCCTCAAAGACCTATGCCAAATGTTTCTTTTGCTCCTCCATACTTTCGTTGTACACTACGATGTCATCCAAATACACCACAATGAACTTGTCCAAAAATGGACGCAAGACGTCATTCATCAATGTGCAAAAGGTTGGAGGTGGGTTGCACAACCCAAAAGGCATCACTAGGAACTCATAGCTCCCATACCTCATCACAATGGTTGTCTTCACCTCATCTCCATTTGTAATCCACACCTGATAATACCTATGTCACAAGTCAAGCTTTGAAAATACTTTGTCTTTGGCCAACTTGTCAAAGCAATCAATATCTAAAGGAAATGGGTATTGGTTCTTCACAGTTTGTTTGTTCAATGCTCGGTAATCCAAACACATCCTTAGCTCTAAAGTGTCCTTCTTGTTCTGAAAGAGAACCAGAGTTTTATATGGGGACTTGGATGGACTAATGAAGCCAACATAAATAAACTATGTCAACTATCTCTTCAACTCTTCCAACTTACGTCTAGACAATCGATAAGGATCTCTTGTCGATGGCTACAACCCTGGCTCTAGCTCTATACAATGGTCAACAGTGCATCGCGGTGGGAGAACTTTCGGAAATTCATCTAAAATTCCGTTTGCAAAATCACCCAATTACAAGTTAGTGAGCTCAAGTGGAACATGCGTCCCCACTCCATCCTCTTGAACTTCCCCAACAATTACTGCATAAATCTGTGATCCATTCCACCTTGCTTATTTCTTCATACTTAGTTTAGACACGTGTTGCACTTTTCCACCATACTTCCTTGCGGTTGTGCACACAACCCAAGCCTTTTGTTCACCAAGTATAACCATCTTGTCCATCCATGGCATGAGGAACGAATGTGTCCTCCTTAGGAATTCTTGCCCAAGAATCACTTCAAAGTCATCTATAGGCATCACCATGAAGTTAGCTCGACCTTCCCACTTATCAAGTTGAATGTGAACCGAGGAGGAAACACTAGCTACTACCTTTTCCTTAGAGTTTACTTCCTTCATCGCAGCTCTGCATAGGGAGACTCTAAGTCCCAGCTCCTTCGCTACCTCAATCTTCAGAAAGTTGTGTGAGGCACCTAAGTCAACCAGAGCTTGCATTGATCTTTCATTGATAACCAGATCTACAAAACACAACTGGTGGTATTGGCTGCCAAGATTTCCATCCAAGGCACCCAATGCACGAACCGTTCGTAGCCTTTTGCAAATTGAGCCTTGCCACTCTTTCTGTGTTAATTAAAAAAGATAAACATAATCACAATACAACATACATGTATTGTGCTCATATTTTGCAGACTGTGTGGGAGTGCCCCTTGGTCCACCACTTGTTTCCAAGGTTCTTCATTACAAGTCCCTGTAGATCTTAGTTTGCTACACAAACCAAGTCTCTTTTGCCTTGGGTTGCATCACGACACTTGACTCGACCTTCCTTGATTCATCCATGGCCTGCTTCTATCGTATCACTTAATATGCCTCTATCCAAGGAGTCACACCACCCTAGGTCACCCCACTTCCAGACTATATGAAGCGTGTCATACTGTGTGTTGTGTCTTCACAAATCTCTTCGTTGCAAAACTGCTCTAATACCATCTGTCACACCCCCATTAAGAGTCATGCCCAAGACCAACCTTGGCATCTTGTGGACATGCGACACCATGGTAGTTCTCTCTTGGCAGCTTGGCTCAACCAAGGATACTTCACCTGGGCTACGCCTCTTCACCTAGAGCATAGCCATACTTTGTTCTAGGCTACGAACGAGCCACATCCTTACTCTATGCAACTCAGTTGTATACTTAGACATTTGTTAACATTCTTTAACACTTAGTCAATTTGGCATACAACAGAAAACATGTGAAGCACAAGAGACCCAAATATAGTGTGGGCGGTACTAGCGCTGCCTAATACCCGACTTCATTTATTATATTGTGAAATAGAAACAAAGATTTACAAATAGGGTGCTAATATCCCAGTTTCATAGATGGGCGGTGCCTAATACAGTTTTATCACACCAAGATTTCTCCCCTGCATTACTCCTTGCCTTAGCCTGAGGTGTGCCCCACTTGTGCACCCAACCTTAAAGCTCCACATCTCTTGCCTTCACTTTTTTCTTGTCTTCCTTTGCTTGTGCTCCCTTGCTCTTATAGGGACTCCAAGGGTCACTTGTGCAAAACATCATATCTTTTAGATGTGTCATGCCCCTTCGCAATTCGTCACACTCAACCTAACCGTTGCACCCCTCCATGGACCCAGTGCGCCCAAAGGAGCTCGTTCACCCATCAATTGTCGCATCTCTTGGACCGGTGCATGGGCGTGCACCCCTTGTCTTATGCTCTTCCTTGTGTCGGTCGTCGTGACTCTCCATGGGTGTGTCGATGGGGTTGTCCAACCTCTTCGATGCGCCCATGTTGCCAAGGGTAGACAGGTCCACTACTTGGGTGTGCACCCAAGTTTCCCCGCCCTTGCCCAAACAAAACCTAAGTCTTTGTCGTCTGTGGCAAAGGGAGAAGGGTCTGTGCCCCCTTGGGCTTGCACGCCACCATCGTGCGCCAAGGTGCTCCTTCCCATGCCCATAATACAAGTTCTAGCCTAACCATTCATTTCCCCCTTGTGCTCTTCGTCCATTCCGTCGCCAAATCTACCAAAGGAGCATGTGCACTCGGTAAGTGTCCCAAAAGACTTTACAAACACCATTTTGTATAACTCATATATATATAATTAAACAAGTATTTAATAATTTAACTTTGAATTTAATTTGCAATTATTATATTAAGATTGTTCTAGGAGGGTTGGAAATTTAATTCTTTATACCATCATCTCATTTTATTAGTTGTTTTCAAATCCTTCATTAAGTTTTATATATATTCAAATCACTTATGCTTTTATGTTGTGTAATTATATTGAGATTTTTAAATTATTATTTATAATTGTGGTTATTTTTTAAAATATTAATATTAATGTATAAACCTTTTTAAAATAGTTTTATTTTTTTAATCTATAATTAAGTTGGATATTTCTATTTCTTTTACATATTTTTTAAAAAGATGTTTATTATTAAGCGAGATACTTCTAATATTTATGAGTTTTGGAATGGGAATAACCTGTTTGATGATAACAGCCAGAAATTTTCAGCACCTAAACTAACTTGGATACTCTTCCAAACCACAAATGACAAATCCACAATATTTTCTGTATCTTTGCCACGCTATCGGCGCCGGGATTCGAACACGTTACCCTCTGGTGCACAAAAATACACACGAATGTCCGTCTTCAGACTAGAGATAGAGATACATTTATAAAAGAGAGCCCTCCGTTGCCCCACCTACGCAGTCTTTTTGTGATGAAGATCCGATTGGGGCGATGGCTTCCGAATATCAGAATTTTGATACGTAATTTTGATAGAATTATTATAAGTTATATAATTGTCTTAATTACATCAAAAATAAAAAATTAAATTTCTAACTTGTGTTTCAAATTATGATTATTAGAGTAATTAAGTCAATATGAAGTTAATTAATTTTAATTATATTAATTATCTATTTGAAATGTTAATTAATATAAGTGATTTTGTACAAAATATTTGTTGAAGTTTGAGTAGCTTTGGAATATATTCTTATTATATTCATATTGTATTTGACCAAGACAAAACCCTAAAGAATAATATTATATTATATTTGTTAAGTTGGCCCTATTGTGCCTTTGTAAAAGTAGGCCCTATTGTTAATTGACAAGTCAATTGTAAATTAGAAAGATAATATGGACATGTCAACCCTGACCTAATTTATGGTGGGAACAACTTGTATTTATAAGAGGCTAGGTGCCTCACTTGAAGAACACGCACAACAAGCTCTCTCACACAGAAAAATGCACAATTCTAAGAGAGTGACGCAACTACAGAGGAAGGGTGACACAACTACATAGGAAGAGTGTCATGGTGAAGGGTTTTGGTTATCTATTAAAGGACTATCTTGCTTTAGTGGTGCACTACTCTATTCTAGTTAGGATTTTCTGGTTTATCTTCTGTTTGGTGAGATCTCTCTTGAGAGAGACATTGTACTTGTTGAAGAATCTATATTGAAGAAGATTTGCTAGGGTTTCTCCCCCACGAGGGTTTCCCAGGATGAATCTTGTGTATATTGTGGATGTCTTTCTTTCAATGATCCTTATGCATGCAATTATTGTTTTAATAGTCTAAAGTTAAAGAATACATAACACACTTAACTGCTTAATAATAATTTTAACATGGAATCAGAGTGGGCCTGAAAGAAGCCATTTGCACAGTCTAGAAGAGCTCGCTAGGGAAAATAAGACCATAGGAAGACTCTCCTAACCCTAGCGCATCTTTCCTTGGGTTCAAATTCTCAGTTTGACAAAGTTTTGAAAACTACAATTGGTGTTGCAACTGCATGTAACTGCACAAAACCCTAGAAGGTGATTTCATCCACTTTCTAGAGGATGTTGGTCAAATTAAGGCTACCAAGAAATTAGCCTAAGGAGGGCGCACCTTTCCCTCGGGGAAGAATTCCAAAATTCACATTTTGAAAAATTAGGGTTTCCTCATAAACCTTAGTTCAAGACGTCTTGGCAGCTGCGGAATTGAAGCTGGAACTGATCACCCTGCCATAGTACACTCTGGTAAGTACAAAACCTTTCATTGAAAATTTCTTATTTTTCGTATTGTATTGTTCAAGCACAGGATGGGACCCAGTGCCAAGATTGATGAGAAGCTTGAAGGTGTTGATAACTTTCGAGCATGGAAGTACAGAGTGATGCTCATTCTAGAAGATTTCGTAAAACAAGAAGTTTCAGAACCTAATGAAGATGAGGCCAAAGAAAAGTACAAAAAGAACCTAGTGAAGGTGAAGAGAATCATTGTTGATTCTATCAAAGATCATTTGATCCCCCATGAACAATATTACCAACTTAACAAGAATTGTGCCCTCAAAATGAGAACTCTAACCCAAAAAACTCATATTTTTGCATAAAAAACATGAAAATCAACCCCAAATCAAAAAATAGTGCTACCGGTAGCACCATTTTTTCAAACGAGGTCAAAATTACAACATTTTTCAAGCATGACCTTCAAAACTCATGCAATAGCTTAGAAAAACCTTATAATTAACACTTATATAAAAAAATGACGATAACTAAAGCAAAATGTTTTTTCTAAATGTTAAAATTATAACTCATTTCAACCTAATTGAAACTGTGATTTTGACAATAAATCCATATACGAAAAAAAACCAAAATTAACTACAAAATGGTAACTTAAAAATTTGTTTACCAACATTTTTTCTTCTTCTTAAATTTATATTTAAAAATAAATAAATAAATAAAACAAAATCTTCACAACTTTTTTTATTTAATTAAATCATAATAGAAAAACAAAATTAAATCATAAAATTTTATTAAAATTTTAAAAATAAAACTTCATATAAAAAAAATAGTTTATATATACTATATATAGTTTTGTATAATATAAACTATAGTTTATAGTTTATATTATATATATACTATATATAGTTTTGTATAATATAAACTATAGTTTATAGTTTATATTATATATAAACTATATATAATTTATATAATATATAAACTATATATATAATATAGTTTATATATAATATATATAATTTATATATAATATAAACTATATATAGTTTATGTAATATAAACTATATATAGTTTTTATTTTTGTTTATATATATATAAGTATATATATAAGGTTTTTAATATGTATTTTTGTTTTTGGTAATTTTAAGTCTTTTTAATTTTTTTTTTCAATTTTATATAAAATATTTTTTTTTTCAAATTATATATATATATATATATATATATATATATATATATATATATATTA
>ML777099.1:1112920-1197505 GCA_009831015.1 Picea engelmannii
CTTTTTAAAATGTTTTTATCATAAATTTAGTTTTTTTCTTTTTTTTTGTTTTTTAATTTCAAAAAAGTAAATGGTAAAAAATAATTTTAAGATTGAAAGAATTATGAAAAAATGACTAAAAAGGCGGTTGAAAAAATATAAAAATTGAAAATAGATGAAAAATAAGCATTTAAAAATAATATTGTGGAAATATTATTGATGAGAAAATTTAAAATATTAAAATACCACCTAAAAAGGGAGGGGGTGCTACCGGTAACACAATTTTTAAAAATGAGGTAAAAAATGTGACCCTTGAAAAAATGAGAACTTGGCAAAGTTCTCGTTAAGTTGGTAATAATTTGCATGTCTCATCATTGAAAAATTCCAAGAAAATGTTTGCTGCCTTATCCCGATTATATGAAGGAAAGAATATCAATCGGAAGATGACCTTGAGAACACAACTCAAGAATGTGAAGATGAAAAGTTCAAAAACTATCCAATCATACGTCACAAGAGTGTCTCAAATCAAATAACAACTTGAATCCATTGGAGACACAATCGAAGAAGCCGATTTAGTGATGACTACATTGAATGGTCTCCCTAGATATTGAGAATCATTCATTCAGGGTATATGTTCAAGAAGAAGGCTAACAAGGTTTAGAAGACCGTGGGAGGATTGTACTCGAGAAGAAGCTAGATTGGCAGCAAGAGAAGAGAAACTAGGCGATGAAGAAAATCAAGCCCTAGCATCACATACTAGAAAAGGAAAGAGCAAGAAGGAAGTTCACACACATAAGAAACCTCATGGATTGCAAAAGACTTACAAGTTCAAGAAAGATTTCTCAAATTACAGATGCTTCATTTGTCAGAAGATGTGACACATTACCATAAATTGTCCCAACTCCAAAGGTCGGGTCAGAAAATGAAAGTATAAAAGACATCATACTCATGCCACATAAGATGATGAACATGATCATGAGAAAACCAAAGAAGAAGACTCAAGTGAAGAAAATGTTTTGATCTCAGCTCTTACAGGTACAGTCACTCATGGAAGTGACACATGGCTTATTGATAGTGGTGCTTCTAAGCACATGACTAGTTATAAGGAATCTCTCTCAGATCTAGTTTAGAAAGATTCACCTCACAAGGTGAAGCTAGGTGATGACTATCAATATCCCATTAAAGGAGTAGGAGAAGCATCCTACAAGTTAGACTCCATAAAACCTATGAAGATGAAGGATGTGTTGTATGTGCCTGGTTTAAAGATGAATCTCCTTTCTATCTCAGCTTTAGATGAGAAAGGATTTAGAGTTGCTTTCATTGATGGTGGAGTCCTTATGTGGCCTAGAGAAAAATTTATTGATGATGTTGTAGTGATTGGTGTCCAAGAAGGAGGATTATACAAGTTAAAGGAACACTCTGTTTCAACACTAGTACATAGTATAGTTACTCCAATTGAACTATGGCATATAATATTTGCTCATATACATTACAAATCCTTACCGATCGTGAGCAAGATGGTGACAGGCGTTGATAATTGGGTTGGTTGTCATTAATGTGAACCCTTGAAGAAAGTCTGGTATCAAATTTCGGTAGCACAAAGGTTTGGGTAATGGACCCAAGTTTGTTTGATGGACAATGGTATGAGTTGTGATATAATTGTAGGTAAGACTATTCTAGATGGATAATACATGTCATGCCATTTCCGGTGGTATGTGGAATATCACATAACTCCTCATGGTTAGAGAGTTATGGCCATGTGAAGTTGGAGAACCCTCATGAGTCATCTAGAAGCCCCAAAAGGTCAAAGTAGTGAAAGTGTTTGCAAAGAAGAAATTATTTAAATAATAAAGTGAAGTGACGAGTGTACTATAAGTCAAAGTAGATGCAAAAGAAATTATTTAAATAATAAAGTTAATGGAGAACTTACTATTTGTGGAAAGTGGTTAAGTTAAGTGGACAAGTGCTTATAAGTGGGTTAACCCTAAAATAAGGAAAGTGGGTTAAGATGATTAAAAGGTAACCCATTGAAGATGCTACATAAAAGTATAAATAAGAGGTAAGGCTCTCTCATTTAAACACACTTGAACCTATTGAATATCATTGAATGTCTATTTTGTGAAAGGTTATTTTGGGCAGGTATTATTGATAGAGAAAAGTGCGGCATAAAAATTGCGGCAGGAAAACTACGGCTAAAAAGTGCAGCAAGAAAAGTGCGGCAGGAAAAGTACGATAGAAAAATTGAGGCAGGGAAATCGTGGCAAGAAAACCGCGGCAGAAAAAGTGCGGCAAGAAAATTGCGACAGAAAAAGTGCGGCAACATAATCACAACAACAACATGGTTGGGGTCTATTTATGAGAGATATGACACATCTTGTTTGAGGTATGTTTTGTGAGCTATGGTTTATCTCTTGAGATGGTATTGGATGTTCAATATTGTTGCATATATCATATTTGTTGAATGATACAGTTGGTATTTTATTGTTGGTATTTGACATATGGATATTGGTCTTTTGGTTGTGATGTGTTGCTGAAGTTGTTGGTTTAACTTGAGGCTACATAAAAGTAAGGTTATGACACATGGTTTGATGTAAGGGTTTATGGTATTTGGTTATGGATAGTGTGATGTATTGCTAGATAAATTTTGATGGTTATATTGGTATATGTACTTGGTGTATCATTGAGGTACATGGTTGAGACAAGTAGTTGATGAGTTGGCACATACATGAGGTGTATACTTGATGATGTTGGTACATCTTGATGAGTCATAGTTGATGTGTAGTTGATGTATGATTGGTACATACTTGGTAGATGGTTGGAGGCACTTGTTAGTAGTATTGTTGACACATGGTTTATGGATGATGTAGCATACTTGTCTTGGTATATTATTAGAAGCACATATTGATCTTGGTGATTATTATGAGTTGTTGTAATATGCTTGGTTGATGCACATTTTGGTGATATTGTGCATATGGTTGAGAGTTGTCTTGGTGAGTAGATATGATTTGGTTGATAAGATTGATGAGACAAGTTGTTGTGATAGGTTGTTTGGACATGTTATTTTGACAAGTTATTTGTATAGATTTGGTGCATGGTTGATGCACTTGTTTATGGTACAGACTGAGGTACATGTTGATGCATGATACATGTTGGTACAGGTTGGTACAGGTTATTGGTACAGGTTGATTGGTACAGGTTTACATCAACATATCTCATAGTGATAGTGTGACAGTGGTTCCATCTTTCTACTTCTATGTCAAGGCGGTTGGACGGGGCAATGACAGGTGGTTGTAGCCACCTTCCGGTTGTATCCGGAGAACATAGGTGGTTGTATCCTCTTTTTGGTTGTAGCCAAAGAATTGGGGAGTTGGAACTTCCCTCAGCCTGAGAAACTAGGGGGTTGTAGCCTCCTTCTGGTTGTAGCCAGAGAATTGGGCAGTTGGAGCTTCCTTCAGGTTGTAGCCTGAGAAACTAGGGGATTAGAGCCTCCTTCCAGTTGCAGCTGGAAAACAAAGGAAGTTGGTGCTTCCAATGAATGTAATTCTTAAATACATATAAGAAAACACATTTTGTGGTTTTCTCCCGCTTTAGGTTTCCACGTAAAACATTGGTGTACTGTGTATGTATATGATTGCTCATTTGTTTATTCTTTATTTACTCTGCAACAATTGGATGATAATGCTACATTGATATAAAACTTGCATTTTATGGTGAGAAAGGATTACATTTCTCTATTACTCATTCACCCCCCCTCTCAGTAATCCAACAATTGGAATCAGAGCCAGTTCCTTTAGGAAACAGTTTAACCACTAGAAGGAGATCATGGATTATTCTGAGAATGGAGTACCAATGTTCAATGGCCAGAATGGTTTAAAGTATGATATGTGGAGAAGAAGGACGAAAGAATTTTTATAGGCACATGGACATTATATTTGACTATCGGTTGTTACAAGATATGATATTTCAAAAAGGGCAAAGACTGTAGCCAAGAAGGAATTGAAGAAGAATAAAAAAATAACAATGGATTTCATCTGGAAAGGATTAACTAATCCGGTAAGAGAAAATGTTGGTAAATGTTCATCAACCAAAGAACTTTGGGATAAATTACATGACATATATTCTTCACCTATCGCAGATTCAGAAAATGCGAAAGAAGATGCAGATACAGATCAAGAAGAATTATGTTCACCATGTTAAACAAATTCAGAAGACGAAGAGTACATAATCACCAGAGGTATGCTGTTTTTCTTTAATTGTGAAAAACTCAGACATTTTGAAATAGAATTATATGAAGGAAATGAGACAGAAAAACTGATTGAAAAGGAAGACAATTATGAAACAGGATTGACTAGTGCTTTAGATGAACTAAGAGAAGAAAATAAGTCACTGAAGAAAGAATTGATGAAACAAAAGGAAAGTGTTTAAATTTTTGAAGAATCCCAACAGGTCATCGAGAACTTAAGAACTCAGCTAGAAGAAGCCAGAAAGATCGAAGAAAATATTGAATATCAAAAGAATTATTTGGAAGCCAACATAACAACACAGAAAGAAGAAGCATAAATGAGAGAAAAGATATTGACAAATCATTTTAAGGAAAGAACTAACGATCTAAACCAGCTTGAGACAGAGTTTGGTCAAGAAGAGAAAGGAATTGAAGAATAAATAAGCAGATTAAAAATTCATCTTGAAGAAGCGAAAAGAACAAAAGAATTCATGAAGTCTCAGATAATGAAGAAAGAAGAAGAGGTTGAGAATCTTGAAGAAGAACTTGTCACATTGAGAATTAAAATCGTAAATATCAACAAAAATGTTGAAGAGACAAAAACATCCACATCGATTATAGAGAATGAAGAGAAACACTCAAGGTTGCTAGAAAAGAAGAATGAAGAAAATAGAAAGAGTTATGCAGAAGTACTCAAAGGAAGGAATCATGGTCAACCAGAATCTAAGAAAACTATTGAAGATACAACTTCAAGAAGACCATCCATGTTCAAGACACAAAGAATCTTCAATCATGATCATGATCAATCAAGGCAGAAATTCAGAAGGACTACACCACAAATAAGATCACTCACTCTCAGGTATGCAAATTTCTTTTATGGTCATTGTTTTTATTGTACTAATTTTGGACATAAGGTTGCAGATTGCAGGGATTATAAAATAAATGTTCAAGCAAGAAATGCCTATGTGGCCCCACTTAACATTGAATGTTACAAATTTCATAAATATGGACACATAGCTAGTGATTGTAGAAGTATGATCGATACTTCCATGAAAGAGAACACTAATATCATATATAAGAAAGTATGGATAAGAAAACACGAATAACAAGTGAACAAAGACCAAGTCCCAGAGATCACAAGATTGACAATAAAACGAGATGAATAAAATTCTACAGAGAAAAAAAAAATGTCAGATACAGAAAGGTTTGAAAAATAATTGAAAGAAAATAATGACAAGTAAATAAGGAACAAGTTCAATAGATTGTAGTTTCAGGCATTGTAGTGAAAGATGAATCCACATACAGAAAAAAAGAAGTCAGAGATCAAAGAAATGATGAATCTACCAATGAAGATGATGATGAATACACATCAGAGAAGGAATTGTTCTGAGCCATCCAGCTTAGAGACTCCCATGTAATATGAATATTAGACAGGGGGAGTCTATGCAATAGTTGTGATAGACCAAATAATAAGAATGTGATTGACACAAAGTGGGTATTCAAAAATAAATTGAATGAAGATGGACAGGTTGCAAGGAACAAAGCTAGATTGGTATGTAAAGAATATGCGCAGGTTGAAGGAATCGACCTTGAAGAGACATTTTCCCGAGTTTCCAGAATGTAAACAATCTGATTGCTTTTAGCTTATGCAAGCTCCAAGAATATTAAAGTGTATCAGATGGACGTAAAATCAACTTTTTTAAATGGGGAACTTGAAGACGAAGTTTACATTGAACAACCAGAAGGATTTCAGTTGTTAGAGAACGTAGATTATGTGTGTAAATTGAAGAATGCCTTGTATGGTCTAAAACAGGCTCCTAGAGCATGGTACTCTAGACTGGATAAATATTTATAGTAGGCAGGGTTCAAAAAAGGAAGTGCATACAACAACCTCTACATTAAGGTAACTCAAGATAGTATTTTATTAATTAAAGTTTATGTTGATGATATTATTTTTGGAAGTACTAATGACAGGTTAAGCCAGAAATTTGCAAAGGATATGCAGAATGAATTTGAAATATCATTACTTGGAGAACTATCCTTCTTTCTGGGTCTTCAGATATGTCAAAGCAACCAAAGAATTTTTATTTCTCAAACTAATTATTTCAGAGAAATGCTAAAGAGGTTCGGAATGGAAGATTGCAAACCAGTTGCAAGTTGAACAAAGATGATGATTCAAAGTCTACAGACCAGAGGAAATACAAGTCAATGATTGGTAGCTTACAATATGTGACAACATCCAGACCAGATGTAATGCAGGTAGTTGGACATGTGGTAGGATTTCAAGTAGCGCCAAAGGAATCACATGTATCAAGAGTGAAGATGATTTTCAGATATCTCAAAGGAACATAAGAGTTTGGATTATGGTATCCAAAAGGAAAGGATCTATCACTTATTGCCTACACAGATGCAGATTGAGAATGTTTCATTGATGACCGAAAAAGCACCAGTGGAGCAACATTCTACTTGGGTGAGTGTTTAGTATCATGGCTAAGCAAGAAACAATCATCAATATCTTTATCTACAACCAAAGCAGAGTATATTGCAGCGACATCATGTTGTACACAGGTTCTATGGATGAAACAAACTATGAAATATATACAGGTTGAGTATGATGAGCCCATTCCAATCTATTGTGATAATAAAAGCGCCATCAGTATCTCAAAGAACCCGGTGATGCACTCTAAGACGAAGCACATTCCAATCAAGTATCACTTTCTACGAGAACAGGCTGCAGACAAGAACATCAGAGTTGAATATGTGGGCACAAAAGAAAAAGTGGCAGACATCTTTACAAAATTGCTTCCACGGGAAGCCTTTGAGTATCTTCGCCATAGAATCAAATTAATTTCTACTTCAAAATGAATGATTTTGAATGCTTATCTTATATGTCTTAGATTTACACGAGGAAGCACCATAAAGAGGACAATTCAGGTTAGGAGATCAGTTTCAGGAAGAGATCAGTCAGGGGGAGTATCCCCAAGGAAAGTTCAGTCAGGGGGAGCAACCTCAGATGGAAAGATACCTTTTCCATTGATGACAAAAGGGGAGATATTTATCAGATCCAGAGCACAAAGGCATGGTTCCAGGGGGAGCGATGGTCACAGGGGGGAGAATGAGAGATATGACTTGAGTATTGCATGACATGACTTCAGTATTGCATCAGAGTGTTGCTATCAATGCCAAAGGGGGAAATTGTTGATTAATTGGGTTAGTTGTCATTGATGTCAACCCTTGAAGAAAGTCTAGTAGAAAATTCTGGTAGCACAAAGGTTTGGGTAATGGACCCAAGTTTGTTTGATGAATAATGGTACGAGTTATGTTATATTTGCAGGTAAGACTATTCTAGATGGATAATACATGTCATGCCATTTCTGGTGGTCTGTGGAACATCACATAACTCCTCACGGTTAGAGAGTTATGGCCATGTGAAGTTGGAGAACCCTCATGAGTCATCTAGAAGCCCCAAAATGTCAAAGTGTTTTAAAAGAAGAAATTATTTAAATAATAAAGTGAAGTGATGAGTGTACTATAAGTCAAACTAGATGCAAAAGAAATTATTTAAGTAATAAAGCTAATGGAGAACTTACAAATTGTGGAAAGTGATTAAGTTAAGTGGACAAGTGGTTATACGTGGGTTAACCCTAAAATAAGGAAAGTGGGTTAAGATGGTTAAACGGTAACCCATTGAGGATGCAACATGAAAGTATGAATAAGAGGCAAGACTCTCTCATTTAAACACACTTGAACCTATTGAATACCATTGAATATCTATTTTGTAAAAGGTTATTTTGGGCAGGTATTATTGATAGAGAAAAGTGCGACATAAAAAGTGCGGCAAGAAAAGTGTGGTAGAAAAAGTGTGGCAGAAAAACCGCNGTTTGATGTAAGGGTTTATGGTATTTGGTAATGGATAGTGTGATGTATTGCTAGATAAATTTTGATGGTTATATTGGTATATGTACTTGGTGTATGGTTGAGATACATGGTTGAGACAAGTAGTTGATGAGTTGGCACATACATGAGGTGTATACTTGATGATGTTGGTATATCTTGATGAGTCAAAGTTGATGTGTAGTTGATGCATTATTGGTACATACTTGATAGATGGTTGGAGGCACTGTTAGTAGTATTGTTGACACATGGTTTATGGATGGTGTAGCATACTTGTCTTGGTATATTATTAGAAGCACATATTGATCTTGGTGATTATTATGAGTTGTTGTAATATGCTTGGTTGATGCACATTTTGGTGATATTGTGCATATGGTTGATATTTGTCTTGGTGATTGATCTTGGTGAGTAGATATGATTTGGTTGATAAGATTAATGAGACAAGTTGTTGTGATAGGTTGTTTGGATAGGTTATTTGTACAGGTTTGGTGCATGGTTGATGCACTTGTTTGTGGTGCAGGTTGAGGTACATGTTGATGCATGGTACATGTTTTTTATAGGTTATTGGTACAGGTTGATTACAGGTTGATTGGTACAAGTTTACAATAGTATATCTCACAGTGATAGTGTGACAATGGTTCCATCTTTCTACTTCTACGTCAGGGCGGTTGGACGGGGCTAGGGCAGGTGATTGTAGCCACCTTCTAGTTGTAGCCGGAAAACATAGGGGGTTGTAGCCTCTTTCTAGTTGTAGCCAGAGAATTGGGGATTTGGAGCTTCCCTTAGGTTGTAGCCTGAGAAACTAGGGGGTTGTAGCCTCCTTCTGGTTGTAGCCATAGAATTGGGGAGTTGGATCTTCCTTCAGGTTGTAACCTAAGAAACTAGGGGGTTGGAGCCTCCTTCCAGTTGCAGTTGGAAAACAAAGGAAGTTGGTGATTCCAATGAATGTAATTCTTAAAGACATATAAGAAAAAACATTCCATGGTTTTCTCCCGCTTTGGTTTTCCACGTAAAACACTGGTGTACTGTGTATGTGTATGATTTCTCATTTGTTCATTGTTTACTTACTCTGCAACTATTGGATGATAATGATAGATTGATATAACACTTGCATTTTATGGTGAGAAAGGATTAAATTTCTCTATTACCGATTCACCACCCCCCCCCACCCCCTCTCAGTAATCCAACAAGGTTTTCCATAAATCCAAGTGGAACATGAAGGCATATGCAAAGAATGCGCACAAGGTAAGAAACCATTTCCAAGCAGTGATAGCAAAGCTAAAGGAGTCTTGGACATTATACATTTAGATGTGTGTGGACCGATGTCATCCGCTTCACTTAGCAGGTATGTATACTATGTTTCATTTATTGATGATTTCTAACGTAAAACTTGGATTTATTTTTTTAAGGATAAAAGTGAAGTATTCAACAAGTTCAAAGAGTCCAAGGAACTTGTTGAAAACCTATATAAAAAGAATATAAAGATACTAAGGTTAGATAATGGAGGATAACTCACTTTAGATGAATTCAAGGCATTCTGTAATGAAGTCGAGATTAAGAGGGATCTCTCTACTCCCTACAATTCTCAACAGAATGGTGTGGCAGAAAGAAAGAATCGTACAATCATGGAAGTAGTGAAGGCCATTATTCATGATCAAGACATACCAATGCATCTATGGGCAGAAGCAGTCAAGACCATTGTGTATGTGCATAACAGAAGTCCCCACAAAGTACTTGGGAACAAGACGCCAAAAGAGATGTTTACAGGTGAAAATCCAGAGGTCAACCACCTGAGGATATTTGGTTTTTCAGTATATGTGCATGTCCCCAAGGACAAGCGATTGAAGTTGGATCTTTCAAGAAAGAAGGGTATATTTTTTGGATACAGTGAGACATCGAAGGCATACAGAGTTTACATCCTTGTTCACCGTTAGATTGATACTAGCAGAGATGGCACCTTCGATGAGGATACAAATTTTAGTAGATCAAGACAAAATCATTCAGATGAGATTCATGATGAGGAGCCCAGAGCTCCCAAAGTTACCGATACAGATGCAGGTGATGATGTTGTACTAGAATATCACAATATGGAAGAGCCACAAATACCTGCAGACTCAACCCGAGAAACAAATTCTAATAAGAGAAGACCAGCTTGGGATCGGGAAATTATTCAGGATGCAGAGAAGTATGGTTCTCCAGATGGATCCTTCAGAGAAAGAAAGAGACCATGACCTTACTCTAGCTATGTGGCATTGTTGAGTGATATCATTGATGTTGAGCCTACTAGTTATGAAGAGGATGCAAAGAAGAAAGAATGGAAGGATGCCATGGTTGAAGAGTACCAGTCTATTGTAAATAATGATGTTTGGGATGTGGTTTCGAGACTGAAAGAGAAGATAGTTTTAAGTTCCAAGTGGATTTACAAGACAAAACATTCAAAAAATGGAAGTATCGAGAATTACAAGGCAAGGTTCGTAGCATGTGGTTTCTCCCAGAAAGAAGGAATAGATTATGAGGAGACATTTGCTCCTGTGGCGAGATGCACTTCAATTAGAGATATACTTGCAATAGTTGCAGTAAAGAAGTGGAAGGTACACCAAATGGACGAGAATACATATTTTCTAAATGGTGTAATAGAAGAAGAAGTGTTTGTGGAGCAACCGCAAGGTTTCGAGACACATGATAGTCAGACACATGTGTGCAGATTGAAGAAATCCTTGTATGGGTTAAAGCAAGCACCCAGAGCATGGTATGATAGAATTAACAACTTCATGATGAGCTTGGGCTTTACCAAGAGTAAAGTAGATTCCAACCTATACTTCAAGGCTGTGGATGGTGGACCAGTGATACTACTATTGTATGTGGATGACCTGTTTCTAATAGGAGATGAGACACTCATCATTGAGAGTAAGAGGAATATTGATGCAGAGTTAAAGATGAAAGACCTAGGCATAATGCATTACTTCTTATGTCTATAGGTATGGCAAAGAATGAGTGAGATTTTTCTTAACCAAGGAAAATATGTTGTTGATATTTTGAAGAGATTCAAAATGATGGATTGCAAGGATATGCCTACACGGATGGTGACAAATCTAAAGTTGTTGAGAAATACATCTTCAAAGATAGTGGATGCCACCGTTTATAGACATATGATTGGTTTGTTGATGTACTTAACGAACATGAGGCCATATATATGGTTTGAGGTGAACAAATTGAGTGAGTATATGGTTGAGCCAAGAAGTGTTCACTTAGTTGCAACAAAACCCGTGATGAGGTACCTGAAGGGTACAACTGATTATGGACTTAGTTATGCTTCATATCATGATATAAGCCTGCAAGGATTTACTGATTCAGATTGGGCTAGTAGTGTTGTATATTGGAAGAGTACATATGGATGTTTCTTTAGTATGGGATCAACCATGATCTCATGATTCAACATGAAGTAGACTAGTGTGGTGCACAATACAGCTGAAGCAAAGTATATAGCAACGTGTTTAGATAGCAGTGAAGCAGTGTGGCTTCGAAAGCTTCTTGCAGGATTGTTTGATCTCAAGTTAGAGGCGACTTGTATCTGGTGTGACAACCAAAGTTGTGTGAAGTTGACAGAGAACCCATTGTTCCATGACAAGTCCAAGCATATCGATATCAGGTACTTTTATATCAGAGATATGGTATAGAGGGGAGAAATGAAGCTCCAATATGTCTCTACAGATGAGCAGATAGCTGGCGTGTTGACCAAGCCTTTATCGAGAGTGAAGTTTGTGTACTTTAGAGACAAGCTTGGTGTGGTCTAGAAGGACGTCCCTAGTAAGAAGGAGTGATGAGTTACAATTACAATCTAGGGTAGCAACTTCAGCATGTGGCAGAATCAACGGTTGGTCATTCATGGGAATGTTACGGATACTCTGGTGAAAAAGTTTGGTATGTCGAGTTACTACTACTCCAGTGAAATAGTCTGGTACGCAGATGGATACTCCAGTGAAAAATTTTTGTACACCGAGTTACTGCTACTCCAGTGAAAAAGTACGATACACAAAGGGCTACTCCAGTGAAAAATTCTGGTACACATATTTCTACTCCAGTGAAAAATTATGGTACACAAGTTACTGACTATGGCACCAGTCAACATGAAATCACACAAGGTTAGCAGATGCCATGCCTTCAGGGATGGTTAGTTACCTGAATTTTTAAGTTAGTGGGCCAACTTGTGTGGTTGGAGGTGTTTCCTAGACTTGGGCTAGATGGGTAGTATGTGCGCACTACATCGCCTAATCCTCATGATTAGATGAATGGTCATTGTGGACCAGTTTCCTGGTGTGCCAACTAGAGGTTACTAGTTCATTGTGGAACTAGATGCCATATTCTCTGTGAGTTGGCGAGTGAAATCCCTGTGACGACATAAATCTCAGATGGATGATGAGACCCTAGATGTTGATATGGTTACAAAAATTATTCAATATAGATTCGTTGAGATTCAACAAGTCAATGGTGAAGTGTACAGAAGAGCAGAAGCAATCATGATGATTGTGCCAGAAGAATACCTTCCTTGCTAAGAGGGAGTGTTGAAGTTTGAGTAGCTTTGAAAGATATTCTTATTATATTCATATTGTATTTGACCAAGACAAAACCCTAAAGAATAATATTATATTATATTTGTTAAGTTGGTCCTATTGTGTCTTGACAAATCAATTGTAAATTAGAAAGATAAAGTGGACAAGTCGGCCCTGACCTAATTTCTGGTGGGCACAACTTGTATTTATAAGAGGCTAGGCACCTCACTTGAAGAACACACATAATAATCTATCTCACACAGAAAAGTGCACAAGTATGAGAGAGTGATGCAATTACAGAGGAAGAGTGTTTTGGTGAAGGGTTTTGGTTATCTGTTGGAGGACTATCTTGGTCTAGTGGTGCACTACTCTATTCTGGTTAGACTTTTCTAGTTTATCTTATGTTTGGTGAGATCTCTGTTGAGAGATACATTATACTTGTTGAAGAATATATATTGAATAAGCTTTGTTGGGTTTTCTCCCCCACGAGGGTTTCCCAGGATAAATATTGTGTATACCATGGATGTCTTTCTTTCAATGATCCTTATGTATGCAATTATTGTTTTAATAGTCTAAAGTTAAAGAATACATAACACACTTAATTTCTTAAGAATCATTTTAACAATATCAAGGGTTAAATACTAATACATTATTACAAAACTATGAACTTGCATAGAAAATGCTCATAAATATCAAATTTCTCACATACATAAAAACGTCATGTTTAGGTACACAACAAGGGACATCAAAAACTTATTTAGACTAAACATTATGAGTTAGATCAAATACTTTCCTAAATTTATGTAGATCTACTCCAAAGATCATTACAACCAAATTTTCATCTACATGAGAATGTGCTTTTTCACTTTAGAGAAAGTTGTGTTCCAACCAAACATGAGTGTAATAAGATTAACTGGGAGGCACATTACTCCAAGATAGAGGGTCATTTTAGAATTTATAAGACATTGACAATATATATAAATATTTCCACCTGACACACCTTCACATAGACATGGAGATGTATATAAAGGATTGTGTTGCTTACTCAAATGAAAAATACGACAACATGAAGTAGGTTGTACACACCTTCTCCTATTTTTTGTGTTTATCTCAATGCATTTTCTAACAAGCCTCCTAACCATGCGTTGCACTCATAATACAATATTCATTGTCGTTAATTAATTATTGAAGATGACAACCCTAGTTATTTTCTTGCTAGAAGAGTGATTTAGAAAGAACACAAAACTTTTCTTCATGCACATATGGGTCAATTTAGGGCCATTATCAACAACTAAAACCCTATGTTCATTTCCAACTTATAGAATTCTCTTCATATCATGCTTGACATCATACTTGGTACACTTATAGCCTTTCGTCCTTAGATGACAGATGGAAAAAGGTCATGATAAAAAAGTCTCAAATAAACTTTCATCACATGTATGATCATAAGCACGTGCATACTTGATATGTAGAGTCATAAGCAATTACTATTGTTTTTTTCTCTTTTTTAACTTGGGCATGAGGTTAAACTACAATCGGTTATAATATCTAGGCTTCATGTATGGTAATAAAGGCTAGGTGTTAGGGTCTTACCCTAACCTACCTACTTTAGGATAAGTTTAGGATTAATGTATGTGGCCATATTCTTTGAATAAGGCCCCATAGATAATGAGTGGATATGTATTCATGTAAAAGGGTCATCTTTATTAAATAATTCCCACTAGGTAGTTGGTACTCATTAATGATGGGACCACAAGTAGTTAAAGTTTTGATATTGAGAATAGAGCTAGAAATATATGGAATGTTTGTCAAGTGTTGTTGTTGTAATTTAATCTTTTCTCATTGAGAGATCACTCTACCTAAATAGTCCTATGAACATCACTCTCTCTTTTGGAAATCATCAATACAAGGGTCATATTTAACTCATTATATCTTGTGTTTGTTCTTCTACACTTGTATTTCTAGGAATATCTTGCTTTTGATTCAATTTTATGGGTTAAGGATCACTACAAGTGGTATCAAAGCTCTTCCATGGGAAACAACTGAAAGAATTTTTTTCTCTCTCTACAAATCTTTCAAGAGGAAAGATAGGAGAGTGGATTCAAAATTTCATAATTGGGGTCATAATAGATATTTTGATTAATATTGATGGGGTTGTGGTCATTTCAAATTTGTCACTTCCAAACCCTAGCCACACAAAGGACCTCCATTGAAAAGTAATATATTTCCACCCAAGATTCTAGAAAAAATAAATTAGGCTAGAAATGTGTTTCGATGTATTTAAATAATATAAAGATCTATTGTTCAATGGGTAAAATTGTAGTTGGAGAAGAATACATATATAAAATACAAGTGGATTCATCTCTATGGACACCCTTGTAACCTCTTTTGACACCCCTTCGAGTAGTACCACATCAGAAAATGCCTCTATAGAAAATATCACTTCCACATACCCTTGGGTATATAGGAAGTCCCCTAGGGGCACCTAAAACCAACCTTATATAAAAATTTTACTTGTCTTGTTGCTATAGAATATCAAGAACAACACTTACGGAGATCACTCTCTAGTACCTGGGAATTGGGTAGTGCGACTAAGGGAATGATTTGTCCTTCTTATCTAGAGCATTGAGATATTGGGACAAGTACTACTATTGGAAACAAACATGTATATAAGAGAGTTATATCACTTGACACTCATTTCTCCTTAGGAACTTGCAAACCATAACCACTAAAAAACAAGTGATGTGAGTATTTTTTGGGTGAACCCCAAGATCTATGGTGTCCACTTAGAACTCTTAGGAACATGATCAAGATTATCATGTCAATAGGTTGGAAATCTTGGTAGAATATATGACTTCAAATATGAAAAAGCTTAAAGGTCTCAAAACCAATGTTGTTAGCCTCTCATCTGATGTTCATGCAATCAAATAAAAACTTGATTCTTTTGGAGCAAAAACGTCTTGACGCAATTTGCAAGGGAAAAGGACTTCAATTAGAACTACCAAAACAACTAGAAGGGGATAAGTCTTTCAATGAGGAAGGATATTTCCTAGATCCACTCTTTCAAATCATCATCATAACAATAGACCACCCTTTCGAGGTAACAATTCATGGCACCGCTTTCCAAAGGTCAACATGAACAAGTTTGATGGTTATGATCTAGTGGGGTGGGTTTCCCAAATGAAACACTACTTCTCTCTCCATGGAATTATGAATGACCTAATGAAACTCAAGGTGGGGATCTTAAATTTGGATAAAAATGTTGGCAAAGGTGGAAATGATACAAGAAATCTTATAGTGGATACATTACCTAGAGTCGGTTTGTGAAAATCATCTATGCTCATTTTGAACAAGATAATCATTATTTGGGATGACTAGCAAAATGATGCCAAATGTGTGGATATTTTAGTTCAACCTAGCACCATGCAATTAATTCCAAGCAACATATATTTACTGAATCAAAGCACAACTAGGTTACTCAATGAAACATGTAGCGAAATCATAAACAAGGAAACCAAATCAAGCACATAAGAACACCAAGAATTTAGGGTAAACAACCCCTAGAAAGACATTGGAGGGAAAACCAATCCAATGATTCTTTTATTAAAGTAAAATTAGGGCTCCCGTAACAGGGATAATGGCCCACTGAGAGAATTATACACTGCAGATAAACCTGGAAACTCTTATGCTTTTGTACATCCTTGTACTAGCACATTTCCCAATGCATATGTGACTTTTCCTTCTCTGGCCTACAGATGTTTGCGCCTTTCCTTTCTCAGACCCACATATATGTGTTCTTGTCTCCTCATAGACCCACATATGTGTACATAAATCCTGTACGACAACTTCTGTATGACTCTTCTCTTCCCTTTGGTCTCTGTCCTTTGAAACCCACATATGGCTACTTCTTCTCTCTCTCCTCCTTGACCTGTATGAAATCGAGATGAAACTCCTTATCCACCTATCAAAATATTGAATCATTGTCCTTTGTGATCCTACCCTCTCATCAATACTTGGATGAACTCTCTTCACCCAACAAGTGAGATCTCCTCACTCTAGTGTAAGCAAAATTCCTTCTTTTCTCCTACACTCCTTTCTAGAAAAGGTACTTCTTTGTTATCCTCAACCTTTGTATCTGACCAATTCTCTCACAAGTGTATCTCACACAAGTACCTACCTTTGTCTCTCACCAAGTGACTTCCTCTCAAAGTACCGACTGTGTCGGCTCCCTCAACACAAGTGTCTTCCTCCTTCTCCTAGACTTACTTTAATAATAAAGAGTTACAATCTATTTCTAATCTTCAAAGTGATCTATGGTTGATATTACTTCTCACACCCACTTAATATTTATATTACATGCTGCATGCTAAGCATGTCCTTAAAATAACTCAATTCACTAATAAATACAATTTTACTTTAATTAATTCCTTCTAACTAAAGTAAACTCAAGACTAGAATATTTTCGACTACTTCCACATGAAAAACACATGCCTATGTGGAAGTACCTATTTGACGCTACCAAAACATCAACAAAATGGGCACAATTGTAGACTTTATAGCTGCCTTTGAGAAATTGACAATCCGCATAGAGGGCATGTTTGATTCCTTTTTTAATAATGTTTCATTAGTGGACTTAAGGGTGAAATTAGAGCAAAAGTTATGATGCAATTCCCAACAACTTGGTTAGAGGCCCGTGAGAGGGCTAAAGAAGTCAAGATGGTGATAAATCCACAGACCAAAAAACCTCTTTCACTTCTTTCACTCACCCTCCTTTGGAAACCACCACCAAGTCCTCCTCCTCTCAAACCTTGAGAATCCAAAAGGTTTCCTGGGAAGAAATGAAATAATGCCAACACCTCAAACTTTGTTATAATTGTGATGAAAGGTATTTCAAAGGGCACAAATGTAAAGAATAGAAATTATTTCACATGGATGTATCCTTCCAAGAGAAATTGGAAGACATTCCAGTTGAAGACACTTCAAAACCAAAATTAGAAGATACTACACCTCACAAATAAACAACCTTACAAACTACTTGTGAGGAACCCCAAGTTTCCCTCCATGATTTATCATTTTTTTTACACCTAAAGCTCTTAATTTGATTGGATATATCAAGAACCACAAGGTGATTCTATTGATTGATAGTGACAAAACCCACAATTTTGTTCATAGGATAATGGTCGAAGTAACCCATTGTTATGTCTGTTCCATACCTAATTTCCAAATTATTGTCACCAATGGGGGTATGATGAAATGTGGAGGGTGATGCCTGGAGACATACATAAGACAAATTTTGCACACATGAAGGTCATTATGAGTTTTTAGTGATGCCATTTATATTTTGCAATGCTCCACCCACCTTTTAGAGCCTCATTGTAAGGCATGTGCCTATGGATGGCAGTAGACACACTACCTATAAGGTGGGCACAAAGGGTTGTCTCAGAAGGTTGCAATGCCTACTCAATGAATGGATGGAGTTGTGAACCTTTCCATGTTGCATTTATATGAGTTGAATTGTGGGTGCATTGTTGGGCACACTTGTTGTATGCAAACAATCGATGGAAAAGTTACCAAAGGAAGCAAGTTGACATATGGCACTTGGGTCCACCTTAGAGTGAAGGGCCTTTCAAGTGTAAGGAAAGTCTCTATGATTGTGCTAAGTTCATGGTTATGCACAATAGGGTGAATTTCATTGACAAAGTGAGAAGAAGAAGAAGACAAGACTTGTAGGAGGCAAGCTTGTGGTTGCTTTAGGGGTTGGATTGACAGTTCTTTTAGGCAGTTGTGCCTTGTGTAATTGTATCCTATAAATGAGTTGTAGGAAGTTGGATGCACTCCTCCATTGTGAATTGTAACATTATTTATATAAATAAATTTAAGGCATCTACCTAGTTTACCGCCTATACTTGTGTATTGTGGTTTCTTGGATGAATGCTATCTTCCTTGATTTTATTTTTGTTGGATGAGTAGTGAAATATTGACAAGTATACGTATTTTTGGGATGTTTTAAGGTTGTGATTGGACATGTGCCTATTGTTGGGTGAACTAAGTTTTGTTGGAATTATTTTTGCATCTAACATATTGTAGCTTAACGTGAAGTTATGAGCAAACTTTATGTGAAGAAGCATAGTCTATTTGTAGTAAGCATAGGTTGGTCAAGCCACTATGGCTAAGCCAAGGAAATGTTGCATGACTAGAGATGGAATTAAATATTTTTTGGGTAATACTCTTAGGTCCATAACACTCATGAACATGATTTCTCAACCCTTCCTATGCAATTTTTTAATTTTCTTCTTTGATGACATCTTGATCTACAACAAAATGTGGACCTCCCATGTGGAACATGTTGATACAACCTTGCAAATATTATGGGACCACCAATTGTTCCTTAAACATTCCAAATGTGCCTTTGGGGCTTTAGAAATTGAATACTTGGGTCACATTGTGAATCAAGAAGGGGTGTGAGTGGATCTCAAGAAAGTTATGGTGTGAGTGGATCTCAAGAAAGTTATGGCTATGTGGGATTGGCCACAACCTAAGACCTTGAAGACCTTACATGTTTTTTTAGGAGTTACAAGAGGAAGTTTGTGAAAAATTGTGGAAAAATTGCAGCTCCCTTAACAAAACTGCTAAAAAGGAATGCCTTTGTATGGAGCAAGGTTGCTGAGCAATCCTTCTTAGCTTTAAAGGAAGCCATGTGTACCACTCTAGTCTCAATAGTGCTCTTTCACTAGGACTTTAGTATTGGAATGTGATGCAACTTGTAGAGGACTCAGATAGAGGTATAGGTGCTATGTTGATGCAAGAAAGGTGCCCCTTGGCCTTCAACAGTAAGTAGTTTTGTGACTTCAATTCAAAAAAATCCACCTATGTCAAAGAAATGATGGTCATCTTTCCTGTACTTAAGACTTGGTGCCCATATCTCATCGAACGAGGGTTCTAGATCAAGATTGATTGATCCATATTGGATCATTATATTATTTGTCATCTTTCTGTATGCTTTCAGAGTGAAAAAAATTGGAGGAATCGACTTGCAGGGTCATTTTAATGGTAGGTCCTAGTTTGGAAAATTGGGGTTTGAAACCTTCCAGAGCCATTTTGAGGCATCAAACGACATTTTTTTGGGTCAAAATTTTCTCAACTTCAGCTAATACCCATTGATGTTATTCTACACACTGATACCTTTACAATGGTGAAAAAATCACATCAATCAGAGCACATTTGCAAAAGGTATGCTTCTCATAAGTTGACCTACCATGTTGACCACCATGGTACAAGTGGATGTTATGTCAACCCCCACTACTCATGCATATGGAGCTAGACACATATGGAATTTCAAGAAGATTCTACAAGTTCCAAAACCTTATCACAATTGAGGGTTGAACAAGTCAAAACCCTACCCCTAGATGGATATAAGGTAATGTTAAATACTAGGCCACTAAGAGGAGAAGGGGTTCCATTCTTTAGCATTGTATTTGTTCCATAGTTGAGCATAGCACCTAGGAGTGGTATTTTGAGAGCATAAAACAGGAGGAGAGATTATGTAGTAGCCATATAATCCACAATGTCAAAGGAAACTCCATAAAGAGTGCCTCTTTCTTTGTACTTGTAGTTGAAGAAAAGAGAACAAAGAAGCCTCACCTTCTAGCTAGGTTTTCTCCCGTATTGGGTTTCCTAGGTTTTATCTTGTGTTTCTTTGTGGATGGTGTGTGAGTATTTATTTATTTTCTCTACTTTTTAGATTTCATATATTTTAAGCAGAAAACCAATAATTAAAGAGTATAAGATCTAAAGGAAATTAACCTTCACAGTAAATATTTCAGTATTTTATTAGATCTATTGTGATGAACAAACTATGTAGTGTAATATTCATAGTAGCTTACATATAATATTCGTATTATAGTAGGTTTTTTGGGGGTATGTGTGGAAATTTGCATGGATCCAAGAATCCGTTTAAGAAGAAAGTCGTAGAACCCTAGCCATGGTTGACGAGTCTATTCATAACAACCCTTGAGATCTAGCAAATGAGAGCTTTTCAAGGCTGGAAGAGAAATCCGTTGACATATCTTGCAATATGTCCCTCCTCATGGAGATTCTAGCAAGCAAGCTCAGACCGTTCGGAGAATTTGGAGGCTGAAACTTAGAGATTGGATCAGATAGGAAACCGGGGGATAACAAAGACCCAAAAAAGGAGTCATAGCAAGAACTCGAGAAAGAGAAGCCAAGATCTGGTACCATAAAACATTCACAGTATTTATTCAATATGGAAGAAAAAGTGGACATAAAGCCATACCAAGGTGAGATCGATGCACTAAAAATGAATCATTGGTTGTAACAACTAGAAGTTTATTTCAATGTTCACCATATATATGAAGAACACATGATATCGTTTGCAAAAATAAATTTAGAAGGTCATGATTTAACCTGTAGGGAAATCTATATGGAAACACTTGGGTTGGAGGGTGATCGACTAGTAACTAGGTGGGAGGACTTCAAAACCCTCATCAAGTCCAAATTATACCCGCTCAGGTATGTAGAGGATCAATGGATCTGATGGAACTACTTCAAGTAGAAGAAAGGGAAGAGTGTACAAGAGTACATCACCGAGTTTAGAAAGATGCCCATTATGTTGTGTATCTCTTTGAAGAAATCAAATGTTCTCCTCAAGTATCTGGGGAGTATACATAGCCATCTAAGAAATCAAGTGATGTTTTTCAAGCTAAGGACAATGGACGAGGCATGTGTATAGGAACATCAATATGGAAAACATAGGCCACATGAAAGGCCAACCAAGTGGTTCCAAGCAGAAAGAGCACCAAGAATCTTCCAAGGAGGGGAAGAAGAAATGGAAATGGGGAAAGGATAAGAAAAAGACAACCATTGCACATCAGTGCAAGGATCCTAGCAACTGTTGTAACCATTGAAATATTGATGGAACACTAAGTAAAAGTGTTGGAAACTACATCCAGAGTTGAACTCGAAGAACCACAAGAAGGATGCAAATAAAAAGAATCTTCTAGCCACATATTCTATCAATCAAGTTGAAAGTATCTCTAATGTGGATGAGAAGATTGTTTTCACATTAGTGCATAAGGAGGTGAATCTAAGTAGCCTTCATCACCAGGAAGGGAAGGATATGACCAAACTCTTCCACATCAAGATCCAAGTCATGAAGACCAATATAGATGCCTTGTTCGATTATGGTTCACAAACTAATCTTATATCAGTGGATTTGGTAGAAATATTGGATTGGAGGTTCGTGATCATCCTAGCACATATCCACTAGGATGGGTAAACAAGGATGCAAAGATCAAGGTAACAAAATAGTGTAAGATTAAATTTGTTGTAAGTGTTGATTTTATTGATGAAGTGGAATTGGAGGTAGTACCCCTTGATGTATGTGGAGAAGCCCCTACATGTATATGAGGGATGCAATATTCATGCAGAGAGCAAACCGATACCAACTAAGCAAGGATGGAAAGTTATACATCATCAAAGTGCATAAAGGAAATTCAAATATCTCACTAGTAAGTGTCAACCAAGACAAGATTTTGATTAGTTCTAGTAAGAAATATGTTTTACTTTTCTTAAGAGAAAAGCAGACTGAGGATGAGTCGATAAGAGTAAAAGCATCCCTGGAGGGGTGTACTAAAGAGTAGAAAAATCAATTGGAGGAGTTTCTACAAGCATATAGAGGAGTGTTATAGGATCCTAAAAGGATACCACCCAAGAGGGAAGTGGAGCATGAAATACAATTGTTTCCAGACTCCCCATTGTCAAATATTGGGTTGTATAGACAATCCATTTTGGAAAAAAATGAAGTGAAGAAGCAGTTGCAACAACTGTTGGAGCAAGGTGTGATTCGACCAAGCACCTCACATTGTGGGTCACCTATCATAATTGTACCAATGAAGGATGGGACTTGGTGAATTTGTATCAACTACAGATCATTAAACGAGATTACATTCAAAATTTGGTACCCTCTACCCATAGTTGATGATTTTTTAGATCACTTGCAACACCCAAAATATTTCACCAAGTTGGATCTCAAATTAGGATACCACTTGGTACGTATCAAGGAATAAGACACCTGAAATACTTCCTTCAAGGCAAGGTATGGTTTTTATGAATGGTTAGTCATGCCATTTTTTTAATTTATTGTACCAACTACATTTATGAGACCGATGAATAATGTATTACGTCCATATCTAGTTTCATTTGCTATAATATATTTAGATGATATACTAGTTTATAGTGCTACCTGGGTGGAGCACTTCTCACATCTCATGTAGGTGTTAGAGACTCTGAAGAAGTACCAACTATTGGCTACCTCAAGAAATGTGAGTTTTCTCAACAATATTTGGTATATTTGGGGTATGTGATCGGTGGAGGGGAGCTCAAGATAAATCCCGCAAAGGTGGAGGCCATCATGAAATGGGTAATTCCTACAAATGTCATTGAAGTTAGGAGTTTTTTTGGGGCATCACAGTAATTTCGAAAGTTCATAACTTCATTTTCAACAGTAGTTGCACCACTCCACACCATAGAAACAAGTGGTAATAGTTTCCATTAGGGGAAGAATCAATAGAAGGATTTCATTGAGCTAAAAAGAATACTAGTCAAGCACTAGTTCTTGCATTAAAAAACTTGCAAAATCCTTTCGAAGTGGAGACAGATGCAAGTGGGTATTTCTTGGGAGCAGTTTTGATGCAAAGAGGAAGGCTTGTATGCTATCATTCTAAAATATCTCATTGGGAAGTTTCTCAACTACTCTAGCTATGACAAGGAACTCTATTCCATGGTTCAATATGTCAAGAAGTGGAAGCACTATCTGATGGGAAAGGAGACCATCATCCACATGAATCAGTAGTCGCTATATCATTTACAGGCCCAAAGTACGCTACATAAAACTAGACATTACAAGTGGATGGGGTTTGTACAACAATTTCATCTAGTCATAAAGTATAAGAAGGGAAACACAAACATGTTGGAAAATTCAATGCCACCCACATTCAATATTATATCTTTGGGAACTCTAATGCACAATGACCCTTTTACCCACAATGCACATAGAGAGGAATACATAGAATATTGGGACTTCAAGGATATGTTTCAGTAGATACATGGCTAAATTCATATAGAAAAAGGTGACAACAAGGCTAACTATCATTTCTAGAATGGGTTACTCTAAAAGCTCAACAAGCTTTGTGTCCCTAAAGGTGAACGAATGTAACTTATCATATAGGCTCACACCTCCAAGATTGCAGGACATTTTTGTGTTGGAAAGACAATTGTCATCTTCTAGGGGTATGTGTACTAGCCTAGAATGCAAGAATATGTAGCATGGTATATTATAAAATGTATACTATGTTGTACCAACAATCCTAGTAATAGGAAGCAAGGTCTATGCCATCCTTTACATGTACCCACTCGACCTTGGGAAAGCATTTCCATGGATTTCTTGGGAGGTTTACCAACAACTAAGAAGGTACATGGCTATCTATTTGTAGTAGTTGATAGGTTCAACAAGATGTGCATTCTCATGCCTTGTAAAAATATCATCAAAGGAAAATAAGCAACAAATATGTTCTTTGAACAGGTCTGAGTGCACTTTGGGATACCAAGGAGAATCATCTTAGATAGGGATACCCGATTTATCAGTACGTTTTGAACTACATTGTGGGAGAATATGGTCACTGAGTTGAAGAGATATACAACATTCCATCCAACGAAAAATGGGTAGACAAAAGTAATCAACAAGAATTTGGTGCATCTTTTGAGAGGTTACAATTAGAAGCATTCAATGACCTATTATAAAAATTTGATCTATATACAACACTCTTATAATAGAGGAGTCCACACTTCCACTGGTAAGTCACCTTTTGAAACCTTCTTTGGATACTTTCCGCCTTCACCCTTGGACAGGAGTCAGGGAGGACCTCACAAGAGATGCATTGAGAGAAGAAAAATTTCTTGAGAAGATTAGGAAAATCCATTTGCAAGTACAAGAGATGTTGAAGAAGTCACAAGAAAAATACAAGGCAAGACATGATCAACATATAACCAAGAAATCATTCAAAGTGGGAGACCGAGTTTGGTTACAACTGAACAAGGAAGGACTACATGGTCCTAGTAAAAAATCAATGCTCTACGGTATGTACCTTTTGATATATTGGAAAATGTGGGAGATAATGCTTACAGACTTAGTCTACCCCCTTACGTGCACATTTACTCAGTACTGAATGTAGATAATCTCAAACTCTACGAGCCTTCCATGTTGGATCATGAGGAGAAACAAGTCCTACCTTCCATAGAGGACTTAACACCAGATGATCAAGTCGGGTTGGTAGAGGAAATGGTTTTGCAGAAGCATTACAGAACTACAAGGCAGGGGCAACATGACCTTTTGTAGATTGGGTTGAAAGGAAAACTTCCAGGAAAAACAAAGTGGTACTCCAAGGAGAAGGTAAAGAAAAAATTTCCTCACCTCATTTAGTAAATATTTTGGGGACCAAAAGCATCCATAAATGAGGAGGTATGATTCATATTGGATCATTATATTATTTTCATCTATCTCAATGCTTTTAGAGTGAAAAAAGTTGGAGGAATCAATGTGCAGGGTCATTTTAATGGCAGGTCCCAGTTTGGAAAATTAGGGTTTGAAACCTTCTGGATCCATTTTGAAGCATCAAACAACATTTTTCAAGGTTAAAACTTTATCAAATTTATTGTAATCCCATTGACACTATTCTACACATCGAGACATTTTCAACGGTTCAAAAATCACGTCAGTCAAAGCTCGTATGGAAAAGTTATGGCTCCCGCAAGCTGACCTACCATGTTGACCACCATGGTGCAAATGGATGCCATGTCATCCCCCATTACTCACACATATGGGGATAGACACATATAGAATTTCAGGAATATTCTAGAAGATATAAAACATTATCACAATTGAGGGTTGAGGAAATCAAAACCTTACCCTTAGATGGCTATCGAGCGATGTTAAATATTGGGCCGCTAGGAGGAGAATGGGCTGCATTCTTTAGCATTGTATTTGTTCCATAGTTGAGCATTGCACCTAGGAGTGGTATTTTGAGAGTATAATAGATGATAAGAGATTTTTTAGCAGCCATATAGGCCATAGTGTCAAAGGTAACTCCACAGAGAGTGCCTCTTTCTCTGTACTTGTAGTTGAAGAAAAGAGAGTAGAGCAGCCTCACCTTCTAGTCGAGTTTTTCTCCTATGTTGGATTTACTAGGTTATATCTTGTGTTTATTTGTAGATGGTGTGTGAGTATTTACTTATGTTCTCTACTTTTCAAATTTCATCTAATTCATACATTTAAGCAGAAAACTAGTATTTAAAGAATTTGAGATATAAAGGAAATTGACCTTCATAGTAAAGATTTTAGTATTTTATTAGATTTTTTTTGATGAACTATCTAGTGGAGTATCCACAACAACTCACATATCATTGATCATCATAGCTTGAAGTATTTTCTAGAGAAAATATTGTCATCACCATAGAAGCATAAGTGGGTCAATACAATTATTGGGTATGATTATGACATAATATATAAGAAAGGTAAAGAAAATGTGGTAGTAGATRCTTTATAAAGGCAATTTGAGGAAGAAGGATTTTTTTTTTCTTTATCCTAACCCATGCGATATTTTCTCATAGAATCCCATCAAGAATTGCTAATGACAACATGGTTCAACTCATTCAAAATCTTTAGGGAGATCACAACCCTCCTAAGGGTTATACATGGAAGTAAGATACCTTGAGTATAAAGGGAACATTTTTCTTGTGAAACAATCTACTTTAAAACAAATGGTCTTAGATAATTTGCATTAATCACCTACTGCAAGTCACTTTAGATTTCATAAAATCTAAGAACAAGCTAAGCACTCTTTCTTTTGGGAAGGCATGCAAACAAACATCTAGGATTTTGTAGAAACATGTGAAGCTTGTAAAAGAAACAAGGGTGAGAAGGTGAAGACTCTCATGGAATTGCAACCACTATTTGGATTGACATCTCCATGGAATATATTGTGGGTATTTTGAAAGCTAGTAACAAATTGGTCATCATGGTGGTAGTCAACAACCTTTCTAAATATTCTCATTTTCATGCCATATTGCACCCATTTACACCCTCCACAGTGGCACACGTATTCATGGATTAAATTTTTAAGTTATATGGAATGTTGACTTCCATTGTGTCGAATAGGGTTCCCACTTTCATCGACAAATTTTAACGAGAATTTTTTAAATTTCAGGGTACCTAGTTGAAAATGAGAGTTGTGTATCATCCCTAAACCAATGGTTAAACAAAATTGGTCAACAAGTGCTTAGAAACCTAATTACGATGCTTAACTTTTGAAAATCCACACCAATGGGCACAATGGCTACCCCTTGTGGAATGGTAATAGAATATTGCTTATCATGGTTTTACCAAAATGACACCATATGAAGCTGTCTGCCACCCAAAACCCTTGTCAATAGCTTCATATTTACCAGACACTTCCAAGGTTCATGTAGTGGATCACACCCTTCACACTATATAAGACATCTTCTCACACTTGAGGATAATTTGGTTTTGGCTCAAAATAATGAAGCAACAAGATGACCAATAGTGCATAGAGTGTTCTTTTGTAGAAAGGGATTGAGTGTTTCTTTGTCTTCAACCCTATAAACAAGCATTTCTTAATGAAAAAATCCACCAAAAACTTGCACCAAAGTTCTATGGACCCCATAAGATCATACAACACATTGTACAAGTTGCTTATTGTAACATACCCAGCCACTTACAGGCTAGGCACGCTAACTTCCAGTCCCTTCTCTGGACTAATTCGACCTCTATCCTAACTTTAAATAACAAGGATGCATGAAATGTTCTCATGTACTGATCAAGATTGATGCTAAACATAAAATAAATGAAGCATACTACATGCACAACAATAACCAGCAAGCATGCATACTCTAAATATTGAATTCAACAATAAATAAATATACAACGGAATAAATCATACACAAATAAATAATACTATAACAAAGAGAACTTATCTTTAATAAAAGAAACCACCGACTGGTTGCAGATCAAAGACGTTCCACCCAACCGTAGACATTGTTGTTCCAAGTCTCAACAACAATGTCACCCCTGAGCTAGGGCTATGAATCAAGAGGGACGTTTCCAGAGTGTTACTCGGCTTCCCAAACCAGTCATCACTCAATCTCTCACAAGCTTCCCAACACCCACAACAATCCAAGTACCCAAATCTCTTCTACCCAGCCTGCACTACCCAAGAGAATGGACCCTCTCCCTTCTCTGCCACGCAGTCCATCAGGATGTCCTTCTCCTTCCAGGGCTCAAGTGCAACTGGTCCAGAATCTCCATGCTAAGACTCTCAGGAATCGCAGATGTGAGAAAAGTTGGACACATGCCAAATCATATCATACATGTAGGCCTCAAATCATGGCTGAATTACACCAACAGTCTCTACAACCAACAATACCATGGCTTCTCTTCAACAATTTGTCTTCCTTTCCCGAGCCAAGACATGGATGCGAAAATATGAGTGGGTGAAATAATGAATGGAGTGAAATCTCCACGGGAGGGGTGAAAAACGAGCAAGTGAGTGAATGAGTGAACGAGTAAGTGAGTGAGTGAAAGATGAGTGAAGCGACCAACAACAGAACGAGAATGAGAACGAGAGTGAGAGACAGAACCCCCCCAATAGACCAGGGACAGGTTTAAGTAATTCTTGGGAATCAATAACCTCATGGCCTTCCCCTAAGAAGCTCACGTAACTAATTCCCCCCATTAAACAAAATGAGTAATTAAAAAAAATGAAATAAACACTTAGCCCCTCAATCCCCCTCTCTTGTGGAATCATAGCCCCCTATAACTGTAGTCCTTATCCATCTAGCAGCCAACGATGTATTTATTATTAATAATGATCAAAACATTACATTTATAAGGAACAATGGCCTCTTTTAATTGTTTGGTCACTCTCGCCTCTCAACAATTAACAAATACATTATTTAATATGGGGCTCAAAACCTGAGGCGTTACATCCCCTCCCACTTATTTTGGCACTGCCCTCTGTGGATATACAAAACATGAATCAAAATTCCAGAATTTATTCAAAAAGCTACAGGTACTCTTCCCGCATGGCATCTTCATGCTCCCAAGTAGTAGCTTCAGGACCGTAGCAGGTCCACTGAAATTTTACCAGCTCTATAGATCGATTCCGGAGCATTTTGAATTTTCTGTCCAATATTCACACTGGTTGGACCTGAAAGTATCCCTCTATCTCTACCTGAATCAGAGTCCAATCAATAACATGCTTAGGATCATGTACATATTTCTTTATCAAAGAGACATGAAATACATTATGCACATTCATGGAAGTAGGAAATGCAAGCATGTATGCAACTGAACCTATTCTGTCCAATATCTCAAATGGACCACAGAGTATGGTTTCCAACTTTGTACAACTACCCAACTTCAAAGAGATCTTCTTGGGCTTCACTTTCAAAAGCACATGCTCACCCACTTTAAATTCTCTTGTTGTCCTATTCTTATCTGCATAAACTTTCTACCTATCATGAGCTGCCTTTAAATTTTACTTAATCTTAACCATCTGGTCTTCCATTTCCTTGAGCAACTCTAGCCCAAGTACCACTCTATTTGTTGGGTTGTCCCATATCACTAGAGTGTTGCATTTCCTACCATACAAAGCTTCAAATGGAGTCATTTTCAATGAAGCTTGATACCCATTATTATAGGCAAACTCAACCAAGTGAAAGTAATCTTCCCACTTAGATGGCTTATCGATCACATACATCCTCAACATGTCTTCAATTACTCGGTTGACCCTCTTTGTCTACCCATTTGAATGTGGATGGTATGTCGTGCTAAAGTTCAGATTTGTACCAAATCCTTTAAATAATCCCTTCCAAAAATTTGAAGTAAACTTTGTGTCTCTGTCCGAGACAATTGTCCTAGGTATCCCATGCAACCTAGCAATCTCCCTCATGTAAATTTCTGCAATATTAGCTATTGTATGTGTTGTTTTTACAGAAACAAAATGAGCAGCCTTTGTCAATTTATCAACCACTACCATGATTGAATCATGTTGTCTTGTTGTCCTAGGTAATTTGATTATAAAGTCAATGGTTATCACTTCCCATTTCTTCTCTGGAATTGGTAATGGTTGTAGTAAACCCGCTGGGTTCCTATGACCAGCCTTCACTTTCTGACATTCCATACATCCGACAATGTAATCAACAACATCCTTTTTCATTCCTAGCCAAAAGAACTAGCTTCTTACTGCTGTAATTATTTTCTGGTAACCGGGATGTCCATCATATGGAACATTATGCATTTCCTTTAGTACCATATTCCTATGTTCTTCGGAACTAGGAACATAAATTCTAATTTTATGCATAAGTAATCCATCTTCCTTCATCTCATACTCTTTCATTTTCTATTGTACATATCCTTGATGTAAGCTTTCCTTTACCTGTAGGTAATGTTGATCTGTAACAACAACATCTAAAATTTTGCTCTTCAAATATCACTGATGCATACTGATAGTTGTAGCATGCATGAGATGCACTCTTCTACTAAGTGCATCGACAACTTTATTTTATTTTCCTTTGATATGCTTGGTATCAAATTCGTATTCACTTAAAAATTCCAGCCATCTTGTTTTCTTGACATTCAAAGTTGGCTGTTGAAAAAGATACTTCAGTGCACTGTGGTATGTTCTCAATTCAAATATCTTTCCCATGAGATAATGCCTCCACATCTTCAATGCGTGAACAATGGAAACAAGCTCCAAGTCATGTGTGGCATAGTTCCTCTCGTGTTCCTTAATATTTATGGACTCATAACCAATGACATGTCCATTTTGAGTGAGGACTCCACCAATTCCTTCCTTACATGCATCTTTACACACCACAAAACTTTCGTTTGGGTCAATAATCTTTAACACAAGTGCACTAGTAAGTAATTTCTTCAATAGGTTAAAATTATCTTCACAATCAGATGTCCATTCAAATTTAATTCCCTTGTTTTGCAAATAAGAGATGGGATGAGAAATCTTAGAGAACCATGCTATGAATCTTATGTAGTATCCAGATAACCCCATAAAAGATCTGACTTCTGAAACATTCCTGGGTGTTGGCCATCCTCTAATAGATTCAATCTTCTCTGGATCCACTATTATGCCTTGTTATGAAATAATGTGTCCCAAGTAATGGATATGTTCTTGGTAAAAATAACACTTACTCAGCTTGGCATGCAACTGACGTTCTCTCAACACTTGCAATACCAGTCCGAGGTGATGTTCATGCTCCTCTTCAGACTTAGAGTAGACAAGTATGCCATCCAGGAATACTATGACAAACTTATCAAAATAATTTCTAAATATGCCACTCATTAAGAACATAAAGACAGTTGGTGCATTGGTCAGTCCAAATGGCACCAATATAAATTGATAATGCCCATACATGGTTCTAAAGGTTGTCTTATGGATGTCTTCTTCTTTGATTCTTACCTGATGGTACCTTGACCTCAAGTCTATCTTTGAAAATATATTTTCTCTTCTTAGTTGATCAAAGAGGTCATCAATTCTGGGTAGAGAGTACTTGTTCTTTATAATGGATTTATCTAGCTGTCGAAAGTCAATACACAGCCTCAAAGTTTCATCTTTATGTTTGACAAATAGTACTAGTGCTCCCCAAGGTGAAACACTTGGGTGTATGTACCCTTTCTTCAAAAATTCTTCCAACTACATTTGTAATTCTTTTAACTCTGGTGTACTCATTCTGTAAGGTGTTTTTGACACCGGGGAAACTCCTAGCACTAAAGAAATAGAGAAATCTATTTCCCTTTTTGGTGTCAATCCTGGTATTTTTTGGAATACATCTTCAAATTCTTGTAGTATCGAGAAATCTTCAAGGCTTGGCCCCTTTGTCTTTTCTATCTCCTCCACATGGGCTGCATACAATTGACATCCTTTTCTGAAACAATTCTTTAGTTGTAAGGCTGAAATATCTCTTATAGATATGGGTCTTGGAACACCTTTCACAGTGCTCTATTTTCATTCTTCATCAAGACATGTAAATGTCTTGTTATGAAAACCTAGGACAACATGATGCTTGTCCAACCAATCCATCCCAATTAGAATATCATAAGACCCCAATGGTATGATATTTATATCAACACTAGTATTCACACCATTAAGACTTATGGAACAACCTCTGACCATATCATGGATTCTCCTTTTGGTTCTAGTGGCTAGCTTAACCAAACTTGATTTTCCAAGCTTACTTTTCTCCAAATGTAAACTATCCACTATTTTAGGATCTTGAATTTCTCCTAAATCAATTAAAATAGAAACAGGTTGATTTATGATCTTACCTTCCACCTCGATCATATTTGATTGGTACTTTGCTTGTTGATCATCTAACGCTGCATAAATCCTTCCCATGTCTTTGATTGTTGTATCCTCTTGGATGTCGTGCAAGGTCTTCACTCTGTCCTTTCTGTGTGGGCAATCCTTGTACATGTGATATTCCTTGCACCGCCAACATTGGATTGGTGGTCTTCCCCTTTTTTCCAAGGACTCTTCTTTATTGGATTCATCCTTGGCATACTGATCTTGATGATTTTTATTAGGCTTATTTATATTGAAAGGAGGTTTGAATCCCTTCTTCCTCCGATCAAAATTCTCCTTTTTCTTATCCTTCCAAGACTTTTACATGGATTCTCTACCCTGGCCTTGCTCATACAGGTACTAATCCTTCCTGATGGCCTCAATCAAGGTCTTGGGCTCATCACACCGAATCTTTTCTTTATAAAAGGCTAGCAACCCACTCAAAAACCTATGTACTTTCACCTTCTCATCATTTATGAACACGACATACTTTAACAACCCCAAGAACTTCTTCTCATATTTTTCCATAGTCATGCTTCCTATCCCGAGTTCAAAGAACTCCTGCATTTTCTTTTCATATAAATGCTCTAAGAGGCACTCCTTCTGGAAATACTTCTTCAACTACTTCCAAGTGATCCTATTCTCATCAATATGTTCAACTTGCTTTAGTTGATCCCACCACATAGCAACTTTGCCATGCAAATGGTAGGTTGCAATTTTGACTTCTAGGTTTGATGAATATTTATGCAATTGGAAATATCTCCTGATTCCAAGCAACCACGCTTCATCATCATCTTCCCTTTCCCTTTCACCATCAAAGGATGGTGGCCTAAGCTTCCTCAAATCTCCTTGAAAACTGTCCACTTCATGTCTCCTTCTTTGGTTCCTAATAAGAGACACCTCCAGACTGCTTATGGAATCTTCAGATGCATAAAAACTTCTTGCCGAGTAAGGAGGTGAGTGATGTCTGTGATTTATGGCAGCACTTCTAGAATAACCAACTCTTCCACGATCATCTCTTCTTTCATGATACCTTCCTTCCTCCTCTTGCTTTGGGTAATTCCTTGCTTGTCTTTGCAACTGATTTAAGCTTTGCAACACTCGAGCATTTATCTGACTTTTCTCTCTCATCAGTCTTTCATTGTCTTCCTTGTAGCTCTACACCTCTATTTTTAGGCTTCTCACATTTTATATCAATGTTTCTTGCTCCCCTCGGCCTGTGTGTCCATTAGATTCCATCTCTGCATTACCAAATCTGGTATTTTGGCCTTCGACCTCTTTATCATGGTTGGAGGCTCCCTCACCTTCTTCCATTTCTCGAATACACATTCTGAGATGATATGTTTAAATCCATTAATTCTACAAAATGTGCAAGTGACCATTTTGTCAGAGTTAAGCATATGACGAACAAAATTTTCCAAACTATATATCAATTCAATTCATGAAGAATATATATATATATATATATATATATATATATATATATATATATCAATCTGCATCATATAAATCTTCCATGCTATCTCTTGGCTGATACATAATTCTATTCTACACATGCACTTCCTTCAAACCCCTTTCCTAGGTGACCACGACTGGAAACCCTGGCTCAAACCTTTCGTAGCGCTTTTCTTTCTTCAAAACAAAAAAAAAATTGGCCACTAGCCCCCTTTTTCTTCAACTGAAGTCTCATAGGACTAAGGGATATGACCAAGCACTTAGCGGGAGTTTCTTATTCGGAGCTTCAGGACATCGGGGCTCCAGGTCTTCGGGCTTCTGGGGTTTCACCTTCATCACACTTCATATTTCCCGAATGCTAAACTGGATAATCTCCCGAACGAACCCTTCTTCAGAGCTTTGGGGCTCCAGAACTTCGGGCTTCAAATTTTCTTAAAACAACATACTCCCTTATCCCTGGGTGTTGAATCTTTGGACTTCCGGAGTCGTATCAGCAGCTATGCACTAGGGGTAATACATGGAGAAATTACAGAGATGACATGTGGCCCATTCTACGAGTGACACGTGTCAAGTCATAATTGGCACAAAAGGTCCGTGAATATCACAAAACATGATGACATGTGGCATGCATGAAGTGGGTCCATGTCACCCTCAGTGACATCAACAAGCTGCACCACTCCGACGCTTCGTGAGTTCGAAACTCCGGACTTCGGAGGATTTCACATCAACACATTAAAAAACTTTTGAACTGTGCTTCTTCGGAGTTTCGGGACTCCGACACTTCAGGGATTTGGGCTTGGGAGGATTTTTCAACTCTATCCAACAATTCCTCCGAACGTCGAACTTTCGAACGAACGTTGATCTACGAACATGTGTCCCCTAACCCCAAACGGTATGGATTGACTTCAAACTTCAGGACTTCATAAAAAACTCCTCCAAGTGACATAAGTACTTGAAAATCCCAAATGTTGAATATTTGATAATTTGTAGACACGCGTCCCAGATAACGGGCGATCACGATTTTCTCTGGAGTTCAGGACTTCGGGAGTTTTTCTTCTTGGAAACTTAAGGAATCGCTTCTCCTAGAGTGCCGAACCTCTGAAATGTCATGAGATCTATGGCTCACATTCGCCCACGTGCAGATCTGACGACTGGGAACTGATCTTCTCCATTGTGCCTCACCTCCTGATCTGTGCCTAAGCCAACAACCCAGATCTATCCTTGGACAAATCCAATGGTCAAGTACTCCTCCTAGTGATCTACGGTGTAGATTCACTCCGAGACTTCATAGCTTCAGGGCTTTTACCTCCTTTTCATTAAAGACTTAACATTTTCCAAAACAATGAAGTTCCAAGGACTCTGGTGCTTAACGAACCCACACCTTCTCCAGATTCGACGACTGCGAAGGATTTGTCTTCTCCCGAACAGATCCAACGATCCAAATCTAAACATGATCCCATGACGGCGATCGTTTCCAAATACGAAAGGGACGATCACAATCCTTCAATCCCTTACTAAGGATATCAAACGTTCTAGCTTCTGCGCGAAATTCTACAACGCTATTCCTCCTCAGCTTCAAGACTTCAAGGTCCTAACTCAATCTCAACCACAAGATATTGTCTAATGGATCCGGCGCATTCCAACCCGATTTTTCAACTTGTGGCTCTAATACCAATCTGTAATGTGCCCAACCACTCAGAGGCTAGGAAAACTAACTTCCAGTCCCTTCTCTGGACTAATTCGACCTTTTTCCTAACTTTAAATAACAAGGATGCATGAAAGGTTCACATGCATTGATCAATATTGATGCTAGACATAAAATAAATGAAACATACGACACACACAACAATAACCAACAAGCATGCATACTCTAAATATTGAATTCAACAATAAATAAATACACAACGGAATAAATCATACACAGATAAATAATACTATAACAAAGAGAACTTATCTTTAATAAAAGAAACCACCGAATGACTGCACACCAAGGACGTTCCACCCAACTATAGATGCTGTTGTTCCAAGTCTCAACAACAATGTCACCCCCAAGACAGGGCTATGAATCTACAAGGACTGTTCCAGAGTGTTACTCGACTTCCCAAACCAGTTAGCACTCAAGCTCTCACAAGCTTCCCAACACCCACAACAATTCAAGTACACAACTCTCTTCTACCCAGCTTGCACCACCCAAGAGAATGGACCCTCTCCCTTCTCTGCCACATAGTCCCTCAGGATGTCCTTCTCCTTCTAGGGCTCCAGTGCAGCTGGTCCAGAATCTCCATGCTGGGACTCTCAGGACTCGCAACTGTGAGCAAAACTGGACATAGGACAAAGCATCTCAAACATGCAGGCCTCAAATCATGGCTGGATTACACCAATAGTCTCTACAACCAAAAATACCATGGATGCTCTTCATCAATTTGTCTTCCTTTCCTGAGCCAAGACACAGATGCAAAAAGATGAGTGGGTGAAAGAATGAATGGAGTGAAATCTCCACGAGAGGGGTGAAAAATGAGCAAGTGAGTGAACAAGTGAATGAGTGAGTGAGTGAGTGAAAGATGAGTGAAGCGACCAACAACAGAACGAGAACGAGAACGAGAGTGAGAGAGATAACCCCCCCAATAGACCAAGGACGAGTTTAAGTAATTCTTGGGAATCTAGAACCTCATGGCCTTCCCACAAGAAGCTCACGTAACTGATTCCCCCTGTTAAACAAAATGGGTAATTAAAAAAAATGAAATAAACACTTAGCCTCTCAAGCCCCCTCTTTTGTGGAATCATAATCCCCTGTAACTCTATTCCTTGTCCGTCTAGCAGCCAATGATGTGTTTATTATTCATAATGATCAAAACATTACATTTCTTAGGCACACTGGCCTCTTTTAATTGTTTGGGCACTCTAGCCTCTCAACAATTAACAAATACATTATTTAATATGGGGCTCAAAACCCGGGGTGTTACACCTACAAATTGACTCTTCCATCCCACTCCAAGATACAATCGTCTTCCATGTGTCTTGTTTGAAGAAGGTAGTGGGATCCAATTACAAGGTGAAAATTGGTTTGCCAAAACTTGATGAAAAAGGGTCCATTTGGCTCTAGCCTGAAGCCATATTATCTACCGAAGAGTGTCAATTACACCAACGCATGGTCCGAGAAGTACTAATCTAGTGGAAGATATGCAACCAAAATATTTCACATGGGGACCAACAACGATTTTACAATGATTTCCGCACATCCATCCTTGAGGAAAATACTTCTTTGGAAGGGGGAGGTCATGTTAGGGTCCTACCCTAACCTCCCTTCTTTGAATACTTAGGAGTTAGCCAATTAATGTAGGCGAACATCTTCTTTGAATAAGCATGTAGATAGTTAGTGGATAATTATTCATGTAATATGGTCTTATTTATCAAATAAGGCTCACTAGGTAGTTGGTACTCATTAATGACGAGACCACAAGTATTTAAAGTTTTTCTATTAATAGTCTATTTATAGAGCTAGAAGGATACAATTTTTTTTTCAACTGTTGTTGTTGTAATTGGAGCTTTGCTCATTATGAGGTTGTCCTACCAAAAGAGGCCCATGAACATTACTCTCTCTTTTGGAAATCATCAATATAAGGGTTATCTTTCATTCACAGTCTCTTGCATTTGTTTTTTTATAACACTTGCATTTCTCTGAATATCTTGTTTGTGATTCAATTTTAAAGGGTTAAGGATCACTACACTATATGCTTCTAGATACCACATGACCCCTCTCTGGTAACCTCAATGATGATCAGATGGGATATTGGGTATCTAGTGCATATTAACAACTAGTTGAAACTACATTTTCGTCCTCAGGTATGACCTAAAATTGCTTGTGATTGGCTAAGATCTCATCTTCCTTGAATGCAAGAAAACAAATTAATGACTCAAGACTTAGAGGCATTTGGCAAGAGTGGAAATTTACCCCCTCATTAACCACCCACAAGGTATTTCAGGTGGCTAAGTTATGTTTATACACAATGATATAATTACATGTTAACGTCTTAATATTGTATCAACAAAAACTAAATAAATACCCTTGAGTATTTCCCACTTGTGAAAAAACAAAGAAAAAAACACATACTCATTCTATATAAATAATAAATTTATTATAAAAACATATATATTTATCAATAAGCAATAAATGATAAAGGTTACTTCAAAGACACATTTTCTAGTTAAGGTGGTTATAATGTGGAAAAACAAAATGTCAAAGTTTCGATTCATTATTGGATTTCGGTTTTTCCTAAGATTTTTGGAAATGCCCAAATCTATGTGAATATTATTTCACCATAAGTAAAACTATGGTAAGAAGCCAACTTTTCGTCAAAATGACATCTAAAAATTTCACTCAATAAAAATTCGTTTTCATGGTCCTTTATCTTATCACCTTTTTATTATAATAAATGTACTATATTCAAACTAGATTCATCTTATCTAACAATTTCACTCAATATACATTCCTTTTGATGGTAATTTATCTTATTACCTTTTTATTTTGTTGTATTCTAAATGTCTTATAAAATGACTCTTTTTTTATTATTTTTTTTGGATATTTGTTTTAAATTCCACAAGAAATTATTAGATCAATAAATTTGAGTGATTATTTTTGTATATCTCAATGGTTTTTGTATGAATGATTTCATGTCAAATTACAACAAAAAAAAAACAATTTAGTAAAACATTTAGACAACTCATTTTATTATAATGCATGCATTGTGTTCAAACCAAATTTATCTTAACTTCTAATTTGTGATAAAGTCAAAATATTATTTTTTTCCCCTAAATTTAAAAATTTAAAAATATGATTATATTAATTTTTAATTTTAATTTTTTCATTTTTATCTTTTTTAAGAAAAAAAAAAATCTCTCAAAAAATCAAGAAATGCTTCTCCACATTTATGAATGCTATCTCTAATAAATTTGTCCATATAAAGTAATGTTTCTACATCCCTAATAAATCCTTCTAGCATAATGTTTAATAAATCCTTCTAGCATAATGTTTCTACATCCCTAATAAATTCTTCAACTTAAACCTCAATAGACTTTACCAGTCAAATAGGTGGGCGGAGGGGGTCCCTTGTCCCATACACTAATTTGGTGTTTGGCTAGGCTGTGACCTTAAAATTAGATTATTATTATTGTGCCTAGTAAATCCATTGACATAGACTAGTGCCCTTATATATCTAGTAAATCCGTTGACATAAACTAGTCCATGCCTCACCTAGTTGACATAAATTAGTCCATGCCTCACCCAAGGAGAGTTGAAGTGAGCTTTTACTAACATGGAACTAGCCAAATGTCCAACATCATTGTAAGAATAACCCATTTGGGTTTTTTGGGGAAACATTTTGTCCAAATATACTTTTCCAAAGATATTCATATCACTAATAAAATTCAAACTTAGATAGAAAACATAACTTCTCATTTTAATACCAAATATCTACGAAAAAAATCTTCATTTCGTAGAATCTTTAACCTCATAAAATCTTTAACCTACTACTTGAGAAAATGGTTAAGAGATACAATCTTCTCACCATAGTTACACTTAATAGATACACTTATAAAACCTCCCTCACCTATTATGCTATGCTAAGGTTAAAAGGATAAGTGTCCCACCAATAAGAACCTAATGATTGTGTGAATTTGAAAGTGGAACTCTCCCAAATAGTCGCAGAAAAAAACTGTCCGCTACAAACCAAATGAAAATAGAGTGTACGGGTAAGTCCCACACGCTGCAAAAGTGTACGGAACTTTTGCACGGGTAAGGCCCACACTCCGAAAAGAGGATAAGACATCTTATCGAAACATTGGGCGAGCCTCGGATGGTGGGCGGAAGCCTGTCACCACATGCCGCCGCCACCAGAAAGAGTTCATGCTGATCAGTGCCACTTGCAATGCAAAAGATTTTTTCAGCGCTTAAACAGACGTGTACACTCTTCCAAACCAGAAATAACAAATCAATCCAGTCTTTTTTATAGAATTGTTTTTCACCACCCAATTACAAATTGATATAGTCCGTCCCTTCGGTTTGATTCAACCGCCATATGATTTGCCGACGAGGACCGCACTAGTCCTTCACACTTTTGAAGGGATATCCTATCATTTTAAATAAATGTGAGATGAATATTTGCTTCATCTCCCCTCTGGTCTGTATCCAGAACAGAACAATATATGCTATTGGGCAGCTGGTTTGTCCCCGTTACAGGCCCCGGGATTCGAACGCATAACCATCATATGCACGAATGCCCGCCTTCGTTCCCATCTCCGGGCTGGAGATAGACATTTAAAAGAGAGCATCCACCGTTTTTTTTTTGCGATGAAGATCCGGCTGAGGCGCAGGCTTTTTAAGGTCAGAATCGTGATCCCCGCATGTCTCAGGTTTCGTAAGCTTATTCACTGCCTGGTTCGTACAATTTCGTTCCTCAGGACCCCGGATCGAACCCCACGAACCCCGTCCTTTCTCTGCCTCCGACGGACTCCGGTCGCCGGAAGCCCCCTCGAAGCTCGAACCCGCGACCCTGCGACCTTCCATCCTCGCCGCCGCAGAAAGGTGGTTTCGGAGGGTTGCGTGGCCGTTTACGTGGGAGAAGAGCGGCGGCGGTTTGTGATTCCGATTGTTTATTTGAGCCATCCATTCATTACCACACTTCTGGCTGAGGCGGAGGGTTGTGACCATGGAGGGCCGCTCACGTTCCCTTGCGACGTCGGTGATTTCGAGCAGGTGAAATGGCTCATCGACAAAGAGAAAACGCCGTTCCAGTAAATTTTTTATCCCACATTGGTAAGCGATTACTTATGTAGTATAAAAAATAGCTGCAAATCATTCTCTTCGGCTTATCTACTCCTTCCAATAGAGTGAGACGATCAAATGTTTCAAAGCTGGATGATATTTGTATCCCTGAGAAGGGAATATGTACTATTGTTCATGTACAGTTTGGTTTTGTTCATGTACAGTTTGGAGTTGTATGATTTCTATCCCTGGGAAGAGAATATGTATTATTGATCATGTGTAATCCAGGGTTATTCCATAACCCTCTGAAATTTTGACAAGGGAATATGTATTATTGATTATTATAAGAGAATATGTATTGTGAATTGGGTTTAGTTTTAGTGGTTTTGGTTGTTTTGTTTATTGGTGTTTTTTTTTTCATTCATTCAATTTTTGTAATTTTTGTAAATAACATGTTGAGATTTTAAATGAGCAAGTTATTGAAAAAGTTTGGGTTTTTTATAAAATCTGATTTACTCCAAGTACCATCCTTAAAACGAAGAGAAATACCTAATGGCTGTCTACCAACCAACAGATCTACCAACCAACAGACAGTTTTCTCTTCTTCCAAAGTACTATATATATATATATATATATATAATCCAGGATTACTCTGGAGACTTTGATGGTTAAGCAACTCCATATTCATGAATCATCATGTATAATTCATGATTACTCCCGGAGATTTTGATGGTTAAACAACTTCAGATTCATTCTCTGCCGATTTCTGAGTCACGATTTGTGTATAATACCTCTCTGTTTATAATTCATTTTCTGCCCATTCATGAGGTTAAGCAACTGCACATTCATTTTCTGCCATTTATGAGCCATGCGTCATGATCTGTGTATAAATCAGATGTGTATAATACATCTCTGTTTATAATTATTTTTCTGCCATTCATGACTCATGATCTTTGTATAATACCTCTGGTTTATAGTTATGTGTCATGCTATGTGTATAATACCTTTCGTTTATAATTTGCTGTGTATTTGATGATTTAAAAGCTTTGAAGGTTATATATTTTGAAAATTCACAATTGGGTTTTATTTCTATAAATAATTATCTTCATATTTGTATTTTTTTCTAAAATTATCTTCATATTTGTATTTTATTTATTGTATAAACCAGAAATTAAAAAAAATTAATATTTATTAAATTTGAATTTTAAATTTTATTTTATATTATAAGTTGAATATTTACATTCTTTTCATTAGCTTTACATTTAAAAAAAAATATGTAATATAAAACCAATAACAGGATTTAAAAAACTTTATTTAAAAAATGTAACATAAAAACAATACCATGATTTAAGAGACTTTTTTTTTATCCAAAAGAAAAAATAGTATATTTTTTTTTAGACAAAAGAAAAACAAACACATGTTCCTGAAGTGCTATCAACACTTTTAAAAAACTGAAACTTTACAAGACCTCCATTGATGTAAAAGTTCTGACTCATTTATACCTTTCAAAAATAAAATAAAAACTACAGGAAATTGATTATATTCCACAAAAGTTAGTTGGATCGGTATAAGCCAGCAAAAATATTTGGACTAGACCTAAATACACAAAATTATTGGTATTAATCTTCCAGATTGAATTAATTTTGAAACCAAGGTAACTTGCCTTCTGGTTAACTAGAATCATTGGAAATTTCCTATAAAATAAAAATAGAAACTTTAAGGTTTAATCTTGTTTTGGAGAGATCATCAGCTTCAACATTTTGTTCTCTGTATACATGTTTAAAGTCGATTTGATGAAACTAGTCTTCTTAAATCATAAGAGAGAAGTGAAATGTTAGTAATCTGAGATAGGCTTTTCATCTAGTTAATTGAAATTGATGGTAAGGAGTCTCCCATTACTTGTAAAGAACTTTAAAGCAAATTTCAAAAGAAAAAAGAATCAGTTAAATTATTTTTAAAATTTTCAAGGTTATATGAATTACATATCAATTATGAGGATTTGTCCTTTTTGGTTATTTAAATCTTTCATGTTCATAATATAAGCTATAAGTATGCTTATGTGAGTAAATACAGAGCTTTTTACACTAGTACTAACATATTGACCAACTCTAACTCCGGCCTTAAATGTTTATGGCTATGTCACATTATTCCCATTGATTGAAATAGCAATGTAGGATCATAAACAACATTAAACTCAAAATATAAGGCTCTAAAAGTGTGATGTTGGTTGAAATAACAATTCATTCACATGAGAAATAAGCAGTGGTTATCATCTTAAAAAAGGTTTAGGCATCCAAGTATTAACCACTATTGGGAGCAATAACAAACATTGGTATTATTGGCACTATTAAACATTGGGCCTCATGGTTAAGAGCATGTGTTTCCTTTTAAGAAGTCTCCAAAGGGGGGTAAATCCCTAGGTGGAGAGGGTCTCATACACCAATTTGGTATTTGGCTTGGCGTGACCTTAAAATTAGATTATAGTACAGCGTAAGAACATGTGTTTCCTCCTAAGACGTCACAAGTTCAAATCCAAAAGGAGGTAGGGTATGTATACCTCCCTAGCCTAATCTATGCATATTTGAACATGAATATATAATCACTAATAATTTTTTTTTTTATTTTTATTTTTATATACTTTTATATTTTTTGAAATCAATATATCATTTCCTATAAATTTGAGCAAAACTTCTAACCCTATCAAAAAAAATACTACATTCATAACAGCAAAATTCCCATTCCAATATGATGCATTCATAGTAACACAATTTCCATTTATAAAAAAAAAAAAAAAAAAAATAATATCAAAATCATATTTCATTCTTTTCACATAAAATAAAAAAAACTCACCAAAAAATATTATTGCAAGACGTGTCCCCTTCCTTCTATCTCATATCAACGCATCAAATATTTTTTATATTTTATAACAATAAATGATAAACCTACTTGTCATCAAATATCTTAGATCAAGACATTGAATATTTTTTTATAATAATAGTAGTTTATATGACTGCAAACTTTTTGTTTTCACACAATGATAGAAATATACACATCGTACCCTTGTTTTCATTTTCACATAACGATAAATGTGTATATATTTTATTCTTTCTAGTTTGAACATGTAATATTCAAAGAAGGAACACGTATTCAAAATATATTATTTATTTTATCTTTTATTTATGCTTTTGATATTTTGTTAGGTAGTTCTCTTATTTTTTAGATTTGTGTAATAGTTAAATTAATCATATTTTTTTTTAAGTTCTTTGCTTTATCTTTTTTACAATAAGTTTTTTTTCTTCTTATAATTCCTTTTAACCAATTTGTTATTGATTTTAATAGTATAAATTAATATTAGTTATTGATTTTTAATACAAATATGTGTATATTATTATAAATATTTACATTTTTTTAATATAAATATAATTTGAATAGGTTTAATGGTTAAGAACATATATCTCTTTTAAAAAGGTTATATTTTCAAATTCAAAGGAGGTAGGGTATATATACCTCATGAGAGGAGATGTAAGAGATCCTTTATCCCACAAATTGTGTAATTATTAAGATTGTGAATTATCCCATTCTCTTAAGATTGTAAGAAATCTCATTTTCATTTCATGGTGATTGATAAGGATCTTCTTATATTGTTTGTCATTTTCATTTCGTGGTGATTGATAAGGCTCTTCTTATCTTGTTTGTTGTGTTGAGTATCTTATTTTCTTGTTAAAAATTTTGGTTCACAATTTTTTTTAAAGGTTTTATTAGTGTTGACTTTTGATGCTTGTAAATATAAACAAGTTTATTGGGATAAAATGAATGGCATAGTCTAAATGTTCTATGTTTTCTATTTTTCGGCAGCTATAACTTTGCAATCATAGCCCTCAACCCATTGACACTATTCTACATGTTGAAATATTTCCAATGATGTTAAAATCACCTCAATCTGAGTTCATATGTGGAAGTTATGTCTCTCACAAGTTGACCTACCTTCTTGATCACCATGGTACCAAGTGGATGTCGTGTTAGCCCCCATTGATCACACATGTGGGGGTATTCACGTGCGTACTTTCAAGAAGATTCTAGAGGGTCCAAAACCCTAGCATTAATTGCAGGTTCAAGCATGAAAAACCTTAACCCCAACCCTAGATGAATCCCATTAGGGAAAATTTGAGGTCTAAAATGGGCCACCTAAGGAAAATAATAAAAGAAAGGTTAAGATAATAAAATAAGAGATATGAATTTTCAAGGGAAAGAAAGAAAACTACATTTTCTCTCTCATATTTTTGACTTGTCATTTTATAGGTTTACTTAAATTTCAAGTGTAGACACTCATTGGATGCATAATTAAATTCTGCATCCAACAAGTACTCACTCTGCATACTTTTGATAGACCCAGAATGAGATATACTAGAAATATAAGAAACACATTTTTTTCATGTATTTCCAGTATATCTCACTATGGATCTATAAAAAATATGCAAAAAGGGTACTCATTGGATATGAAATTCAATTCTGGATCCAATGAGTGCCTATATTTGAAATTTCAAGTAAACCTATAAGGAGATAAGTAAAAAATAGGAGAATGAAAAGCAATTTTCTTTATTTCCCTCCAAAACTATTTAACCTTATCGTTGACATCATCATATTGAATTCTATTGGTTCTTTTAAAGTTGATATTGATAGTACATGTTTTGTTTTGAGACCCATTTTTTACCTCACAATTACCCTAATGCAGACTATGTTACATACTAGGTCATTAGGAAGAGAATGGGTTCCATTCTTTTTGCATTTTCATTGTTCCATGGTTTATCAGGGAGTGAGATACTGAATCATAACATAGGAGGTAGAGCATTCTATAGTAGCCATTCAGGCAACAATGTCCATGAAAACTCCATAGTGAGTGTCCATTTCTTTGTATGTGCATTTCATAACTAACAAAAAGAGAGTAGAGCATAGGCCTCACTTTCTATCTAGATTTTCTCTCATTGGGTTTCCTAGGTCACATCTTGTGTTCATTTGTGTGGATGGTGTGTTCATTTGCTTTCCCTTTCATTCTAGTTTTATTTATTTCCATAAATTGGAGCACTAATCTAGTAATCATAAATCTTAAACCTAAGGTAGTAAACAACATGATTAAAGATTTCAAAATATTGTAAGATCTGTTGTGATTAACCATTCTAGTGAAATGTCCATAAAAAATTGCATATCAACTAATTTTTGGGGTCTTCCTATACTTATGTATGTCCCTTCCTTCACCTTTTTTTACATTACAAAAAATATTAATTAGACTCTTTATTTTGCTTATAGTCCCTTTCAGTAGCACTTTGAAAATATGCTTTTATTGTCCTTCATTATATGTTTTTTTATTGTGAATCATTGCCATTTTTAACAAGAAAAAATGAATTCTAGCATGATGACAACCAACCCTTTTAAAAGTTTCCTAAAATGATAAACACATTGTAATTAAAATTCATTACAATTTTACTACGTATTTTGCAATCTATATATGTTCCATGGAGATTTGGATGCCAACTATCAAATATCCGGTTGCTAACCATCAAATATTTGTTCTTAGGAAGCTCAAAATCAATAGCCTTTACTCATAATATGGTATACCAGTATATTGCAAGTAGACTGCATGTCCTTACCTACATTTGGATAACAATATATTGGTAGACTTCATGTCTCGATGTACATTTGGAGGTTCTTCTTGACATGAAAATAATTCTCATTATAATCATAACTAACGAGTCCCTTTGATAGTTGGGAATGGTTTTTCCACGATGAGCCTTATAATGTTTTGTTCCTCTATACTAGAGGGAGCTCAACCATGGATTCAAAAGTTGTCTTGAGCTATTCAACTTTTAAATTGGCAACCTAGAACATTGGCCATTTCAGTAATGGGTATTTTACTTCCCCTTGATTGATCGTTTTCCAACTGATACTCCCATGGTGAGATTTGTAACAATAAACCTTCAAAACTTGTTGATAGACCCACCGGGTCTATTTCCCATAGCTGCAGGGTTACAAGTAACTTTGCTGCACCTCCAAGCTTGAGCTACTCTCGAATTCTTTATACGGGCCCAAAATCCTTTGTTATTAGAGTTTAGACTACTCTTTTGTCACACCAGTCCACGATAAGTGCTTATCTAAAACACTCAAAACTAAGCACTTATCCTCCTCGTGACCTATTGTTAGAACTTGAAGCTTATACTCCAAGCACTCTCGTTTCATGCTTTAAGCTCCTTCCTGTCCACACGACCAATGGATGTGACTTGGTGCTTATTCCCTTAAGTGTTAAACCTTGGTGCTCATTCCTTTACCCGTAGTGAATGGATGACTGCCATGTATAGCGGTCCCAGAATGTTAGGACTCCATGCCTTCTCCTCAACCCAAAAATCTCGATGGCCAAGATACGAAATGATTTGGACCGTTGATCTTGCTAGTAATTAATGGTCACGATCTCTTCCACTATGCTATCATTCAACTACGGATCACCGTCGATCCGAATCGTGGATCCAGTCTCGACCGTTTATCTTCTCCTTTTATAAAATTCCAAACTGGATACCTGGTCCACCACAAAACTCTGAATACTCTGGAACCTCACTTCCATGTGTCATCTATGGAGTGGGGCTTTGACATCAGCCTGACATATATCAACGTTAGGATGTCAGAAATTTTATACTCTTCAACAAATAGAACTTGCTAAGGTCCGAGATTCGAAATAATATGGATCGTTGATCTCCCTTTTCGAAGATCTAATATTCATTGTTGATCAGGATCTATCAGGTTGAATCTCCACCATCGATCTCTGCTGAATAGTTACTAGGCTCACCTTGGGGTTTCCTACATGGACCTGCCACATGTCACTAGTTGACTAAGCTACCACGTGTCACCTAAATTCGTGACTTTCACATGCGCCAGTTGCCAAATGGACACTGACATGTGTCACTTCCTGAATGGGCCACATGTCACTCCCTCAGTGGGCTACCTTACGTCAACGTGAAGTTCGTCGTCATCAATGCCTTGAGACTTTTACAACCTCAAACACCTTTAACCCTCCGATGCCCATGGTCCATTATAATGAGGGTCGTCGATCTGGATCTGGATCGAGCAATCACTATTCTCCCTTAACTTCCATGTGTCTTTTAACTCCTGATAGGATGCCCTCCGTTGATCTAGCTCAGGAATGGATGTCTAGATCTTACTCTCACCACTGGATGTCGAAACTTCTATAGAGTCCCTCTAACTTCGATCCAATGACTTCTATTCATCCTCAGAATGATCTAACAGTTGTTGTTCCTCAATGTTTTCAAATAGGTTTTGACCTCTGGTTCTCCTTGCGCATAGAATATGATTTAATCTCCATTCATCCACAATTCCAAATGATTCGAATACAGATTCAAATGTTCCATTATCACCTTGGGAATCTATCCCTTCGATGATCGATGATCAATTAAAACCCTTCTCCTCTGGTATGAATAATTACCACACTGGATCCGAACCTACACAACACCAGTTAGGAAATGGTCTAGCAGGCAGAGAATCCAATATGGATTTCAATACTCAATACTTCATCCAAGGATACACAAAAACAATAGATAACTCACAGGGATTCTATTTATGAACCTGTATACAATTTACACAAGGCCTTCTTGCCTTCCTTGAACTGATTTACATTTAATTGGCCTCTATTCCGACCTTTTGGCCACACTTAGCCTCTTACATACTCAATTCCCATTTCTCATTCTGTCTCTACACATAAACTTCTAATTTGCTTATAGGATTACAATTTTTTAAGCATGAAAGGTCAACTTCCATCTCATCAACAAATCCCTAAGATTGTGCAACTAACACCCATAATAACACTCTCGTACCTTACAATTGGTAAGGATCAAATGGAATATAATCCTCCACACTTAGGATAATCTACATAAACTCAACTAATTTCTCAATTAATCTCTTACAATTCAAATAGGTAAAACAAACCCTATCCTTCTAGAATCCAACTAAAACATGAGAAATTACATTAATTTGAAGTTTTAGGGAACCCACTCCCTTAGTGAATGTAAAGACCCCTAGGTCAGATCGACAAGGTTGATTTTGGAGGTGAAATGCTCCTACATCAGACTCCAAAGGTGAAAAATGTTCATGATCTCCTGATCACGTGTCTTCAATTGAAGTCCTCCTCTAATCCTCTGTTGATGTTGTCCATATACATTGTTGCATATGTTCTCCACTGCTATCTTCCATCTTTCAGGATCCCAAATTTTATGTTATTGTTGCTTACTTGCATTGCCTCCTTACTTATGAATTGTTGTTGTCTTCAATTCTCTAGGATTCCAAATTTTATCCTGTAGTTGTCCACTGGCCTCGTTGATGCAAAATACTACAATAAATTGTACTATATTGTTGACTGTCCTTCTTGCTTTAGTATTCCTTCTCTTAGGTATTTTTTCCATCAACATCCACATCTCATCAATCTCCATGTCTAGCTTATTTTCTTGCCAGTACATCCCACTGCTTCTTTGTTGAAACTTACTGTTGTTGCTACCCACTGGATGTTGCATCTCCTCTTCATCCATGCCACTGTTGTATGGCACTCTAATTTGCTTCTCAAAATTACTTGGGTTTGCAAACTCTATGCAGTCTTTATCTCATGTATCCTTTATCATCCATTCCTCTAAGTACCTTATCTCTTCCTCAAAATCTCTAAACATTTGTTTTGCATGTTGTACTTGAGGCTTAATTTCATCTTCAAGAAATAGTTTAGATTCTATTTCTCTAATTACAACTTCATATTCATCATCACTTTCTATACCTGCAATCTCATAATCAGTTTGAAATTTAAAATTTACCTCAATTTTCTTAGATGTTGTAAGCACTTCCTTGTTACAAGAAACTTGTGAACTTTTTTCCTCTCTAGTTGTAATATCTTTTTCTAAATTAGGTCCTCTCAACAACTTTTCCAACAACTCTAATTCCTCATCATACTCCCTGAGCATTACATCTAAATGATTCTCTCTGTCCTTCCCTTGGCTATCTTTATGAGACAACTTTATCTTTCTTTATGCACCAACCGATTCGTGCAATTGTCCTCTAGTAACTGCATTACACAACTATGTATGGGTCTCCATTTTACCTTTATTAGACAATGTGGTCTCATCCTCCTTCATCTCTGTGACAATTTCAAATGACTGTCCATTATCTACTAAACTTGCAATCGTACACAAATTATTAGTTTGAAAAACATAAGACCCTATGGTCTCATTTGATGCTTCTAACATCATCAGATCTTCATGCTTCTCTGAACTTTCCACACAATCCATGAGACTCTAAAATTTTTTCTATTCAGCATCTTCACCATCACCCTCACCAAGGATTGTTCCTTGTTCAGGTTCACAAAAGTGAATTTCTCTTTCTGTCTTTAACCTTTGCTTAAACTCAACTTCTCTGAGTTTTTCGTTCCTCAACTAAGCACTCAACCTATTTTTTAGCTTCACCTGCAACATATGCAATTTTACCCTCTTATTCCTTAATGTCTAGCCATATCTTTGATTTTCCTGAATTTCATGTAGCAATTGTTCCACATAATTGAGTTGTGCCTTCAACTCAACCCTTTTATTGTCAAATTATTCATCACTCATCCTCTTTATGCCAACTACTCTGGTATCCTCTTTCCTCTAGCTTCAAATTTTTCCTAAACCTCTATCATGACCATCAATAGTCATACTCATTTCCACTTTTGTGAGCTTCTCCATACTCACTGTGAGTTGCATCAAGCCTCCTTTGTAGAAAGTCTCCGCATCTTGCCACTCAATACCTCATCAAGCTTCACTTGACCTTTTGGAATTCTTTTGGTTCTCTCTTCTGTAACTTCCCGAGCACTCCTGCTCTTATCTGGCTTCAACATCTACTCACCTTTCTTTGGTAACTTCTATTTTTCTACTCACTTCCAATCCTCTTCCGGAAGTATTTACACCATCCTTGCTATAGGGTTCTGCCACAAGCTTCTCTTACTCTTCATACCCTATCAAAACTTCTTTGATATCATGGATTCTACCATTTCACTGCTGCTACTTGCAACATAATCATACTTTTAACCAGAATTAATTACAAAACATCAATCCAATACCTGCAAGATTTGTTCAAATATCTTGTCTTCTCAACATCTCTCCCCAACTCAAATTCTTTTGTTGAAATGATCTCAGTGCTACAGAAATTCCATAATGTAATTATATATCTAATTCCTTTTTCTGCAATTGCAATTTTTCTAGATTCTCATTTTCTCAATCAGAGCAAAATTGGGCTCTAATACCAATCGATAGACCCACCAAGTCTATTTCCTACAGGTGCATATTTATAAGTAACTTTGTTGCAGCTCCAAGCTCAAGCTTCTCTCAAATTCTTTATACGGGCCCAAAATCCTATGGTAATAGAGTTTAGAATACTCTGTTCTCGCACCAGTCCACGACAAGTGCTTATCTACAATGCTCAAACCTAAGTGCTTATCCTCCTCGTGACCAATTGTTAGAAAACCTGGAGCTTATAATCCAAGTGCTCTTGTTTCATGCTCTAATCTCTGTCCTGTCCACACGACCAATGTATGTGACTTGGCACTTATTCCCTTAAGCCTAAACCTTGACACTCATTCCTTTACCCACAATGAATGAATGACTTCCATGTATAATAGTCCCAAAACATCGGGACTCCACACCTTCTCAATAACCCCAAAATCCTAATGACTGAGATCCAAAATGATCTGGACCGTTGATCCGCTGGTAATAAATGATCATGATCTCTTCCATTGTGTTATTTTTCAACTATGGATCGCCATCGATCTAGATCATAGATCCAGTCTAGACTGTTGATATTCTCCTTTTATAAAATTCCAAACTGGATACTTGGTCCACCACATAACTATGAATACTCTGGAACCTCACTTCCACATGTCATCTTCAGAGTGGGGATTTTATGTCAGCTTGACATATCTCGGTGTCGAGACATTGAAAATTTTATATTCTCCAACAAACATAACTTGTCGAGATCCGAGATTTGAAATAATATGTACTGTTGATCTCCCACGTCGAAGATATAATCTCTGTCGTTGATTAGGATCTATCGGGTTGAATCTCCATCGTTGATCTCTGCTGAATAGTTACTAGGCTCACCTTGGGATTTCCTACGTGGACCTGCCACATGTCACCTGCTGACTAGGTTTGCACGTGTCACCTAAATTCATGGATTTCGAACGTGCCAGATGCCAAATGGACACTGACATGTGTCACTTCCTGAATGGTCCATGTGTCACTCCCTCAGTGGGATTCCTTATGTCAATGTGTCACTCCCTCAGTGGGATTCCTTAAACCCCCTGATGCTTGCAGTCTGCTATAATGAGGGCCGCCAATATGGATATTAATCGAATGGTCACTATTCTCCCTTAACTTCTGTGTGTCTTTTAACTCTTGATACACTGTCATCCGTCAATCTGGCTTAGGAATGGATGGGCAGATATTATTCTCACCACGAAATGTTGGAACTTCTATAGAGTCCCTCTAAATTCGATCCAACGGCTTCTATTCATCCTCAAAATGATCTAACGGTTGTTGTTCCTCAATCTTTTCAAAGAGGTTTTGACCTCTGGTTCTCCTTGTGCACGTAACGAGATTTAATATTTGTTCATCCATGACTCCAAACAATTCAAGTATGGATTCAAATGTTATTCTATCACCTTGGGGAATCAATCTCTTTGATGATCGATGATCAATTACAACCCTTCTCCTTCGATATGAAGAATTACCACGCTGGATCCGAACCTACACAACACTAGTTAGGAAATGGTCTAGCACACATAGAATCTGATATGGATTTCAATACTCAACACTTCATTTAAGGATACACAAAAACACTAGATAACACACATGGATTCTATTAATGAACCTATATACAATTTACACAAGGACTTCTCTCCTTCCTTGACCCGATTTACATTTAATTGGCATATGTTCTGGCCTTTTGGACACACTTGGCCTCTTACACACTCAATTCCCCTTTTTCACTCTGTCTCTACACACCCACTTCTAATTTCTCACAGGCTTACAATTTTTTAAGCATGGAAGGTCAACTTCCATCCCATCAACAAATCCCTAAGATTGTGCAACTAACAACCATAATAGCACTCTCATACCTTACAATTGGTAAGGATTGAATCCTCCACACTTAGGATAATCTACATAAACTCAACTAATTGCTAAATTAAGCTCTTATAATTCAAATAGGGAAAACAAACCCCATCTTTCTAGAATCCAACTAAAACATGAGAAATTACATTAATTTGAAGTTATAGGGAACCCACTCCCTTAGTGAATGTAAATACCCCTAGGTCAGATCAACATGGTTGATTTTGGAGGTGAAATGCTCCTACAACACTTATTGATGATGAAGATATAAGTTTGCAAACTTATCAATCCTTATATTGTACCCTTGAATTCTTATCAATGAAAGAGTGGATGTGGAAGATAATGGAGGCTTTGAAGATTTGATTTTCCTATAACAAAAAAAGAAACAATTCATTACTTTCTATACGAAGGTGAAACAATGCATTTTTCCTCTATGGTATCCCATGTTTTGGTTCTCAACTTTCCTGACTATTGATTGTCCTTTATCCATGACTCACTATCTACTAAGAAACTATCTTGTTTGATTTTACCTTGTTAGACATAGTTTGATCCTTTGTCCTTTGTTGGGTTTCTCACTTATTGTCTTTTCCCTATCTCCCATTGGTGAGACCTCTTGTACTTAAGAATTCCCATCAATTTTATACTCAAACATTCAAGTCTAAGATTAATTTCCCATTAACACTGAAACACTAGCCACCAAATTTGTAGGCTATACCCCCAAAAATGTTGGACACTTAGAGTATAGTAGATTGGAAATGCTCATAACCACTACGAACAATACTTAACTTTATTGTAAGTAAGTCTTAACTCTAACAACAACAAAATGCACTATAGTCTCTAATTATAGCCTAAGTCACTTACATTGGCAATTATTAACTTAGGCATTTATTTAGTCCATGCCCTTTAAAAATAAACACTAACACAACAAAAGCATAACTGAAACAACATACCAATAGTCCACAATGCATAGATTTATAGTGGGAAATGAAACAACTAAAAGAAAAATCCACTCATAAACACGATTTTCATTATCACAAACTGTCCATTACATGACCAAAGTCATATATCCAACATACTCACCGGGACAAATTCCAAGTGCCCAACCACTAGTATATTATCCATCTTAAGCATACTCAACTCAAGCGCATAACAAAGTTCAACATTCCCTCAATTTTATTCTTTTAAACATGACTTAACTTCGACCAAAACCTTAGTTCAATCATTAAGACCTATTTTATGAAGTGAATAAAAAAGTGGACAAACTCAACCGTTTTGACGAGTCTATTTTCTTCAACGAGGAAAAGTTTAGTGTTAATCCACTCATTTCATTTGAAATTTTGATGATCTGTGTCTTCTTATAATAAATGTCCACTTGCAATAAATTTACACTTGGAAAAAATAAATGTCCAAAATTGTTATGTATGTACATTATGTGGCAACATCTTCCCTATATTGGACTATAGAGCACATCTTGACACACACAAAATTCACTTTCCAAAACACACAAAATTCACTTTCCAAAGTAAGTTTAAGATAACATTATTCAAAATTGTTGCTTGACTCTTCACAAAATCAAATGCATAATGTTTACAAACTTTTTTTATTTAACCTTTGATTTCTGATGAAGATAGTTATAATATGGAAAAATGAAATGTCAAAGTTTCCATGAATCATTGCATTTCGATTTTTTTCATGTTTTTGGAGATGCTTAAATCCATATGAACATAGTTTCACCATAAGTGAAACCATCACAAGATGCTAAATGTAATGACCTGCACTATATGTAGTTTTATTAGACTTGCACTTAGTATGATGGAAAATAAAATAATAATAATAGTCATAAATTATCTAATTATATAATAAAAAGTAAAAAATAAAAGTAAATAATAAATAATAAAAAATAACCACATTATTAAATAATTATGATTAGATTTTTTAAAGTTGAACTTTGTGAAAGTTTTGAAATACTCAACATTTCAAGTGGACACTCCATCTATCATCTAGAAAACTAATAAAATTCTAGTAAAATTGAAGTAAAATCCAATAAAATTCACATTATTAAATAAAATGAAAAGTGGAAATAAAATAAAAACCAATAAAAGTTGAGCTATTTATTAACTTATTTATTAACTAAAGTTAAAGTTATGAAAAAGAGATAAATACATTCATAATGACAAGTAGAAGCCTACACATGAGGATTTTTTCATGGATACAATGACATAAACATTACTTAAATGGAAGTTGTGATACACATTTTACTTTTGGGGGTTTGGATATGGATAAGAATTGATCCATGTTGATGGGATTGTAAGGTAAGTGGAGATACACTTGGAATAGTCTTATTGATTAATGGATCTGGGCCTCTCATTTTTAGACTAAGGAATTGGTTAGGAGGAAAGTTGTCCTCAATTTTGGTTACACGGTTGTTACTTGTTATTAGGTCATACATGTTACTGGTTGCTAGAACTTGGTTATCCTCTTAGTTTTCTTGTTGTAAGTTAGTTTCAATTACTAAGCTCTAAATATTTCTTCACCCTATTATAATAGACTTATGACATGAAAATGAAAGTTTTGTTAAGAAATTATTTCTTTCAAATGACTAGAACATGTTAAATTCAATTCTCTTGTGGTTTAATCAATTCATATTTTACTTTAGGTAATAAGATTGATTGCTATTTGATTATTAATTAATCGAATTACCATTTCATCTTAAGATTGCTTTTATTGCTTAATAATGATGTTGTTAGATTGAGAGTACAAGTGAGCATTACACCAAACTTATGTCCAAATCAAGTCTAAATTTTTCAAAAAAAAAAAATCTTAAATTTAAATTTATGATATGGTTAAAAGGACCATAACTTTTCATGTGAAAATTTATAAATAAAAAAGTTTGATTACATTACTTTTTATTCTTTCTTTTTTATATTTTTTTTCCCAGAAAATATTGTAGGAAACTAGGGGATATTTCCCCACATTCGTATATGATTAAAAGGATTAAACCTTGTTATGTACAAATTTATAAACAAAAAATTCATGATTACATTATCTTCTATTTTTTTCATCTTTATCCTTTTTTACTTCAGGAATATCTCATGCTAAACCAAGCGATGCTTCTCCAGATTTGTGGATGACATCACTAGTACTATGACACATTGGGAACTTGTTGGTACATAACTAGTCAAATGCCTAATATCATTCACAACCAAGGCTGAAATTTAAAAACAAAACTACCTATTGGTTTTGATAATTGTATCATTGTATTGACAATTTTCGTTAACATTGATGATGGTTATGGGGAATTTTTTACCATGTTTGATGAACAAATTACCTTGTGATGGGTAGTTTGTCCATCAAATTCCATCCCTATTTGAAACAACCTATTATGATAATCTTTGGTCCCTTTTATTTGGAAACACTTTGTCCAACTATTCTTCCCAACATTTGTGAATGGCATACAAAACTAGACAAATGCCGAATGACATTAGGAACAACCAGTTGAGCTAACCACTTGAACTTTCTCTTTGGAAACACTTAGTCCCACTTTCAAGAACTTAAGTTAAGATATAATGTGATCAATCGTGTTGGAGTTACTTCACACACACCCAAGATTTTTTTTTCCTAAGGTTTTTCCTTGTTTATTAGTCATTATTAGTCATTTATCCAGTCTCCTATTTTTTAGGATAGAATATTCCACCTGAAGAATATTCTCTTCAGTTGACACTTCGGTTTGACTAGTTGAGTTGAGTCTAGATGCTGCATTGGTTTTATCACCATACAACATTGGGATCATCACCACGCGAATGCGCACTTGCCTTTGGATCATCACCAGACTGGCGCATTACCGTTGATTCCTTGATCTAATCCTCACTACACTCTGTTCAGTTAGTTAGCTGAAGACTGGTTGACTAGTTAACTCAGCCATGTGGCAGTTCACTCCCGTAACTGCCTGAGAGACTAGACTAGGTGGCAGTTCACTCCCGTAACTGTTGGTGTGTGTCCAAATCACTCTATACCACCACTATGGCGCATTGGTTCTCCTCCAGTGAGCATTCATTGAGTCATATGTAGAGTATATCTTGTGTAAATTATTCATTATTCATATGGTTAATGAGAATTCTTGTATTCTTTCTCTCCTTCTTCTTCTTTCTCAATTTCTCTCTACAAATGTGTGTAGTATTATATATATAAATATATTCTGTGTAGGTTCAATACATTTACATGGTATCAGAGCCAACGAACTACTAAGAAAAAGCTACACCAAATTGTTTTGCAGGTACAAAATATTGAAGACAACGAAAAGATAGATTTCCAAAAAGAATTCATTCTTACACCTTACAACTATTTTGCATGGAAGGAGAAAATACCCATACATCTCTAAACTACATAATTGTACAGGTTAACCTTGAATATATATATATATATATATATATATATATAGAACCAACATCAGCCATAGAAAAATCCAAGTACTTAAATCGAATGGATGAAGCACTCAGAACAATTTGCAGTCTTATTTCTCTTGATCTCCTTTTTCACATATCTTCCTGTAAGACTCCCAATGAAGCCTGGACCACCTTGGAAGGGATCTTTGGAAAATAGGATGAGATGAGGGGACACATGATGGAGGTGGAATTGCTCAAATTGGATCCAAAAATCTTCAACAATATGCAATATTTCTTTACAAAATTCAAGGATTTACTGTCGCAACTCAAAGCTTGCGGGGTTGATAAATCTAAGGAGGAGAAACAAATGGTTCTCACCATTCTCTCCAAACTTGGTCCTGAATTCTATGTGTTCATTTCCACATTCCATTCAGTCATATTTGCCTCCAGAGCTACCTGGAAGATGCCTTCTCTTGAGGACTTTATCGAATCCCTGACACAAGAGCAAACCAAGCTCATCAACATGGGAAAAATAAAAGGCTCAAAGGAGCATGCACTCATTGTGAAAGATGGAAGCCAAAAATATCATAAATCTAAATATAAAGACAAAAGAAAAGCTCATGCACATCCGAAGAATGAAGGGTACACAAAAACCTTCACCGATGCCTCCAGATCCAAAGGGTAAAAGGGAAGAAAAGGGGAGAAATGCACGTAGTGTCACAAAGGATTCCATCTAGAATCTACATGCATGCATGCAAAAAAAATATCTAATGACTCAAATACTTCAGCAAAAAAAACTTGGAGATCACATCCCAAAGGGTTCTAAGAAGAAGAAGCCAGAAGATCAGAATCCCAAGAAAGGAAATTCTCGCCATGCCTTGATTTCCATCAACTCCTCTCCTGATGCTTGGATCGTAGATTCAGGAGCATCACATCACATGGATGACTCAAAAGTAGTATATTCTTCATTGGATGCATGAAAAGGTCCTCCTATTCTGATGGGGGAAAACTCTTCTATCAAAGTCACCAACAAAGGAAGGATTGAACTCACTAACAAAAGCTTCGAGAATGTGCTGCGCGTTCCCAAACTTTCCATCAACCTTCTCTCCATGTATCAGATGAATAATTCCGTCACTGGAAAGAAATTCATATTCACACCAAATGTCGTGGACAACTACGACATGCAAACCAACACCAGGGTTGCTACCGGTGAGGTAAATCATCAGTCTAGATTGTATACATTTTCTAAATTCATTGAACCTAATTTCTCTTTACTACTTACTCATGTTGATGAAAGTAGTAGGATATGGCACGAAAGGTTTGGACATTTGAATTTCATATACATGCAACAACTTAGCAAGAAAATATTGGTTGATGGTCTACCAGACATCCATTTCTCCAAGGGAGTATGTGAGGGATGTGTTCTCGAAAAACACCCTCAAGAGAAATTCAACAAAGGAAAGTCTCAGAGAGCTTCTGCACCTTTAGATCTGATCCACAATGACCTTATGGGTCCTTTTCCACATCCAACTATCAACAAGGAGAGGTTTTTTCTCATTTTTGTTGATGATTTCTCACGTTTTACATGGATCTACTTTCTCAAGAAAAAATCTGAGGTCTTTCAACACCTCAAAGATTTCAAATCCCTGGTTGAGACACAGTCCGGAAAGAAGATCAAAGTCCTCCGAACTGATAACAGGGGAGAGTATGTAAATCATGAGATCCATAATATTTTCCATGAGGCAGGGATTCAGTTGAAGCACACAGTTCCCTATACTCCACAACAAAATAGAGTTGTTGAGCAGAAATTAAATATCTCTAAAGGAGATGGCATCTTGCATGATGCATGCAAAGTCACTACCACAGAGACTATGGGTCGAAGCACTTAATTGTGAAACATACATCCAAAACATATCTCCCCATAGATATGCTAAGGAAAAGACCCCCTATGAGGCTTGGAGCGGCCTCAAACTGGAAGTGACCCACTTTCACATTTTTGGTTCACATGCATGGGCCCAGATTCCCTCTGAAAAGAGGAAGGCACTTGATCCACAGAGAACTGAGTGTATTTTTGTTGGATACCCCGACGGTGTGAATGGATATAGACTTATTGATCTTTCCTCGGACTGGCTCATCATTGAGCGAAGTGTTCAATTCGAGGAAAGTGCCTCTCATGTACCTCAACAGTTGCATGAAGACACCTTCATTCTTTCATCTGTCCGAGATGATGAGCAAGCACATGCCAAATCTTGTTCAGATGAGTGTTATGAGTTAGAGGACTTAGATGATTCAGATTCAGAGTCAGTACAGTCAGATGCAAAGTCAAAGAATCCACATGCAGTTTAAGAGCCAGAGAAGAGGCCCAAGTGGGCACATACTGCTCTTCAGGATGTAGGGGATCTCGTTGGCGATCCAACCGATACTAGGAGGACTCGATCTGATTTTAGGGAGCCTCCTTTTGCACTCACTGCCACTGAACCATTTCCCTCCAAGCATGTTTTCTTGGTTTAGTCTTCATATCCATAGTCTTATGGTGAGCCTGCTAGAAATCCCTTTTGGGAATCCGCCATGTAGGAGGAGTACAAATCCATCCTCGAGAACGAAACTTGGGATCTGGTTCCCCTTCCTTCCGGGAGGAAAATTTTTAGATGCAAATGGGTCTACAGGACCAAGAGCGCAGCGGATGGACAGATTAACAGATACAAAGCCAGGCTTATTTCCAAAGCCTTTAAACAGGTGCATGGTATTGACTATGATGAGACCTTCTCTCTAGTAGCGAAGATGGAATCCATACGCTTGTCACTTTTCATTGTGGCAACCAAGGGATGGGAAGTCCATCAGATGGACATGAAGAATTCATTTCTTCATGGTGATTTCTCCGAGGATATCTACATGGAGCAACCCTAGGGATTTATGCTGGAATCATCTTTGGTATGTCGAATGAAGAAGTCCCTTTATGGCCTCAAGCAGGCCCCGAGGGCATGGTATTCCAAGATGGACTCCTACCTGTTGTCACAGAGCTTTGTATGTTGTAAATCAGACCCAAATGTCTAGATGCTCAGGATGAATGATTCACTTCTACTCTTAGTTCTGTATGTTGATGATTTGTTGATCACCGGTTGCTCGACTTCAACAATTGTTGCAGTCAAGAGGATTCTACATGACAGGTTTTTGATGATGGAAATGGGTCCGATACACTTCTTCCTTGGACTTGAGATCAGTTAGGATGCATTAGGCATCAAACTGTCTGAGGCCAAGTATGCACGAGATGTCCTTGAGATATTTCACATGATAGAATGCAAGTCTGCTCTAACTCCTTTCCTATCAGGAGTCAAGCTTGAGGATGGAGGGGAGACTCCAATGGTTGACAACACACTGTACAGACAGCTAGTGGGGAGCTTGTTGTATCTCACACACTCTAGACCATACCTCTCCTATGCAATTGGCACAGTTTCCAGGTTCATGCAGGAGCCGCATGATCTACATTGGAAGGATGTAAAGCGTATCCTTCGATATGTATAGGGCACCATCACCTTTGGGATTCATTACGCAACAAAATCTACATTAGATCTCATCAGGTTTACTAATTCTGACTTGGCTGGCGATAACATTGATCACAAGTCCACATCTGGTTACTCACTCAGTCTTGGTTTTGGGCATATCTGTTGGTCAAGCAAGAAGTAAGCTGCCATTGCTCAATCTTTAGCCGAGGTAGAGTAAAAAGGGGTAGTTAACATAACCATTCAAGATATGTGGCTACAACATTTTCTCACTTAGTTGGGCATTCAGTTTCATTAGTGATCGTCATCTAGTGTGACAACCAGAGCTCGTTGAAGTTCTGTAGAGATCTAGTTCAGAGGTAGCAGACGAAGCACATTGAGATCCACATGCACTACATCTGGGACTTAGTACACGAGGGGATCATTGACCTACAATTATGTCCTTCAGCAAAACAGACGAAAAACATCTTCACCAAGACCTTCACCGAGCAGAAGTTCCATTCTCTGCAAAGTCGTCTTGGAGTGAAGGACACATTTTCCTAGAAACTGTAGTTCTTCTTTTTACATACATTGTACCTTGAGGGGGGTTTTTTCCCATGAGGTTTTCCCTCTTCCCTCACTTTATTTCAGTGTATCTTTTGTATTTGGGTACCTAACATGGCCTCATTGCCGGGACCCATTCTTTATTTTCACCATAGTGATGTTCAGGGGGGGGGTGTTGGAGTTACTTCACACACACCTAGGATTCATTTTTCCTAAGGTTTTTCCTTTTTTATTAGTAATTATTAGTCATTTATCCAGTCTCCTATTTTTTAGGAGAGAATATCCCACCTAGAGAATATTCTCTTTAGTTGACACTTCAGTTTGACTAGTTGAGTTGAGTCTAGATGCTGCATTGGTTTTGTCACCATGCAACATTGGGATCATCACCATGCTAATGCCCACTTGCCTTGGGATCATCACTATACTGGTGCATTACCCTTTATTCCTTGATCTACTCCTCACTACACTCTATTCAATCAGTTAACTGAAGACTAGTTGACTAGTTAACTCAACTAGGTGGCAGTTCACTCCCGTAACTGCCTGACAGACTAGACTAGGTGGAAGTTCACTCCCGTAACTGATGGTGTGTGTCCAAATCACTCTAGACCACCACTATGGCGCATTGGTTCTCCTCCAGTGTGCATTCATTGAGTCATATAAAGTATATATTGTGTAAATTATTCATTATTCATACGGTTAATGAGAATTCTTCTGTTCTTTCTCTCCTTCTTCTTCTTTCTCAATTTCTCTCTACAAACGTGTGTAGTATTTTCTAGCTAGATCTATTCTGTGCAGGTTCAACACATTTACAAATGGTACCTTGATATCCATAATAGAAATTTCTCCTTTTAACCACCCAAATTATACCTAATTAACATAATATAAATGATATCATTCTAAAAGAAAAAAAATAGCTACAAATCAAATGAATATAGAGCATGTAGGGATAATTCCCACAATGTAAAAGAGAATAATACGTCTTATTAGAACACTATGCTAGTGTGAATTGAAGCCTATCATCACATACATCCTCCACTAGAAATAATTTATGTGGACTACATGCATTTCATAATATTTTTTCAACACCTAAATAGACATGTACACTTCCAAACTATAGATAACAAATCAACCTAGTCTTTCTTATATATTCTTCTTCACCACCCCAATAAAAAATGGTAGTCTCTTTAGTTTGATTAAATCCCCATATTATCCATTGATAAAGACTATACTAGTCCTTCAAAATTTTAAAGGAAGATGCCATCATTATATAAATTTGATATGAATATTTTCTCCTCCCCTTTGGTCTGTATCTAAAAAGAACAATACATGCTATTGGGTAGTTGGTTTTCCCTTACTATCTGCCCTGAGATTTGAATGCATAATTATCATATGCAAAAAGGTATGCAAAAATTCCCATCTTTGTCACCATCTTCAAACTAGAGACACACCTATAAAGGAGAGCCCTTCATTGCCCATTGTCTACTACTTTTATTTTTTATGATGAATATTTGGGTGGGGAAAAAGGTTCTTAATATCATAATTGTGATCTTTGCATGTCTATCACCTCAAAAGATGACATGTTTCCTAGTTCATACAATTTTTTTTCTTAGGTAAGTCCTTGTAAGAAACCCCATGAATCTCCTCCTTATCTACTTTTGACATCCTTTAATGACCAGACGTTCCCTTGGAGCTCAAACCCATGACCCGGTGGTATTCAATCATCGCCACCACTAGAAGTTAGTTTTGGAGGGTTGCATGCCCATTTATGTGGGAGAAGAGAAATGCTAGTTTTCTATTCTAATAGTTTATTTAATACATCCATTCATTTCCACACTTCTGCCCGAGACAAATGGTTATGACCATAGAGGGTCACTCACATTCCCTTGTGATGTGGATGATTTTGAGCATGTGAAATGGATCATTGAAAAAAATCAAATGATGTTATTGTAGTGGCATTTTAGTGTGTGTGTGTGTTATTTTTTGATTTATATATAAATAATAAATTAAAAAAATGAATAAAAAAATAACATTTATAAAAGATAACCCCTCTAAAGGTAGCCCCGGTGATAACCACAAGGGATACTATCTTTCTTGCAAATACTATCTAGGTTGAAACTATATTTTGATCTTAGAGTAAGACCTAAAATTTCTTCTGATTGGCTAAGAGCTCATCTTCCTCAAATGCAAGGAAATAGGTGAACAACCCAAAACCCAAAGGCATCTGGAAAAAGTGAAAATCTACCCCTTAAATACCACAAACATGTTATTTCAAGTGGCATGGTTTCCCTTGATTAACAATGATGAGTTAGTCCACATTCACATATAGTAGCTAGTGACGGTTATCCTCCCCCCTGGTTGACAACTAAGTTATGTTAGGTTTTTCCCTCTTTGGAGAAAAAACATGAATTTTAAATTTAAGTTCATATTTAAATTTGATTATTTAATTTCTTTTCCTTTATTTTCTTTAAACATAGTTACTGAACTAACAAGAACAATGACCTCAAAATGAGAACACTAGCTTTTGAAACCCATATTTTTGGGTCAAAAACACCAAAATCTATATCCAAATCAAAAATTGGTGCTACCGATACCACCCTTTATTTTTAAGGGTTTAAATTACCACCCTTTGAAACCATGGCCTTAACAACCTCATAGTGTTTCCAACAAAAACTTTAAAATCGACCATTTAATCAAAAAATTGCACCAACAACAACATATTCTTTCTTTTTTATTTTTGATTTTGGGACCAAAATTACTTATTCTTTGAAAGTATAGCTTTGACAACCTATGCTTTTGCAAAAAAAAAAACTTAAAACTACCCGTAGAATAAAAAAGTGGTGCTTCTAATAGCACGCTCCTTTTTTCGTGGTCAAAATTACAACTTATTTGAGACCCATGGTCTTAACGACTAATACTCTTACAACCAAAATCTTAAAATCAACCCATGAATTGGAAATAAGTGTTATTGGTAACACCCCCTCCTCCCCTTTTTGGGGGGTTTAAAATTGCAACATTTTTTAAACCATGGCCTAAAATCCTTGTGTTGTTGTGAAAAAATTGATAAAAAAATAGAGAAAAAACCCAAAATGAAAGGGAAACATGTTTATTTAATAAAAAAATTAACTATTTAAAAAAAATATGTTTTAAAAAAGCATAATTAAAAACTAAAACCAAAACAAAAACCATCATCCCTACTCTCATTTGAATTTTCTTAAACCATTAAAAAGGAGAAAAAAAAGACGTGTTTCAGAAAAAAATATTTAAAAAAAACACTAAAAGGAAAGTTAATTAAGGAAACAAATTAAAATAAAAAAATAAAAAAGAATAATAAAAAAAAAGGAATTTGAAAAGATTTGAAAAAAACATATTAAAAAAACCAACCCAAAATGGGTATTTGGGTGGGGTGGGATGGATGATACCTAAAATCACCAACCCACCCCACTCCTCACCATTCTCCAACCAAACCCAAGACCCCGTCCTACCCCTCCCTCCCCCTATACTTTCCCCTTAAGGAGTGGGGAGTCTACTCCTTTAAGGGGAAGGGGTGGGGGTAAATGGAGGAGGGGTGCATGTCTAGGGGTGGGGGAAGAGAATGGGGGGAGTGGGGTGGGTGGGTGATTTTGGGAATCAATCCATTAAGCCAAATGCCCATTTTTTATTGTCATTTTTGGATTTAATACTTTTCCCCTTTTTAATAATTTTATTTTTATTTTTTCTTTTCGTTTTATGTTATTTTTTCTTATAAACTCTATTATTATTATTCAAATTTGTTATTATGTTTTTTAACACATACACACATTTTTTTTTGAGGAAATGTATTTGTGGAAAACCCTTCGAATACTTTTCCATGTTCCATGGATGATAAGTGGGGTAAACCGTCAACCCTAACTATGGGACCTTGCCCTGGGGGAATCAAGAGAGTCAACTTGTGACAAAAAAAAAGTATGAAAAACACACGTCTCACTCTAGACCAATTGAGATAACCTTTGGGGATAACACACACACACACACACACACACACACACACACACACACACACACACACACACACACATTAAATGATTCATTTTTTGTTTTAAAAAATCATGACCCCCCCCCCCCCTCATTTTGAGTTTTTTTCTCTACTTTTTTTTCATTTATTTCCTCTAAATTTTTATTTAATTTTCCCATCTTTTGGGTTTTATTATTATTTTGTTTGCAACAACGAAGGGATTTTAGGCCATCATTTAAAAATGTTGCAATTTTAAGCCTAAAAAAGTGGGGTGGGGGCAATTTTAATCCCAAAAGAGGTGGGTGGGGGCAATTTAAAGCCCAAAAATAGGGGTGGGGGTGTGCTACCAATAGCACATATTTCTGATTTGGGGGTTGTTTTTAATATTTTGGTTGTAAGAGTACTAGTTCAGAAGGCCACGGGTCTCAAAGAAGTTGCAATTTTGACCTCAAAAAAATGGGGGGTGCTATTGGGAGCACCACTTGTCGATTCTTAGGTTGATTTTAAAATTTTGCTGCAATGATATAAGTTGTTAAGGTGATCATTTCAAAGAAGTTGTAATTTTGATCTTGATAAAAAAGGTATTATTGTCGGTGCCACTTTTTGATTCAAGGGTTGATTTTAAGTTTTTTTGGGAACATTACAAGGTCATTAAGACCATGATTGAAAAATATGGTAATTTTAACTCCCCCAAAAGGTACTATTGTTAGCACCACTTTTGTAAATGGAGGTAAAAAAAATGACTAAATGAAACCTAAAAAGAGACAACTTTGGAGATTTCTCGTCAAGTAAATAATTGTATTTAAAAAAATAAAATAGAGAATTAAGTATATAATATAAAAAAACAAAATAAAAATAAAATTATTTTTAAGGATATCTACTTTATTTGATGAAGGGATTGATTACATTGTCTTTTTTTTTTAAATAAATAATAAATAATAATTTTCTATCGGATTTTTTAAAATTGTTTTTGAGTGTTATACTTAACGATCATAATGAAGACACAATTCCTCCTCTCCTTTTCTAAAATTCTTTACAATTTCTATTGTGCATGAAATCAAAGCCTATACATATCAAAATCCTTTCAACATGATGGCAAGTGAGCTTGTTATTTAAGTAAGTGTTGATTTTGATGCAACCCAATAAGTGAGCTTGCTATTCAAATACTTGTTAATTTTGATGCAACCCATTTTTTTGTTTCCATAGCTAACCATGGAAATGAATATTTAAAGGAAATTGATCCAACTACTTTCATCCTAACCACTACAGACGCATGGAGGTATGCTATTGTGTCATGTGATATCTCATGAATCCCTCTTCACATATCTTGGGACTTTCTTAGTTACCTCCCAAGATTTAAAGGTCATTCATTGGAAGACTCTGATTTACACATGAAAGTATTTGTGTTGTCTTGTTTCTTAATTAGAATTATTAATTGTCTTACCATTGCATATCCTTTACCATACACACTATGGTTTAGGTCCTTATCACCTCATTCCATTCAAGGATGGGACTCATTTTTAACTATCTACACTAACATTCCTTCTTGGTGAGATTCATGTAACTACCCTTTTAACTTTCTCAGAAAGAGAATACAAAATTGTAGTTACTACCTTTGAAACAAAAGATTACAACAAACTTGATCCCAATTTTAGTAATATTTATGATTTTGATGATTTATTGTTCTCCCATGAACCAATTACTATGTTGGATCCTATATAGAATGAACCTCATGTCTCTACCCCTCTAGTCATCAAATCAAGTTATCTTCAGGTAAACCCTTCTTCATTTCTTCCTAAAGTAAAGGCTCATAATCCTATTTGTAATCTACAAGAGACAATAACAAATAACATTTTTAAAACCCATTGCCACACAACCATATTTTTGTCACTCTAATCCATTCTTTCTTGAGACCCATTTATTGAGTTTAGTCAACATGTATTCTAGCTAGTATCTTCTCCATGGAATATTCCTAGGAAGTTTCAAATAGGTTTGAGTCTATATTTTCACTTTCAAGTGAAGGAAGGTGCTCTTTCTGAAACAAAAACATGTTTTCTAGTCTTTGAAGATAAGAAAAAATATTAGAGTGCATTGAATTGACATGTAATCTCAACAAGATATGCGTAAGAATTGGAGACTTCCTCTGCTACATGTTAAATTGCTCCGCCAAATATTTCTTCAATCACTTTAATCTCATATAGGATATTCTTATCCATTTCCTCCTTTATTTCAAACTTTCTCTTAGTATCCTATTTATTTCCCCAATTAATTTCTCCATACTTTTTCCATATCACATCTAAGGTAAATAAGTGATTGTCCCCATTCGTGCTTGTATCATAAGTAGGAATCTAGGATCGGTCCAAGGTTTTGGCTTGTTTTGTGTCCATTTTTGGCTTGTTTTATGTTTTACAACCAATGGTTTTTCGACCCATTATAATATAATATTAGTTAAGGGATTAGGGTTGTAACTTGTAATCTAATTCAGGTTAACATATTAGTTTTTGGATGTTTTGAAATACCTAAATATTGTATTATGTATAGTCAAGTTAATACAATGAATAAGATAGAGGTGTAGCTCTAGGGTTTGTTTGTCTTTTTATTTAAGGGTTTCCAGGGTAAATATCTATTTACTATGTGTATTCCATTGTTGTTCTTTCTGTTTTTCTTAATAGTTTGTATGCATTGTCTCACTTCAAAGATTTAAAACTTACAACTCTTGAAATATGGTATTTGACTTGTCTCTACAATTTCTATGTCATCTCCTTAAGGGATTTCTTTGAATTTTTTGTAGATTACTTCACAAGTTTCTTCCTCTATCATGCTTCTTTTCGCACTCTTCTTATTTCTCTTTATCCCATTATCTTTTTGTACTTTCTCCCGCTCCACCACCAAGGTTTAATGTCTCACCTTCCTTTCCATTGCTTCTATCCATTGTATTTCATCATCACTTTTATGGTGGGGACACTAAATGAACTCATCTATTATTCAAACTCTGTGAGTGTGTGACTTCTTCATTATCTTATTCTTCTCAAGAATGCTCCATTTCTTCCACCTAATTCATTATCTTAAATAATTTTATCACTATCCAAATCACTATTCTTTCAAATTTCCTTATAACATGATGGTTAGAGTGAGGCACCACATTGCCATAAGGATAAAACCCAAACTCTAGGGCTCAAAAGGGAGGTGGAGTGACCACCTAGTTTTAGGATAACCTAGGAACACTGAGAGAGAGAGAGAGAGAGAGAGAGAGAGAGAGAGAGAGAGAGAGATGTACAACCTAATTAACCCCAATTTTCAACCCATTGAAACCAAACGAAATTAGAAAGAAATAAGAATTATGTTAACTACCCCTTTCACTATGGTGAGCATGTGAAAGGAGAGATCTTAGGGTTTATTTATTCCATCAATGAGACAAAGCCATTGACTAGTTATAAGTAAATAAATGCAGAAGAGAAAGAGAAAAAAAGAAAGATATTTTGGGCTAGACCAAAGAGTAAACAAGAAGAAACCAAATAAGGGTAAGAACACACTCAAATGTATCTAAAACCTATCCAATATCCCTTACAAAATAGATTCAAGAAAATGATCTCCAATAATATGCAATGAAATAAACACACACCAAACAATTAATTATTCAAATAGATATGTTGAATGATGTATTAATGAGACCCTTGGTAACCTTAGCTAGAAGGTTCCTTCCTCACCCAAGATTGTGTTGGAACCTCTCTTGACTTGATGATGTTGGAAGTTCAAGATACGAGGATGTGACCACATTAAAGACACTATAGAGAAATCAATTGATCCAATAAGAGAGACGCTATTGAATCATAAATGTGAAATATCATGTATCTCCTCTTGTTTATTCATCTCATTTCTTTCCCATACTTAGAATTTTTTTTTGATCATCACGAGTTATTAATCACTTTACCCTGCCATACCCAACTTCCGCGACCTGCACACTACTCACTCAATTTCCACAACCCTCATTATGCATCCATACTTAGAATTTTTCTTTAAAAAATGTGTGTTTTTGGCCACGAGTATGGCCCACCATCCTTCCATCCCATTGTCCCCATGATATGCTTGTCTATTCTCCTTGCCATCTTAATGTCTTGATGTTCCACTCTCCTCATTTTTCACCGCCCAGTGATGCTTCATTTCCTATCTTATCACATTTTCCAATATGCATTAACTTATTCTTTCCAGAAATGACTACCACTCATATAGGGATTAATATCGTTATTAATGATGGGATTCTCGAGACAAATTCCAAGAAATGTTAATAGCAATTAACATTTAGAGTATTTGAATAAGAAACCAGAACTTGTTAAAAAAAACAAGTATTTAAGTCATACCAATTTGAAAAGGTTTTTCATTAAGTCTGTCACCTTGGTTAAGAATGAAAACTCTAAGAAAATAGTAGTTCTACGAAGATACTATCAACCATTTGGGACGAGAAGACCACAGATTTTGGTGGTCACAGGTGTATATGTGTGTGTGTGTGTGTGTGTGTGTGTGTGTGTGTGTTCATACACAACCTACCAATGCAATTCTTGATGTCCTCTAGAGAATAATTCAAACAAGATTTGGACATCAAGAATTGCATTGGTAGGTTATGTTTCAAAAGTTTATCATTTCAGAGAATTAATTTCATGGTGTATTGACAAATTTGACAAAGAACAAATTTGACAAATTTCATGGTGTGTGTGTGTGTGTGTGTGTGTGTGTGTGTGTGTGTGTGTGTGTGTGTGTGTGTGTGTGTGTGTATATATATATATATATACCTGTGACCACCAAAATCTGTGGTCTTCTCGTCCCAAATGGTTGATAATATCTTCGTAGAACTACTATTTTCTTAGAGTTTTCATTCTTAACCAAGGTGACAGACTTAATGAAAAACCTTTTCAAATTGGTATGACTTAAATACTTGTTTTTTTTAACAAGTTCTAGGTTCTTATTCAAATACTCTAAATGTTAATTGCTATTAACATTTCTTGGAAGTTGTCTCAAGAATCCCATCATTAATAACGATATTAATCCCTATATGAGTGGTAGTCATTTCTGGAAAGAATAAGTTAATGCATATTGGAAAATGTGATAAGATAGGAAATGAAGCATCACTAGGCGGTGAAAAATGAGGAGAGTGGAACATCAAGACATTAATATGGCGAGGAGAATAGACAAGCATATCATGGGGACAATGGGATGGAAGGATGGTGGGCCATACTCGTGGCCAAAAACACACATTTTTCAAAGAAAAAATCTAAGTATGGATGCATAATGAGGGTTGTGGAAATTGAGTGAGTATTGTGCAGGTCGCGGAAGTTGGGTATGGCAGGGTAAAGTGATTAAGAACTCGTGATGACCAAAAAAAAATTCTAAGTATGGGAAAGAAATGAGATGAATAAACAAGAGGAGATACATGATATTTCACATTTATGATTCAATAGCGTCTCTCTTATTGGATCAATTGATTTCTCTCTCTCTCTCTCTCTCTCTCTCTCTATATATATATATATATATATATATAACTCTGCCTTAACACCTCTAGAGAAGAATTCAAACAAGATTTGGACATCAAGAATTGCATTGGTTGGTTGCGTTTCAAAAGTTTATGATTTCAGAGAAATATTTTCACGGTGTATTGACAAATTTGACAAAGAATGAAGGATTATTCATCTATAGGGAGAGTTACCCATCTCATTAGCTCACTCAACCTTCGAAAGGATGTTCAGGCTCCCCAAGTCAATGATGATTTTTAAGAGCACCAAAGATGAGGAATTCTTGAAGACGAAGAATGAAGGATTTGAGCTTCTACATGACTACCTCGAAGACCCAACAAATATTCCATAGGATCTTTCAAACATTCAATTGTATATGTGTACACACACACACACACACACACACACACACACACACACACACACACACACACACACACATATATATATATATCTCTCTGTGTGTGTGTGTGTGTGTATATATATATATATGTGTGTGTGTGTGTGTGTGTGTGTGTGTGTGTGTGTGTGTGTGTGTGTGTGTACATATACAATTGAATGTTTGAAAGATCCTATGGAATATTTGTTGGGTCTTCGAGGTAGTCATGTCATCTTTGGTGCTCTTAAAAATCATCATATTAAAAATCCTTATATATATATATATATATATATATAAGGAGGCTGGAATTGGCCTACTGAAGCTAACCAGTGAGTTAATCTTGTAGCTGGTTGTTGACCAAGTAGTCGACGAACAGGGCGGCAAACGGGGCATTCCATTTCGCCACAACGTTCGTAATGACTTAGAAGTTTTTGGCTTGCATTGCAACGAGGATAAGGGCAATCTCTGTCAATGCATTGAGTTATGTGCGCACACAGCTGTCGTGCCATTTGGCAATAACGAATTTCGCATTGGCCTTCTGCATCTAAACATTTATTAGCATGATTAAAAAAAGTAGCCAACGTTGCATCCTGATATAATGCTCTTTGCCTGCTATATATATATATATATATATAACTCTGCATTAACACCTCTAGAGAAGAATTCAAACAAGATTTGGACATCAAGAATTGCATTGGTTGGTTGCGTTTCAAAAGTTTATGATTTCAGAGAAATATTTTCACGGTGTATTGACAAATTTGACAAAGAATGAAAGATTATTCATCTATAGGGAGAGTTACCCATCTCATTAGCTCGCTCAACCTTCGAAAGGATGTTCAGGCTCCCCAAGTCAATGATGATTTTTAAGAGCACCAAAGATGAGGAATTCTTGAAGACGAAGAATGAAGGATTTGAGCTTCTACATGACTACCTCGAAGACCCAACAAATATTCCATAGGATCTTTCAAACATTCAATTGATTTCATTAAAAAATACATATCGATAGCTGACGTGGTTATTCGCTATAATAACTGTAAAAGAGTCCATGGCTATTGTTCCTAGGCTCGCTCTATATTTGTAATCTTTGACTGGGAAAGGATTATTTCTAATGAGTTGTCTTTTCAGTTGGGAAATTTTAGAAAGATTAAAAGGTTTTATATGTCCTCATATTTGATTTTTTCCATTAAATATTGTCATGTCTTTAAAGGCTTGCCTTTTCCTAAAAAGGTCAATTGTAAAATCAACCTCGTTCAAAATTGGTACCTTGCACTTTGGAAATATAAATGTACTTATCATTGCTATGAAGAAAATAATGCTTGTATTTCATCTTTCAAAAAGTTAATCTTTGGACCAAATACAACTAGCTTATCCATGGAATAAACATCTTTCCTAGACAAAAGAGGAGTTTTTTAAGCCATGGAGAATTTTAGTGTTATCAGACTCTACTTCTCTCATGAGAAACCCTCATACCTACCATATTATGTTTATGATAAAATATTTTTAGTTGAGGTATGTAAGAAGTGTAAATTTTGGGCTCATTTCTTTAATGAGAAAAGGGAAAGACAATTTATCCGATTACCATGGAGAATTGGGGAGATAACTGTAAAAATGATTACCCATATCAATGGAATCTCAACTCAGTTTGATCAATTGAATATCAAGAAAAACAAATGAAATCAATGGTTTCAATACTAATTAATCATGCATGACACACATGGCATCTCTTGGATATAGTGTGTCATATGAAAAAACATTATTGTTTGGAGAAGAAGAAGGAGATTATCAAAACCCTTAAGGGTTACCCGTTGAGAAGTTGCAAGAAGACATCGATAAATTCATCAGTAAAACTAATCAACACAGACAACAAGAAAGAGTTGCGAATGAGAGAAATTCATGGTCCCCAAATGTTTCTTAGAAAATTAACCTACCTAAAGAAAAACCCTAGAACTCAGATCAATAACAAAGAATGTATTTGTTGGATAAATTCAATGATAGAGAAGAACAAAACCATCTTAAGGGAAATCTTGAGAAACCCCATAAACTCCCGATTTATAAGAGGAAAAGAAGAACAAATAAAGAAGGTGAAAGTGGAGACCTACTTGAAGATGAAATTCTCCAGGAAGACATGGGGCTTGATGTAAATATTGAAGAAATTGAATTTACATGTGAAGAAAAAATATTAGAAGAAAGAAGAACAATTGCAAAAGAATTGGCCACTCAATAGCCAATCATATTTAAAGAGGAGTCTTTGTCCCTGCATCGTGCCACATTTAACAAACATTCAAGAAAATTAGTTAGTGAGAAGATTAATGCAAAAAATAAGAAGATTCACGAAAAATGGAACTCAAAACTCGACTTTAATGGGGTTCCACCTTCCAAGATCGTATAAATTCATGAAGCTATAGGAGAATCTCTAAAAATGTCATTTGGAGATATTAAAAATGAAAACGTTATTTTGAAAGATAGAGTCAAAGAATTGGAAACTACTCTAATACCCCCACCCTCGTTTTCTAGTCTAATTTCCACCATACAACCTTTGAGAAGTCTTGAGGGAAGACCAGAATCAAGATCAAGACTAAAATAACATCGAACTTACTTGCTACCATCTAGAGGTATGTCGGTAAAAATATTCAAAAGAGGATATCCTTGATTCTCAAAACATGGGACCTGGAAACAAGATTTGTTTCTTTGTTCTTGAGAACGAAAAATCTCAGACAATATCTTCAAGAAGGTATTGAAAATGATGAAGAATTTTAAAAATGGGCCATTTCTACTTTTGTTGCAAAGGTTTCAAGTCTTAATGGATTTCAGAGAAAATAAGAGGGTTTTCCTTCGGTAATCTGTATTGAATAATTAAAGGCATGTTGGTTAAAGAGAATACAAATTTTAAAGGAAATGTTAGTCGGGTGTGACATCATAAGTGTAAAATAGGAGAATTATATTTAAATTTGATTGAATTAGAACTAGCTGTGTTGATTGAAGATGTGGAAGACCCTCACTTGATTATGAATTCAATACTCTCTTCAAAGGAATAAATGGAGGAAAAGTTGGACTCATTAAATATTGCATCAACATAAAACTTCCACAACCTGACCAAATATTCAGAAACAAAGGTAGACAGTTGGTTGGTTCACTATGTGAATAAAAATGATGACATTGAGGACACTCTTCACTAACTCTCGATGGATTTTAAGTATCTGAACAATTTATTATTTGATATCAAAGTATGGCAAGAAATAAATGTGGCACCAATAAGAGAATATATCCATAATTGGTTAAAGAAAGCATTAACTAAAATAACTGAATCAGATCAAGAAGAAGTCGTTGTAACCGGTCAGGTAGTTCGAGCGAAGGAGAATATAAAGAACATCCCAGCCAACATAGAGAGAGAGAGATATTCCATCATAGTAAGTCAAGCAGTTTCCCTTCATAATTTTCTATCTTCTATACTTCTCGTTTAGAAACCATCCCATGGTGTCTTTTCATTCTTTGAGAATCCATAACCAATTTCTGATCGTTTTCCTCTTATTCTTCCAGGTTCATATCTATATTTTAAATGTCCATGGGATCCCCGTCCTAGTCCATTTGGACAAACACTATCTTTAAATTTATGTTTCATTGTAAAACCAAACTATTATTTTTGAACTCCCCAAAGAACTATTTCGGGGTGCATCTTTAATGATTTCTCAGACTTTGAATTTTTGAGTATGATATCTTTGTAGTGCACCTAGCTATTCTCTTTTAGTTTTAAATGTTATACTCATTTAAATTTCTTTATATCATGGAATTATATCTTTTTGTCTTATGAATGCGGCCAAATATTGCTTACATTGTGATGGACATGAGGAATGTGTTAATTTTATATGATATTTTCTCTATTTCAGTATAATATTGTATGATACCATATTTATTTATTTTTATAAGTTCATGGTCCTTTTCTTAGGAACTTTCCTTTGTGAGTATACTTTACTTCAAAATAGTTTTTTCATAAATTATTCCAAGCAATAACAAAGGAGTACCACCATTTAAAAAATCCAGGGATAATTTATCCTTGTGAGGTTGTTGTTCAGATTTTGACCAATATGAACATCAAAATTTGTTGCGACTATACTGGGGAGAAAAAAAAGGTTGGTTTTGCAGACCAAGAATGTTCAATGACTCAATCAGAACTGAATCAACCTCAGTTACAAGTAAGACTCAGAAATCAAGTAACTGTTCTACATAAACTGTATGATTTGGTGTTAATTAAAACAAAAAGTAGAGAAGAGATTTAAAGATCTTGGGAAAATATTTCTCGAGAGGAAGAAAGAGAGATAACATTAAGACAAAGGAGAAAACTATGAATCCAAGAAAAATTGGAACCTTATAAAGGTCCACTAACAAGAAGTAAAAAAAGAAACTTCAGCTTCACAAATTTGTTGAGAGTTCCAAACTAGAAACAAATGAAACCCTAATCATGGGGGATCGATAAGAAATAAATGAGTTTCCCAATGAGGAAGAAATAAATGATAGAAAAAGAGTTCCAAGAAGAAGGGCGAGGTCCATCCCACTTAATTTACATGGAGAATAACATACATTACCAACCCTCCCACAAAGAGTTTTTCCAATCTTTTCAGGGTATGGAATCATGGATCCAAAGAGATACATGGATCAATTTCTAAGCAGATGTGATATCCATAAAATATTAAAGGTAATCACTACAAAATCTTGGACTTGTAGCAACTTATCATTTGTTATGGACAACTTTATTAACATCATAACCTCTCTATTCTTCGAGTGAAATAATTATTTCCCATTCTCATCATCAGAGTTTCTCCTACCCTTTCCTGTGACCATTCCTAACAATCCATTGCATTGGAATATGGTAATCATATGCTGCTTATATACATTGAAATTGTGACCATTGGACTTATTACTAGGGTTCAATAATATATACAAGAAATGCCCTAGTTTTTCTCAAGAAATAAATGCCAAGCACCAATGGAATAATTTAACTAATTCTAAGAAATCAAAATGCACCTCCAAAACTTAGTTGTGTAGACACATTTCTATACCACCCGACACTATACTTGATGATGTCACATTGCCATCAATCCAACACCACCATTATCTTGTTGGGTCCTAGTAGAATTTTTTTGTTTTTTTAATTGACTCGAGAAAATAATTTTTTGTGTAAAAAGTTCAATTAAAAGTTCTGATGAAATTCTAAATTAGAAACTTAGTGTCTTGAACTTCAAAATTTTTACCTCTTTCCTAGAGTTTCCCAGATATAGTCCCTGAGAATTTACATCCTTGGGTATGATATGAAATATAATAAAACAATAGAAACAATAGATGATATTTCACTTCTTAACAACCCTAATCCACTAGGCAATTCAAGAGAAAAGATATCAAGCTTATGCCACGAGTTTCAACATTCTAGGGAAATCTTATCATGCATAAAATAGATCTGAAAGTCACTTTCTGTCATTGATGGTGTTATAGGACATACAAGGAAACATGTATTTTTCAGATCTATCTTCATTGAGTGAGGGAATTTCAGGTAGAATAGAGGAAAGTGAGACATCTAGTAGGTCTAATAGGCGAAGATCAACTAGAGATGAAAATATCAGAAGAAAATTCCATAGACGCGTAGAATTTTTTCTTTCGAAAGGGGGATCATGTTCTTATGATCATAAGAGCATAGACGAAATTGAGGTTCCCTTGAGGTAAAAACATATAATGAAATGATGGGTACCCAAGGATATTCCTGAAATAAACATTGTTTTTTGTGTAAACGAAAGGATATACCAGATTGTTCCATCGTCATTACATGGTTTGGGGATATTTTCCATGGATGACATAAAGGTTTTTTACGATGGATTAAATAAATTTATGGAGTACGTCGGAACCTATTATATCTACAAATATTGGATATGAATAGTCCAATATACAAAAAGTATGTGAAGATATGGCTTGGCTTCAAATTATATACAACTAAAAGACAATGATCAAAATAAAGGAGAAACTATATATATTGATAGAAGGCCAAACGAAGTGGGGAATATTGCAGGGTTTTAAATAGTACACGACCCACGACCACAAATAAGCGACCCAATTGCGTATTTGAGGGGCGTGAAGTAAACCATGTATTCGTATGTGCAATAAAATTAATAGCTCCAGGGGAAGAGTTATTGATTGATTACAATTTGAATCGAATAGATACAGACGTTCCTATTATGGGGGAGGTACATATACTAATTTACCCAACCTGTAAGCAATGAATCTTATATTTTATGATTTTCATTATGTTCTTTACGGTGTTAATCCATTTGGAGAGCTTCAATCTGTTTACTCAGTGTGTTCTATTTTTGTTATCAACAATAACATTCCTCCTTGGATGTCAATAAAGAGGGAGGATTTCTCATACATTTGAATTTATTTCTCATGATAATGATCACGGTTCTAATTGTACTGTAATGTGGCAGGATGATCATGGTAAATCAAAAGCGACATGAGAACAGGTAAACGAACAACAATTTTCGAATTACATTTAATGTGCATTTTATTTCTGTGGCGATCAATTATTTTATTTGTTTACATAACTAAATTATCATTTATTTTGTTGAATATGTAGTCGGCGGGCCATGATGATAATGATGATGATTCGCTTGAAGAAATGGATTTGTATGAATCCCCCGACCCTATGGTTTTAATTAAAAAAAAGTTCAATAAAGCAAACAAGGAACTAGCTCACATTTTAGATATTCTAGATCAAACTCCCGAGGTTGAAGAAAGGATCAGAGAAGTTATAACAAGGCTTAATACATATAAGGTAGTAACCATAATTTCAAGTGGTTTTATTTTTATGTCATAAGATCAATTATGAAAGCTTGATTTTTAACTTTTACATTATCTAAACGAAAATATGCGTTCTTTCTTATATAGATATTTTTGGATCATGTTGACCCTGACATGCACGGTGTCGGTAGTTGTGGCACTGCACAAAAACCATAGGGTCCCGACACAAGCCCTCGTAAACCTTCCAGGAGGAAACTATTCAGATCTTTACCTTCCATGCCATTAGGTGGGAGCCGTGACATTCACATCCAAGAAGAGGCCACACGGGTAGGCTTTGGAGGTGGTCACAGAAATGAGGCTAATGATTTGACCAACTATATGGTTGATTTTCCTAAAGCAAGATGTGTGACCAGTACAGGGACCCTTAAGGGAACATTTATGGTCAATGAGGAAGGGCTTACATTAAATCAAGTTAAAGTTCCAAGTAATTTTTAAAATTTTAATTGTTTCATGTTCTCTATGTAGAAAAATATAAATCATCTAAATTATTATTTTTAAATTAATAATCATATAACCTTTTTGCGTGTAGGGAACAATGATTTTTATAGGTCCTTGGAGAATAAAGAGTTTCTTATTTTTGGGCCCACCATATGGGAGAGGTAGAATTCCCAGAATTCCAACCTCAAAAAAGAATTGATGGATTATATTGAAAGCCTTTTTGGTGTAGACACACTTAATAAGACCTTGGCCACCACCACAACTGACCAATATTTAAAATATACGTGAGAAATGTATAGGAAGCACTTGAAACAAAACGATAGGTACGAGCGTCATTTGATGATTCTAGAGAGGGAGTGGAAGGCCCTCAATGAGGACGCCAAAGAGAAGAAAGTGATAGATGAAGGAAAAACACCCTCTGGTCCCATAAGGTAAATTACAATTTCAATTCAATACCTTCAATTTTTTTTAGATGTAAATAAAAGTGTGATATATATTAACATACTTGAAACTTTTGATGATAGGTTAACTGACACGTCAAAGGAAACAAAAGAAAGACTTTCCAAATGTGGCCAGCACAGGCTAGGCCAGGGTAGCTACTTGAAGTTGTTGTCACAATTTGTAAGTACCCAAATATCTTATTTGTATCGCCTTCATACTTTTAGGTAATTGCATCCAATAACATTAAAAATACATACTCTTATGCAATGTAAGGTGACGATTTCGGTATTGAAACCACGGAGGAAGACCTCCATCTTGGTTACAAGTATGGCTATAAAGCTGTAGTTGAACACCGGAAAATCTTGGGGCAGTTACCAAGAACCAATTTGCAGGATAAGGTAAATAAAATTCAATGCACATTAACCTTTATTATTAATATAATACAATCATGTTTGATATCATCGATAAAGTTAATGTGTTACAACTTTGTTTTAATCAGGGGAGAAGCATTGCCAACCAACCCACTAGAATTGGAGAACAGTGCATTGATAGTGGTTTGCAACCAGAAGATGGTTCTCCCATGTAGTCCCATTCCACTGGGGTGTAGCCCCAAGATGGTGCTATGACCGAGGAACTTGAAAGTTATATGGATGTAATTTAATCATATACTTAATAATTTCGTAGTTATACATTTTGTACTTCTATTTCTTTTTACTTATGCATTTATGATTGTCCTTATAAATTTTGTGGTCTCAATGGAAGAAAATGTTGTACTTGAGGGTCGTACAGTTGAAGAGGAGCACATGGGGGAAACCATTCCAATGGTGTTGACCAATGCACTAGGTAAATAATGACGTTGCAAGTCTTTTTTTTAATATTACTAAACTAGTCCAGTGATATTTAAAAATTGACCATCTAAATTTTATATTTTTTTCTTTTGTAGGTGATGCCTCATCACAGCTGCCTCCATTACCACATGATTACCCCGCCACTAGGCATGCTCTGCATGAGAGGATGCAATCACAATCAGATTTTGAAGAGCACCCAAAGAACAAAGACAGATATTGATGAAATGCTTAGGAATTTTAGACCTAAGAAGAAGAGGCCGGATAAAACTAAATGATAATGTATAATATTTTAATAACTATTTATAAAATATATTTTCTATGAAACACTTTTTTGTACTTGTTGGGTTGCTAAAATGTCATTCTTTTTCCAACCTTTTACTTCACTTTTCACCATATTCCGCTTTCCCACATCCTTACATTAAGACCATGTTCATGATTACATATGAGTTTAGAACTATTATTTTCCAAAGCATTCATTTTAGTATTTTGGGTGAGTTTATGATTAAATATTGGAAAAATAACATGTTTTCACTTATATATCAAAGTGGGATGAGTTCTATGATGTTTACAAGTGCATTTTAATACTCCAACCAAGTCATATGATGTTATAGAATAAAGCCTCTTTTCACATCAATTTCCATTCTCTAGTTTTAGATGTAAAGTGATTTACTGTAGTCTATGATGTTATGGAATATTTGTTACTTTTCTCTTAGGAGATTTGAGCTCACTCCAAATGGATCAAGGAAACATTTTATTTCATTGTAAACAATTGTGAATATTGTTATGTATATATGTTTGTTTTTTCTATAAATATTTCAATAGATTTATATGTTGGGTATTTCAGAATTGAGAGTGATGTGAGGGGGTGGAGGGGCCATAAGAGCTCCTGTCTTCACGTGGTTGGCCCTGTTCAGTAGAGAATAATTTATTGGAGCCATTTAATCTTGGAGCAAACATCCCTCGATCCAATGAAGCAACAACAAAGTCAATGTTGACTTCGTTTCTACTACTTCAAATCAAGGGAGGAAGTTTGATCAAATATTAGATGCGCGGCTCCAATAAATTATTCTCAAAACCAAGAGGAGCTCATTCAAGTATGTTCTGACACTCTCATAAAAATGCATCTTAGAGTAAATAATGCGATACAAATATGACTTGTACTGATTTTGTAGATATTTATGGAGGTCGAATGATTTTGGCAAGTACTTTAATATATTTATTCATTGAGTGAGGGAAGCTCAAGACAAACAGAGGGTCATACAGCTAAAGAGAAACACGCAGGGGAAACCATTCCAACTGTGTCGACCAGTTCATCAGATCAGGTGTGATTGCTCCTTTCAACATAGTTTATATAACCATCAATTTTGGTTATGTTTAATGTTTATGAATTGTTATGTGATTATTTATTAATGCATGGTTTGATATGTGATAATTTATTGAGATATATCCTATATTTAGTACTTTTCATGTTCTCGCCTTGCATCCAATAATGGTAGATACGAGTCCATTTATATTGAGTGAAAGAAACCTTAGATTCCTATAGGGATTGATGAAGCATTAGTTCATGAATCTATTGCTAGGGCATACATTGGAATGGCTATTAATCTCACTGCCAATCTCAAGAGCATGAAAAGGATTCATGAATATTGTAAAGACATTGTGATAAAAAAAATTGTACTTTGCAACAAGATGTTGAAGAATCGACATTCAATTTTGAACATATTGCCTTGAAGAATACTTCATATAATGTAAATATTTTTATGAATCGACGATGAAGGTTGATAGGATTAACAGTATAAGTATGATTTTCTTTAGTGTGTATATTTTGAAGGACTCTTTGAGGCAAATAAATAAATACAACTTGTTTTGTGAGAGTCATCACAAGAGTTTATTTATTTTTTTAGTTTACTTTAAGTTTCAAAAATTTGGATTCGCAAGCTCATTGTCATTGGTTCTCACCCACTTTCACTTCTTAAATCAATCACATTTTGTTGTAGTTTAGCTTTCAAAATAAAGTTTATTTCTTCACCTTCGTTATGAAAGAATATTTTCTAGAAATGTATGCTAAGAAACTTGCCATTTTTTCATGTCAAACCTGTATATGCATTTTGGTTAACAGATCAACAAGAAACAATGTGGTTATTTAAATTGTTCACTCTCTTATTATGTCAAAATCATGTCCTTTCACTTCCAGTAGTCCTATAAGAACATTTCAGAATCCTTTAGTAATGCACCATTAGCATCGATAGCCTTTTTGCATACTTAGTAAAAGAAATATGGACAACATATATGATCACCCTTACAATATGTTGAAATATGATATTTCCTATGAGACTTGGGTGGATGAAAAGAAGGAATGCCCTAATACTTGTGGGTTCATTTGGAATTGGGATAGAACCTTTACATTGTTGATCCTTCACTTTTGTTGAGCGCCCTCCCCCCATGTACACATGATTTATATAGATATAGCCATTTCAACAATTATGATAAAGAATCATGTTTGGAGCTTGGTGTATAAATTCCCTCACTTACATGGCCACTTTTGGCACATGGATTTATTATTGACATGTTTGAAATCTACATCTAATTGGATCTAAATCTGTGCTTAGACCTCATTTCAATTGACTTTCTATACTTACAACAAAAAATATATCTAATGTATGAGCCCAAAATATAGGAAATGATGATATTGATTCTTTTGAAGTGTTTGAACATGAGAAAAGGTGGAAATATGATACACCAATCAATCCAATAATAAATGAAGTAAGAAACACTCTTGACAACCTATAAAAATGAGCAAGGCCTAGAAGTTGAAGGACATGGTACTTCCATGAAAAGTGTAATGAAGAACATGGATTTGATTATGACAATATTTGTGTCTTGGAATGAGAGTTTTACTTGATCTAAATATTGAGGGGAGTAAGGGTTGTGTCGACCTCATGCTAGCCTTAGCATCAATAGTCACAATCCAAGGTACATTCTTGTAGCAACAAATTGAGTAGTAAGCAACTTGGAGATAAAAACATTTAGTCAATGCTTCATTAGTGAACCTTTTTTTGGTATGAAGCAAGGGAAATCCTTGTCACTGTTAAAGGATTATGATAATAGGAAATTTTGAACATTAATGAGAGAGATATTGCATCATTATTCATTGGTTCATCTGATTAATATATTCCTGATTGAGAGATAATTATGGATCAACCTGTTTATGATTGTTCACCTACAGGTCATCTAGCTCTTAATGATGACATACATTCCAATCAACATGATTATGGAAAGAAATTGTATCTCACATCCAAGTTGGATTCCCTGGGGCATGCAAAATCTTTCTACATGAGTAAATATGCCAATGTTTAAAACTTAGTGAAGAAAGGCATGTTCAAGGAATATTTAATTATAGATTCATTTCCTTTCATTAGCCAAAATTTTCCTCTATGGGGCCAATCATCAAAACAACATTTAAGTGGGAACTCTTCTAGCCTGTTCCATTGCTATAATTCTTATTTTCCTACCCTCATTTTGGAGCAAATTCCTTATATTCGTTGAGTAGATTGACTATATTATTTATGTAGTTTATATGTTGGGTACTTTTCAATTATTTTTCTTCTTGCTGGTCATGTTGTTGGTCATGTTGTTGTTTAGGTTGCTCTGAGGTTGTCTTTTATTCTGATATTACTTGTGAAGCATGGTTATGATTAATGTTGCAATGATAAAAAATAAGGGTAGAAAGGGTACTATTGATGAAGTTTTGGTAAGCAAGGATTCTAGGGTTCTCAAATGTTGGTAACGAATGATTCTAGGGTTCTAAAATTATCCCAAGAGAACTTGACCCCAAGTAGGAGACAAATGTTACCCACTGTGTCGTTGGGCACAAAACAATTTCCATAGTGATGATGACATTGTGTAATGGTTATCCTATTCTTCATCAATTGTGATAACAATCATATTCCTACCCTAAACCTATTTGATACCATTTTGTTTGTTTTTTATTTTCATTTTAAAACACCTATAGGTCGTCGGTCTTCCGACATCCCTAGCGTCGCTCATATAACATACACGTCGGAAGACCAACGTTACCTTTCATCGGTCTTTGATGTTCCTAGCTTCGTTTTCATGGTGTCAACGTCGCAGGAGACATCTTTGATATAACATCCATGTCGAAATACTGATGTTACCTTCTGTCAGTCTTCGATGTTCCTAGCATCGTTTTCATGGCATCCACATTGCAAGTGAAACGTAGGAGATATAGCATATATGTTGGAAGATCGACGTTACCTTCCCTCGGTGTTATTGGATAAATCCGTAAGTGTGGACACAAACCGATCTCCCTAGATCCACCTGGATCTAGAAAAAAACATGACAGAACATGATGCTTTCCTTAAGTTTTAGATATTGATTTTTCTAACTAAAGAGAGATGAGTGACATACCATTTAAATGTCGCTTCCTCTCACCATCGCCATCCTAGCTCCGTTCTACCACTCATACAAGAATGATCCTGCAAAAGAATGCAACCAACCAAAGTGATGGTAATAGCATAAACTCAATATAAACCTATGTATGTGATCAAGGAATCATACAATAAAACACAACAAGCTTTATAGGAGAGAATCATATTACTGTATCATATTAAATGTGAAAGAGAGATTACAACCATTGCCTTGATGTCGTAAGGTCCCTTCCAACTGTCCTTCTTCCCCACACACTTTCACTCCAAGAATTCTGAGAGCATAGATCTGATAATATTCACAATCTATCTTGACAAAGGCAAATCTCAAAGCCACTCCAACCAAGATAATAATTCCAAGCCAACCAAAGCTAATAAGCTCAAGAACCAACAAAGCTAACTTTCTCCATGAGAACTCATCTCCTTTTTTAAGTTAAAGAGGATAAGGTGAGGAGGTTAGGATGATCCCACTAAATCATGAAAGAAAGTAAGATCCAAACCATTCGGATGCCACCTCACCATAGAAGTTTCTCCTTCTAGAAGATTCGAGAAAATGCTCATTTTTCTCACGTGTAGGCATTCTCGCACCCTAGCTATAGAGCAACCTGCGAACATCTCACACCCTAGCTATAGTGAAACCTATGAGGATGGGTCATTCTCGCACCCTGCCTATATAGCAACCTGTGAACTTCCTTTTTTATAAGGTTTTTACATAGGAAAATGCAACTTCTTTTCTCAGGAAAAGTTCTTCTCCCTTCTCTCTTTAGGAACTTAGGCCACTGACCCCTCT